>OZ010606.1:4019780-4097280 GCA_963932145.1 Acanthosepion lycidas | reverse complement strand
TGGTTTTTTGATTAATAACGGCATATCTCACATGTAGAACTTGTTTGCAAGGTTTGATAGATTTATTTGTTTTTTATGGTCTGTCTACCTGTTGCAGATTATTTAAAGCCAGAAAATATCCTTAGATTCTAAGAATGTTTTTGGGAGATAATAATGATTTACTGATAAAAGTCCTACTAATTAATCTATAGCTGGGAGAGAGAAGAGGTGAACTCATATCTATCCCAAGGATATTTGCATGTAAGTCAATATAACAAATGCAACATGAATTGGAAGTCAGCTCTCAAATTAACAATTCTGGGCCATTATCCATTACACCACCCACACATCCAAGCTTACAGCACCTGGTATTCCCATCTAGCTATTGACCAGGCTCGATGTTGCTTAACTTCGACAAAATACTTGTGGAACTTCTATGACATTGTCAAATATTTAAGCTCCTGAATGCAGGTTATTATTTAAAGAGGTAAGAGGGTGCAAATGAAAAGATTCAAAATCAACAATGCTCTCTATTTCACTGAAGCAGACGTTAGATGTCTGACAGTGTTATCACTTCCTATATCTTCCCTTTCATTTTTCCTTGTTTTCTCTTTCTTGCTCTCTCACTTATATTTGTATTTGTACATAAGTGAATGTACCAAACTGATCTCCGATTCCAAGCTGTTATCCATTGCACCAACCACACATCCAAACAGTCACCCATCTAGGTACTAACCAGGCTTAACATTGCTTAACTGGTGATTATACTGACCCCTGTTAGCAAGAATACACACACAGGCACACAAATATAACCTCACAGTATGGCAGATTACAACATCTTTTATGAAACAACACACGCAACACTTGAGTAATTCATTGTAATTAGTCTGACTATAATTTTTCATAATTAAAGACTGTAGTTTTAATTGAAAGAAAAAAGTCATTTATCAATATACTGAGTGTAACAGCAAAATTATCCAATTGTTAGATTAACCTCTGAACTGTTGTATCTTAGAAATGATTAAGATATCTTACTGGAATTTTCCAGAGTTTTTATAACACTATTGGACTCTACTTTGAGCAATACAAATATATAATTAATCTCCAAGCTTAACAGAAAAATTGTGATGAAATTGATCATAAACGAAAATGACATGCTCATCATTAATTAATCATAGCTAAGGATCAGAAAATCATGAAGGATTGAAATAAAGTTCAAATATATATGTATTATTCCATGATCATTTTCCAACTTATTCAAGATGATCTTCACCCTCTCTAACCTTCTAACTTTCTGTCCTGGAGTAACAAGGTACCTCACACATTTCACATATGATTTCATTTTCAAGTCTTTTTTTCTACTGCTCTTTGAACTGTCATAGCTGAATTTCCTCTCTCACATACCAAACCACTTATGGATTGAGTTGGATCTTTTCTAATTGATCTCTTAGCTCTAAGTTGAAATGATGATCCCTCTTCCTGTTGTGACCTTCTGATTCAGTTTTTCTCTCTACTGTTCCTATATTTTAAACTTATTCACTATTCTCTTGATGGTTCTTGAATAGACTTTGAAGATGGAAGCCAGAGTATGAATGTTGGTACCATTATGGAAGATTTAAATGATCTTTTTCCTCTCATCATTGCTCATTTGGGAAGACAGTGGGGCTAACACAAAAAAATGTTAACCTGTTCTCTCTTTAGCTGAATAACTCAAAGTGTCTTTCAGTGATTCTTATGAAAAATGGTGTCAAAATTGCTAAACATCTTATTTGAAAACCTGGAAAAAAGAAACTCAATTCGTTTAGTGTTTTTTTTTAGATATTAAACGTTTTGTGGGATGGACAATTATGCTGTTACATGATTTGGACAATTTTGCTGTTACACTCGGTATGTGTGTTTGTATATATATTTTACTTAATATAATTTAAATGAATGCTCTGATTTTAATTAAACAGTATTAATTACAAGCCGGTAAAATTAATACTGTTTAATTAAAAACAGAGCATTTACTTAAATAAATTATATCTATAAAAATAACATATAAACAGAAAATATATTAAATAATTGTCGGACTTATTCATTTCATAATATATATATATATATATATATATATATATATATATATATATTTATAATATTAGTGGTAAATATACACATACATATGCAAAATATATAAATTATTTATATATTTTGCATATACATGTATGTGTATGCACCTATGTATATATATTTATAATAAATATATATTCATAGGTGCATACACATACATGTATATTTTTAAAGATACATTTCTCTTATTCTGATCTTTAACATTAGATCGTCTATGGTGTGTGTATGTCACCACGAAATGTATCTTTAATGTATTAGACATCCGACAACATTCATATTTCCCCCTTCCACTCAACTCTAGTAAAAAAAACCCTCTCTATTAAGTTTTAATCTCCCACCTTCTCTCGTATGTTACCCCTCTCTTTAACACTAACATTCATCCCACACTCTCATACTTACACTCTCTCTAAATTCTATTTTTATTTCCGGAGTTGTTCTTTTCTGTTTTCTTTTTGAATTTGTAGGTCTGATGAATTGGATCGTATTTATGATTCCAATGGAATAAATTATAATCTTTAATAATTTTATGATGATTGTGTTTAGCAGGAAACAGCCTGTCACCTCTGAGTGTTGACTTCAATGTTCATGTTTATATTTACGTACACTCTGTCTCTGATATTAAGCACTTTATTCCATAAACATAACACATTTTTAAACTATATTTCCCCATATATATATATATATATATATATATATATATATATATATATATATATATATACTTCCCCCGCCTCTCGTTGAATTCAATGTATGAGGGTCAAGCAGATCAGTTCCTAGGAAAATGACAGCCCAACACCAGCACATGAGATTTGATTATAGTGGTGAAGATTTTGTGCAGAACCATCCACACTTTTTGAAGGGTGCACTACATGCCATAGGGTCCCTAAACAACCCTTTGCAGGATTTGAATTCAGAGTTGTCCTTCTCCTAGACCAGTTACCATCCAGGGCTATAGAACCCAATCTGTCCTGCTATTTATCCATAGCTGGAGGAAGAAGAAGCGGATTCACACCTTTCCCAAGGGTATTAGCATGTAATATATATATATATATCTTATCTTTTCCTCCTCTGATGGACTTTATTAAGGCAAATATAAGAATTTTATTTTGCAACAAGTATAAACAGAAGTAAAAATGTTAGTTTTTCAGAATTTTTAAATTTAAGAACACTCATAAATATAGTTCATGCTCACTGAAAGTCAAGGTAAACTATGGATGATGCTAAGTGATATAATTTAATGTCTACTAAGTAAGAGTGAGTAAATGTGTTTTTTGTTATTTACATTATTCGGACTGTTATCCTCATCTTCATTGCCATATTCACAACATTTTGACCATTATACACTCTGGCCTTCTTCAGGTGACTGGAATTTTGAACTGAACTTTTTATTTCATCCACCAGGGTAGATTGTTCTAGTTCTACATACCATGCCTCTTCCGAATGTCTCAGTTATTTTTCTTCTTTTTTTTTTTTTTTTTAACTCAACTCTCCAAGTTTTTTGCTTCACCACTGCCTGGTATTGAACTCACAAACCAGAGCCTTTTATCCACTGGGCCATGTGTCTTTGAAAACAATCTGCCCCGGTGGACAAAATAAAGGGTTTGGTTCAAAATTCCAATCACCTGAAGAAGACCGGAGCATAAAACAGCTGAAATGTTGTGAATATGGCAATGTAGATGAGGATAAGAAGAGTCTGAATAATGTAAATAATGGAAGTAATCTTAATACTTCATCTCGGAAATATAGGCAGGTGGTTTTTGTTGTTATTGAATAATTTTTTTCATGTAATTATTATTTATATTATTTTATTTTGAGATTAATTTATGTTATATATTTTAAATATTTATTTATTGTCGCGTTGCCGAGAGACACGATCCGAGTCTACATGGCAACACAGTGGTATCTACTGTAAACTTTCTTTAAACATAATAAGTCAAAAATGAAAGATTTGCAGACATATACTTATATAGACTTTTGGCATTGTTTTGGTGTGAGGACCCTGCCCCCAAAGTATGTAAGAGCATTTTTAATACATGTTGCGTGTGTATATATATATATATATATATATATATATATATATATATATATGAACAAAATAAATTATGCCTAATTTATTTTAAAAATATTTCTCTCTAATTGAATAATTTCTGTGTTAAGATTGAAATTATGAAGGAACTGTCCACAGTTCATGTCTATAAAATATTCCAAGCCTTCAAGTGATGAACTTTGTACCCATAGTTTTAAATATGACATGTTAATTATTTTCAATTTTTGAAAGAATTCATTGTTATATAAACATGATGTCATTTTTTTATTTAAATGTTTGTGATGTCATGTGAATGTAGTACCAGAATTTGTAATCTTCTAAAATTTTTAATGTGTTTTACTAATGTCTTATATTATTTTTATATTTCTGTTTCTGTATCATGTGTTGCAATATGACAAGTAAGTCTACAAGATAAGGTTTTGGTTGTATATCTGACATTCTTTTAATTATGTTCTGAAATACAATCTCTACTGGAGCAAGTGAATTTGTAAAAAATATTATTCTTATAGTTTGGTTTGGTTTGTTTTATTTTACGGCATATCAACCTCAATGGGTTGTTTAATGCTGACAAAATTTTCATTGTTGGTAATATTTTTTTCCCAAAATCTATTTCTGGTAATATTTTTTTCCTTCAAAAATCTATTTCTGGTAAGAATTTTCCTTCACTGGTAATATTTTTTTCAAAAAATCTATTGCTGGTAATAATTTTTTTTTTACAAAGTATTTCTTGTATTAAAACCTATTTTTACACTTTCATAGTGTTTTGACTCAAGTATGGGGTTAACTATTTGCCCATAGCTGGAATCTTAACAGGTGCTACCACACTAGGTTAGGGTGGAGCTGGGAACATCAACAATTAAGAGGTGGTTCCACACTCCTCAAAAACCTCCTGATCAGAGGCCTTGCTGTTGGACGTAGTTTATCGTCTTACCCAGTACGTGGATGTAGTTTATCATCATACCTAGGATAGTATTCTTATAGTGAGGATTTTCTTTTTTTAAAGCAATTCACCCCAAGCAAGGTGGGAGTGCTACTAGCACACAAGGGGTTACAGAGGATTGAGAACAAGATTAAAAAAGTGTGTTTGATGAAAAGATACAGAGAAGTACAGGGAACAAGATTAAGGTATCAGATGTCAATTGAAATTACACTTGAATATTTGAAGATTATAGTTATTGGGGAAGCAAGCAAGAGGAAGGTAGTTTCACAGATAGAAAGTGTGATTGAAGAAGCTGTTTGAGTAGAAGAAACAGTATTAATTATTGATTAGGTTTAATAATAACAAGTACTAAATTCAAATTCCCTGATGGGATATGACAAATGAGTCTAAGAAATGGAGTAATTGTCACATCTCTTATTTTTAGAGACACAATCTCAAACAGGGCAAGTGAATTTGTAAACAACATTAGTCTCATCATAACTACTAAATTCAAAGTTTAACTTCCCTTGTACCCCGAGAACATGAATTTAAGCATGTTACTAGATTGTCATCTTGGTCCCACTCTTTTACTATTGAAATAGCTAAATGCAACTACAATCTTCAAAAATTTAAATGCAACCTTAATAGCCATCTTCTGTCTTCTTGAACCCTCTTCATCTTTTGTCCTCACCTCAATCCTCCCTATTCTCAGTCTTCTCTTTCACTTTCACTCCCTGTAACTTCCCTAGTAGCATTATTGCCTTGCTTGGGGTGAAAAAAAACATTTTTATAATGGTCAATAAATTGCTGATGATCACTACTGACCTTATGGATCTATGGATTTGAGACATCCCATCGCCGAGTTGGTCCAAAACACATCATCTCTAACAATGGTTTCTCCTGCTAGGGTGGACACAGGCTCGAATAACATTTAAGTGATAAAATCTGTCAAATTAATACATTAAAAGAAAATCCATTACTTTTTTTAGAAATTGCTTTGTCTATGTTAAGATATGAAACTGAACAGATCTGAACGTTTTGAGAATTGTTGAAGAAATTTATGCTTAAAGGCTCTGTTGGTGTGACCCCTTGTGGATGAGTTGGTTTAATGACAGTTTCTTCATATATATATATATATATATATATATATATATGATGAAGATGAGTTATGAAATTATTTTTAATTTGTAGTGTCAACCAAATGAAAAGTAAAGTATTATGCCTATGCTTTGTCATTGCATCCAAATTATAAACTCAAGACTTTTGCTTTTTCAACACAATTTTGTACATTTTCTTTCTTTATCAAATTTTCAAACATTTTTCTATGTAGGATGAACAAGGAACAACTGCTTCTAAAAAGGAAATCGCATTTGACTGATAAATTGAATCAAAGTTCAAACTCTCTTTTCTTTTTATTGATTTCATTTCAGTATAGTAACATATCACTTATTTTTTTTTATCTTATATAATCTTTCATAGGTGTAGATTTTTCATTTATTAATCTGACAATTTAAGTAATAAAAATTATAATAATAACATTTACATGATAAAATCTGTTGGATTAATAAATAAAAAATTGATTACTTTTTTAGAAATTGCTTTGTTATGTTAAGATATGAAACTGTAGAGATCTGAACATTTTGAGAATCGTTGAAGAAATTTGCACTTAAAGGCACTTTAATTTAATTTGCACTTTGGCTTTGGTCAATTGACAAGACCTTTTGTGGCCTAAATGGTCTAAAGCACATCAGATCTACCGATGGTTTCTCCTGCTAGGAGAATACAGGTTCAAATCCTGCTGAAGATTTTTTTTTTCTTTAATAAGATTTCTCAAATACTCAGGCAGGTAGATGAAAATAAATAAATATATTTTCTAATAAATAAATGGAGATTCTATGCAAATATGGCTATCTAATAAAAATAACATTTAAGTGATAATATATATATATATATATATATATATATGTCTAAGAAATAGATTAAATAAGAAAAAATAGATTAAAAAAATACACTTGCATATATGCAATTACAAACATATTTGTAATTGGGTGTATGTTTGTGTTATTTTCTCTATCATTTTTGTTATTAAATATCGTCCCACATTGTGATAATAGATCTGTCAAAAAAGGTGAAATGTAAAACACAAATTTATGATGGATAATCTAGCAATTAAAGCACTTTCTATACACTTTCATCTTAGTAAATTGCTTTCTCTTTTAATTAAAGTAACATTTTTTAAATCAAAATTATGGTCACATTCATTATGGTGAGCAACTGATGCATTGAGTGTGTTTTGTAAAAGATCCCTTTTGTTTTCATATAATCTTTTATTTAAAATCCTCACAGTTTCTCTGGTGTATTCTTTGTGGCAATTATTACAGGTGATAGAATAAATTCCTCCTTCAAGTTTTGGCTTATTATTTTGATTTGTATTAATTAAGTTTTTATTTTTTTAGATGTAGTTATGACAAATTTTATGTTATGCTTAGTGTAATGACAAAAGTACGCAGGTGTAGGCTTTAAGAAAGCTTTATTCAAATGAGAATACAAGGTTTGCGTATAGTGTTCTTTTATAGTTCCAGTAAACAGAAATAGCTCTCTGAAAGAGGAGAGTAACAAAACAAGGGGAGACCACTCTTGATTATTCATCACACTTAGACAATTGTAGTCGTGATAGAATATAGGTGAGTAGGACAATATATTTTGATTTGTTAGGTTTGTTAAAATGGCTCAGACTTCAGGTTTGAAATATTTTACAAGCTTTTTGGTTTGCAATTAATTAGGAAGAGCTTGAAAGTGTTTTGAAAAGTAGCTTGGAAAATTTGATACTCCGAGGACAGATTAAAGGCAATTGGGACAGAGGAAAACAATGCATAACCTAATTAGTAAGATTAAATAAATGGATGGGGCAGCATGTTTTAGGAGAAATAAGACAAAAGACAAAATTTATTAAGAGCTATGAAGGACAGGAAATTGTGGAGAGCCATGATCGCTTATGACCTGAAGAGATACAGCACATAGAAGTTAGAGAAAAGGGAAACTAAAAGGATCCTTATAATAAACATCAGGAAGAGGCAGCTGAAATTTCTAGTGCACATAATAAGGAAAGAGGGCTTGGAAAATCTGATACTCACAGGACAGATTGAAGGCAAGAGGGACAGAGGAAAGCATGATGAGGTTTGCAGTTTAAACTATTTTTTTTAGTGGATAATTAATTTTCTTGTTTTTGTCGACTGGAGTTGTATATTTCATTGTAATGTTTCTAAGAGAAGATTCATCCAGCTTTTAGTTAGAACATCAATAATAGCGTCGGAAAAGAGTAGCTGAAAGTGCTCGGACAGACAGAATATTTGAACAATTTTTACATAATTTATGTTCAGAAAAGAAAAAAATTATAAGAACACAAGAAAAATTAAATTAAAAAATTAACCGCAGTACCTTGTCAGTCATTTTCAACAAAACTTGTGTAAAAGAGGAACTGTTGTGCAAATACACAATTATATATATATATATATATATATATATATATATATATCAAGCTGCTCTCTTTCCAGATGCATGTGAAAACATGCTCATTGAGACGCACATACACATTTGTGAATATAAAGCCATCTGCAGCAGTTGGGTGGTAGGATTTAGAGGCATGCTTTGTGTAAGTGGAGCAGGAACTTTTATTGGGGGTGGAATTGAGTTCTGAAGGGATGACTCATGATGAAGGACGGCAGTAAATTCCAGACCCAGGAGAGCATCTCATGAAGCAACATCTCACAGGGTAAGGGAGAAAAAAAAAAGAAAAAGAGTGGGGCAGTGGAAAATCAATCATATATGAAGTGATGACAGAAAGGCAGAAACTGACAAGAAGAAGAAGAAAAAGATTAAGGGAAATGTTAGGAAAAAATAAAAGATAGACAGATAGATAGATAGATAGATAGATAGGAACAGACTGAGATAGGTAGCAGCAGACTTAGATAGATAGATAGATAGATAGATAGATAGATAGATAGATAGATAGATAGATAGATGTGAACAGTCGAAAAAACAAAGAAAAAAAAGAGAGAAACAGGAATAGGAAGATAGGAAGAGAATAAGATAGATAGATAGATAGATAGATATGAACAAAATGAGATAAATAGGAACTAGGGCAGATAGATACATATGAACAGCATTAAATAGATTGATATAGAGAAAATGGGATAGATAGATAGATATATATGAACAGACTGAGATAGATAGATATGAATAGACTGAGATAGATAGATAGATAGATAGATAGATAGATAGATAGATAGAAATAGATAGATATGAAAAGACTCGGGTAGATAGATAGATAGATAGATAGATAGATAGATAGATAGATAGATAGATAGATATGAATAGACTGAGACAGAAAGATAGATCAATCAGTAGAAAGAAAGAAGGAATAAGGAAAGCAATAAATAGATAAACAGATTGATCAGTAAAAGAAAGGAAGTAAATCACAAATGAAGAAAAGACAGATAATTCTGAAAGAAAAGCTGTACAAAAAATGACATTGAAAAGATTTTAAAAAATTCAAGTGCCAATTAACAGAAAAAAATAAGATAAAAATTAATAATAGAAATAAAAAGATGAAAAAATATTTAGAAAGAAGCAAAGGAGAAAGGAAAGAGCAAAGAAAATGGGAGAGAGAGAGAGAGAGAGAAAGATAGAGGGAGAGAGAGAGAGGGAGAGAGAGAGAGTGAGAGAGAAATCTGTAATCAGAAAATTACAGATAATAAGACAGAAAATGAAAATATCCCAAAATAGAGTGTGAAAATTGTAAAGCCCTTCCCTACCAAATGATAGGCCAGGCCCCTTAACAAGACAGACAGGTTGTTCAAAGAAAACTCAAGCTCTCATTTACTCCAATCTACGAAACAATTAATTCCTGAACGGATACACAGATTTGCAGTAATCTTTCTCCCACTGGGAGCAGGAAAGCTACTCTCAAACATTGGTTGTTAATATAGAACTTTTCTCAAACTTTGTTTCCATTTCCGAGATGAAGATATCAGCTTTCATTTCGACTTGGGATTATTTCATTAACATTTGAGAACTTCAATTACTTGTTTTCTTATATGCCTGTCTAACGCCTCTGCTTGTATGCGTGTAAATTGAAACTCCTGATATTTAACCCCTGCTGATATCAGAGATTTTATAAATTACCTTAATCAGACTTTTTTTTTTTCATGACTCAATAAATAGGAATGACCTCAAGAAAACTGAAATTTTTGGCCACCAATTTAATATTTTAAGTTGTATGCACAGGGCCAGTGTATGGTACCTTGACCAAGTGTGGCCCAAGCCTGATTGCGGCCCCAGGCAGTTCTTTGTGACCCTCGCTATCTTACCAATATTTGTTTTTTTTTACATACATTTATATACATTACAAATTAAACTAAGTACAAATATTAAAGGATGAAAAATGTGTGTGGATTTTGATGTCATTCTGGGGTCATTTTTTTTCGTCCGAATCTGTGAATTTGTTTTGCTCATGTAAATTCTCAAAAAAAAATCTATATAAAATACACTAATTTTTATCCATAATGTTGAATGTGTTAGTTAATTCAACATTTTAACAAGAAAAATCTCAAGCTGACATTAAAAATTGCAACAAATTAAATAAAATTATTTAGAATGAAATGATCTATTATTATTTGTATTTAGATACATTGTATTTATTTTTAATTTTTCTAGTTGAAAATTGTTCACCTATATTGCATCTGATCCATTATTGTACATAATTAGGTTACAATAAAATTTGTATTTTATATGAATACTACCTTATAAAAATTAAGATTTAGTCGATTCAATAGGAAAAAACAAGACTCTTGCACTGGCCCTGTGTATGCACAAAAGTTAAATGCATACATATATATATATACATACATACATACATAGACATATATATATATATACACAGAAGTTAAAATTCTCAAAAGTGTCCCTATCAAATCAAAAGTCTGGGCCCCAGATTTTTAGCACAAACTTGTTCCAGATTTTGTGTGACTGTGTTCATGCATTTGCTTTAATTACTGAAGCAATTTCTTTAAAGAAAGTAATGGCTTTTTATTAATCAAACAGATTTTTTAACACTTTATTTTTAGTGGATACTTGTATTTGAGTAGACATTCAGTTTATTTATTAAACAGTATATTTATTTCTTTTCGTCTACCGGTCTGAATGTTTGAAGAATGTTATTAAAGAAAATTTGTAGAAACCCAATCCGAAATAGGAAACAAGGGAAAAACCTCTGTTCCTGTTCAATAGGCAGGAGGAGTGTGAACTGGATGATAGGTGAACCTATCTACGGCTATTATATATATATATATATATATATATATATATATATATATATATATATATATATATCAAATTAGAAAATCAGCCGATTCCACTACATTGATTTCAGTATCTTCAGTTGATTTCGGTCAATTGAATTTCTAACACTTTATTTTTTTAAAAATAAATTTTTTTTTTTAAAATAGATAAATAAAAAGGCCAACAATGTAAGAAGGTATGGTAAAAGGTGAGTAAGAGAATTCATAGTAAAAAGTTCATTTGAAGTGGGATAAAAAGAACATATGCATATTTCATTTAATCCCCCAGTGATACATTTCCGTTACACTTGATTCCCCTCCTCCCTCCTCCCCCTCCCCTCGTCCTTGCCTCCTCCTCCTCTCTCCTCCCCCTCCCCTCGTCCTTGCCTCCTCCTCCCTCCTCCTCATCCCTCCTCCCCCTCCCCTCGTCCTTGCCTCCTCTTCCCTCCTCCTCACTGTCTACCACACCTTATGTCGTGCACTTATTCATTTATTTATTTAAAAAAAATAGAACGTTCATAAATTTTTTATTTTTAAAAAAAATAAAGCTTTAGGAAATCAATTGACTGAAATTGCCTGAAGATACTGAAAGGTTGAAACCAAGATGGCTCAATCGGCTGATCTCTTAATTTTTATATATATATATATATATATATATATATATATATATACCCAAGTATATAATTGGTGTGTACGGAATGAATTCCAATAACCAACAATTATTATTCTTAAAAGAGTGCTCAATACAAAGTAGAGCAGATATAATTATTTATGTTATAAAATCACTACAAAAATAGCCATTTCGTTTCAACACTCCCGGTGTCTTATCAAGTGATGATGATGAATGTCAAAAAATGGTATTCAACACCATCACTTGATAAGACCCCGGGAGTGTTGAAACAAAATGGCTATTTTTGTAGTGATTTTATAACATATTTATGTTATAAATTTTTTTTAAATAAATAATTATATATATATATATATATATATATATATATATATATAAATGGCAGGCTGTTCACCTTCAAGTATGCCTGTCAAGTGTCCTTTTTGTAGACTACTCAAGCCCACCTGTGTTTTATACTGCAACTATGTTGAGCGTACCTTCATACTCATTTCCTCATTTTCTATATTTAAAAGCTCTACATGTTAAATTTTTATCTTTTTATGTGTATTGAGCACTTTTTTAATATTACTATTTCCAGGTCTAATTCAATTCTGACCATTAAATTCTTTCATTATATATATATATATATATATATATATATATATATATATTGAAGAAATTACAGATATTATGTCTGCTAATTTTTAACAAAATCTGTTCATACTCACGAATAACCCATGTACTGATGTTAAAGGATGAGAGAAATGCTCTATAGATGTTTAAATTTCTTTTATTTTATTTCCCAAGAACTTTCAATCTTCTTCCAAGATCTGTTAGCATCAATACATGGAAGATTATTCATGAGTATGAATGGATTTTGTTAAAAATTAGCAAACATAATGTCTGTAATTTATTCAATCAGACATGTCTAAAAGAGAATTTGCTACCTAAATACACACACACAGATATATATATAAAGTTTTTGATGATTTTATTCTTTTTTGATATTAAGGACATTTTCCCAGTGTACAGTACATACTTAAACATAAAATTTTCAGCAATCTTAGTTGGTACTGCTACCTGACTAGGTGTTCCATTTACTTATTAAACAGTATATTTATTTATTCTTGTTTACTGGCCTGAATGTTTAAGAAATCTTATTAAAGAAAAATTTGCACTCTTCAACTGGGTTTGAACCTGTGTCCCCCTGGAGCTATGTTCTAACCAACTGAGCTACAGAGAACCAGTTAATCAGGCAAGGCAGAAATTGAGACTTTAAAATGGAGCGCCTACTCAAATATGAGTATCCACTAAAAATTAACTTTTCAAGTGATAAAAAATCAGTCGGATTAATAAAAATCTATTAGTTTCTTTAGCAAAATTGCTTTGTTTATGCTTGGATAGGAAACTATGCAGATATGAAAAAGATCTATGATGAGAGAAGTTTTGCATAAAGGCACAATTTCAGCCATACTCTTTGACTCTTGCTTGGAAAAAACTTCTGCAACTATAGCTGCAGTATGTGTGGTACCCCCACGATCTGAAGAGGTTTACAAGTTTTGTGATTGTAATAATAAAAAAATAAGTAAAGACAAACAAAAGCAGAAATTGCAATTTATGCAAAGAGGAAAAATTATAGGTTGCAGGATTAGAAACAAAATAAATAATGTGACTAAAAATAAATGGAATTATTCTGAATTGTCGGCAAAGCTAATGAAACTCTTTTGAAAAATGTGCAAAAAAGCAATAA
The DNA here is from genome assembly GCA_963932145.1 of Acanthosepion lycidas. NCBI lineage: Eukaryota > Metazoa > Mollusca > Cephalopoda > Sepiida > Sepiidae > Acanthosepion > Acanthosepion lycidas. Next base: position 4,083,531 of record OZ010606.1, on the reverse strand, counting down.
ATTTTGGCAATTTGAATAAAAAACAATCAAACATTTTGGAAAAATAAAACAAAAATGTTATTTTTTATGCATATTATAAAGTTTTTTTTTAAAGGGATTAAAAGATACATCACTCTTATATTATATGAAAAGGAATATGATCTGTCAGTATATCATCAATCAGTGTGAGAGAGGTAAGGCTTATTACTTTCTATGCCTTCTATATACGTTTTTTGGGATATTTTTTATGGACACAGTTATTTGAGTAAATGGTCTGTTTTTTTAATTAAACTTGATTAATTACATTAACCAGCCTGAATGTTTGAGAAATTTCATAGAAAATATGTCCTCCAACAGGAATTGAACCTGTATCCTATAATTTTGCTAAATCAGAAGTCCTCTGTGGCTGGACAGTCATAACATGTCAAGCTAAATTATGGTTCCATATAGAATACAGGTTCAATTCCTGTCAGAGGACACATATTTTGTAGGAAATTTCTAAAACATTCAGGCCAGTAAATGTAATTAATTCTGTTTAATTAAAAAAATGAGCCTTTATTCAAATAAGTGTATCAATAAAAAAACAAAAAAATGTATAAACAGAAAATATATTAAAATATATGCATATATATATATATTATATATATATATATATATATATATATATATATATATATATATGACATTATTTCTATATACAGAAAAATTACTTAATTGTAATTTTTCATATCAGTTTTTGTTGTTATTTCTCTGACTCCAAACTTTCTTGAAAGTATCCATTTTTCAAAGGTTCTGCTATTTGAATAAATTTATTTCCAATTTTTTTGCATCTTTTTTAATCCATTGTGTACACACACACACACACTCATGAATGTCTATTTGTGATTAATTCTTCATATATATATATATATATATATATATATATATATATATATATATTAAAATAAAGAGAAAGAACAGTAAGATTTATCAGGTCATCCCATAAGTTCTGTCCAAATTTTAACTTTTTGTTAAAATGAACGAAATTTAAAGAGCATTTTATAATGTCTAATGGAGCTGAACATTATTTTTATGTTTAGATGCATTTAAACTGATCAAATTTTATTTCAGAGAACAATGAAATTAAATTTTGTTTGATTAAAACCCTGCTAACATGGAAGTACCCAAGAATCATTTGAGGCACATAATGCTTTATGAGTTCAAGAAAGGAAACTCAGCAGCCGAAGAGGCTATAAACATTCACTCAGTTTATGGAGAGGAATATGTGAATGAAAGAACTTGCAGAAGATGGTTTGCAAAATTCAGTGGTGGAGATTTCACCCTTGAAGATGAAGATCGAACCGGACGTCCAGTTGAGTTTGATGAAAAGCTTCTTGAAGCAGCCCTTGAAGAAAATCCTGCTTTATCAGTTGAGGAATTGGCAGTGGTTATCAGTTCAAACCATACAACTGTTCATCGTCATCTTCAACAACTTGAAAAATTCATAAACTTGGAAAATGGTTGCCTCATGAACTGTCTGAAAACAACCTCAAATCCCGAGTTGACATCTGCTCTTCTCTCCATTCTCGCCAACTTGTTTCACCTTTTTTGAATAGACTTGTGACTGGCGACGAAAAATGGATCTTTTATCGAAATGTTAAGCGTCGTAGACAGTGGCTTGGTAAAGGGGAAGGACCCCAGCCACAGCCGAGAAGGGAACTTCAAGGGCAAAAGGTTCTTCTTTCAGTCTGGTGGGATTGCCAAGGAATAATCCACTTTGAATTCTTACCACCTAATGCAACAATTAATGCTCAAATATACTGTCAGCAATTAGAGTTTTTGAACCAAGCTTTGAGGAAAAAAGACCTGCTCTAGTGCATCGAAAAGAGGTGATGTTTCATCAGGACAATGTGCGACCCCACACAGCAAGAATCACGTCACAAAAGATTGAAGAACTTGGTTGGGAGAAAATTCCTCATCCACCTTATTCTCCCGATCTTGCTCCTTCAGACTACCATTTGTTTCGTAGCTTACAGAATCATTTGGAAGAAACAGCTTTTGTAACACAAGAAGAGGTTAAAACTGACATTTGTGAGTTCTTCGAATCAAAGCCAAAAGAATTTTACAGTAATGGAATTAGTAAGCTTGTTAATAGATGGAAGGAAGTCATAGATAATCAGGGAAAATACATTGATTGAATCTGTAATTAAATGTAACATTTGGTTACTTGTTTTCTTTATTCAAAATTCAGACAGAATTTATTGGACAACCTGATATAAATTGGTGTTCTTATTAATTACTTTAAATAAGTTATTCCAAAATTCACTTGAAAATGAATCAGTACTAGGGATTTTAATTTAATTCTATAATTAAATATGAAGTTTTTAGTTTCTGTTTTTGAAACATGATAATTCCTGTGTAGCAATGGAACCATATTTTTAAATTAGTAAATTTATAATATATATATATATATATCCAAATGAGAGAAAGAATAGATGGAGTAAAATTCCACTGTTCGCAGCATTTACTGTTAAAAAGTGCTCAATACAAAGTAGAGTAATATATTGTTATTATTATTTTGATTATAAAAGATTATAATAAAAACATGTTGAAATCGCTACATGAAAGCTTTCATGTTTCAATACTCAGTACTTCTTCAGGCGATGGTAAGTACTCACCATTTTTATTATAATCTTTTATAATAAAAATAATAATAATAATAATAATAATAATAATAATAATATATATATGTATATATATATATATATATATATATATATATATATATGAAGAAAAATATACGGAAAAAAACAAACAAAAATCCTTATATGCAATTATGCTGTTTTAATGTTAATATAATGTCAACATCGGACATTTCGGTCTAATAAACCATCTTCAGGACATATTCATAAAATATAATTAACATTATCAATACAACATTTTTTCCGTATATTTTCTTCATACTGTCGGATCTATATCCATATATTTTGCTTACATATATATATATATATATATATATATATATATATATATATTCATGAATAAAAATGACAATAGGAAAACTAGTAACTGGTTAAATCAGAGAAATTTTCATATATATATATATATATATATATATATATATATATATATATATATATATATATAGGGTGTCCATAAAGTTCGTGTGCACTTTAAAAAATTTCTAACTTTATTTGTATTTGTGATAGAAATAATTTGTAAAAAGAATTAGAAAGAAGTAAATCTATATTTTTTAAGGTTTTATTGAAATTTTATTTAAGTTTCCACATGCCCTTCATTATTAGCAATACAAAGAGTAATACGATTTTGCAGTTCACGGAAAACATTTGCCAACTGATTTACTGAAATCACATTAGTTATTTTAGCTATACTTAAAACTAGGTACATTAAACTTTATAACATTTTTTTACAGATTATTTCTATCGCAAATACAAATAAAGTTATAAATTTTTTAAATGTATTTTCTATATATATTATATATGCATGGTACTTATTGGAAAGTGCTCAATATCAGTGTTAGTGCTAACATATTTAGCTGTATGGATATGAGTTTGTGACCCTATATTTAACAGTATTAACAACATTTGCCAGCCTAAATGTCTGAGAGATTTTCATAGAAAATATGCGTGCTCTGACAGGAATCGAACCTGTATCCTATATGGAACCGTCATATAGCCAGACATGCTTTACCAATTGAGCCACAGAGTTGTATTTCAGTTAGCAAGGTCAATTTTACTGTTTTTAAACTACAATTCTCCATGATTTTTTTCTCATACATTCATATTCAGGCCGGTAAATGTTGTTTAATACTGTTTATTATAAACAGAGCATTTACTTAAATATTTGTATCTATAAAAAGAATGTATAAACATAAAAAATGTCTTAAAATAATTTTCGGACTTTGTCCATTTCATAATATATATCTTCTGGCTTTCTCCTCCTATATTTTGTATAGGAGTTATTCGCTTGTTCAAATTTAAATTTAATTTAAATCAAAGGGAAAAAAATTTTTTGCTGGGGGTTTGTGTCTCCTGGGGACCCCCTTTGATCAAAATGAAATATACTTATCGAAGTAACCAGGGTAATTTAATTTCAGAATATATGAAGTTATGGGGGTCTATCTCCAAAACCCTAGGAGGAGTTCGATAATAAACAGACAGACAGACAAGGGCTACAACTTTATATATATATATACAGATATATATATAGATATATATATATTCATACACTCATACATATATATCATATTCATACATAAATATATGTATATATCCATATGTATGTATGTATGTATATATATATATATATATATATATATATACAAGTATATGATTGGTGTATATGGAATGAATTCCAATAACCAACAATTACTATTCTTAAAAGAGTGCTCAATACAAAGTAGAGCAGATATAATTATTTATTTTTAAAGAAAAAAAATTTATAACATAAATATGTTATAAAATCACTACAAAAATAGCCATTTTGTATACATTGTAAAAAGACCGGATATTAAATATAGCTAAAGTAACTTCAATGAAAAAATAAATTGAATAACATATATTTCTTCTTTTCTCCTCAGTAATTTTATAGTTGTAAACTTGATAGCGAATAAATGTTAAATTTTGGTTTTGTAATTAGCAGTTTTAAATTTTAATATTAAATTTTATCATATAATTTAGTAATTATTCGTTGGAATAAATTATTTTTTAATACTAAACATCTGAATAGATATTATAACATGACTTCGTTATCGAGCTTTTTGAATTTTCCTGTAATTGTGTTCTGATTGGTCCACCTAGCCTTTGTAACAACGTTTTCCCCTTGCGTAGAACATTAATTAATTTGAAACTTTTAAAACCATTTATTTTACATTCAACGTCATCACTTGATAAGACACCGAAGGTGTTGAAACAAAATGGCTATTTTTGTAGTGATTTTATAACATATTTATGTTATAAATTTTTTTTCTTTAAAAATAAATAATTATATATATATATATATATATATATATATATATATGTATATATTACCCAGAATCAAACAAAGACTTAGGTTGAGTCTTTGTCCGGTTCTGGACAACTTTAAATTCTTTTTCTTCCCCTCCTCCTTGTCTCTCTTAATTTTATTACAAGAATTTACTTTCATTTCAGTTGTTTTTTTTTCTTTGTTTTGATGTTATTTCTTTTGACGAACCATCCGACAAAATGTACCTTAAAATTTCTATTTTTAATCGAGATTATACATTTCCTTTAAGAATACTATTTAGATGGTATGGCACTAAAAATCTGTTCACACACACACACGCACACACACACACACACACATATATATATATATATATATATATATATATATATATATATATATAAGGCATAAACACTGAATGAGATCAAAAGAAATGACTTTATCTGTTTGCTTAATTGTTGTTTATTCCATGACCAATCATTTGGTGTTAAAACCATTAAAAGTTAAAGATTTTGCCATTTTGGGGGCTTGGTCCATGTGTTTCACCCAGATGATTAGGTGTGTCAAGGACAATTTGTGACACATTTGCTATTTCCTCCTGAGTGCTACTCCAAACTTAAAACCCTACCTACCTAAATTTTATATCTCTGTCAGCTGTGTTATGGTAAATATATTGTGATTAAGAACCGTGCCTACGTGGTAAAGAATCCCTTAATGCTATATACATGAAAACTGGAAATTTCTCAGCCCAGAAGAGCTTTTTGGCTTGCTTGAGGAATTTTCAGAGCCTCTTTGTTCAGATATTAAAAAAAAAAAAAAGAAAAAAAGCAGTTTTTGTTGTTCATTCAGTCTCTGCATTTCTCTGGGTGCTCGGATCTTTTGTACACATCTTATATATATCTGGGAAGTTTTTTTTAACAGAGTTCAGAGAATGTGTCACTGAAATGCGAAGGCACATTAGGATAGACAAAAGTGCCTTCCAAAAGATAAGTGGAGTATAAAGACAGTAGAAAATTTAGTTAGAAACAAGGAAGTGAGTACTAAACTCTTAAGTGGTAACTTTCCTTCTATATGGCAGAGAGTGCTGGACAATCCCCTCAAAGAGGAAGGAGTGACTTGAAGCAAAAGCAACAAAAACGTTGTTCTACAGAAGGATGATGTGGATACCATGGACCGAATATGTGAGTAATATCGAAGTTTTAGAGAAAATAGAAACAAAAAGGAAACTTACCTAACAACAGGAAGAAAGAGTTTAATTTTCTACAGCAAGTAATGAGGAAAGAGGGCTTGGAAAATCTGGTACTCATAGGGCAGTTAGAGGGCAAGAGGAAAACAATGCTTAATGAACTTGAGTAAATGGAGAGTGGAACAGGATTTAAGAGAAATAACAGAAAGACAAAGTTTATTAAGAGCTACAAGGAACAGGAAGTTGTGGAGAGTTATGATCACCTATGCCCTGAGGAGACACAGCACATGAAGAAGAATTAGTTTAACCATGCCATCAAGCATAATAGTTGTTTTACCAATTATAATACTAATATTTAGTAATCCTAAAAGAGGGATCAGTTTATTACTTGATAGCAATAGAAAATCGATCACCCAATTTATGTCCAGTAGAATCTCATATGATTAATAATTTTCCCATGCTGTCATGGTTCTCTAATTATTTTTGTGCTATGGCACAATAGTATATAATAGTATATAATAGTATCTTATATGAATACTTTTAATATAAGATTCTATTGGGCATAAAGTGGGGGATGGATTTTCTGTTGTTGCTAAGTAATAAACTGAGCCCCTTCTAATAAGATTGATGGTAATATTAGCCATTTCCCTACAAGGAAACATTTGGTATTCATTGACCAAGCAGCCAGTACTGCTTTCGATTGAAATGTATAAAATCTTTGTCTTAAAACAATTATTCCGAAAAATGGGTTTCTCAAGTCCAGTAACTGTTATTGCTCTTTCCAGTATTAATGGGGGTTTTCTTCCTAACTTTTTGTTTGAAGTAATGTAGAATGTCAACATCTTGAATATCTGTCAATATTTCTGAGATGAGGTATTTTATTGTTGAGATTATTTACATTGTTCGGACTGTTGTCCTCATCTTTATTACTATATTCACAACGTTTCAGCAATTGTACGCTCCGTCCTTCTTCAGGATCTGACTATATTTCTGAGATGAGGTATTGTAATTATTGAGATTATTTACATTGTTCGGCCTGCTGTCCTCATCTATATTGCCATATTCACAATGTTTCGGTTGTTGTACACTCCGGCCTTCTTCAGTTCAAAATTCCAATCACCTGAAGAAGGCAGCAGCATACAACAGTCAAAATGTCATGAATATGGCAATAAAGATGAGGACAACAGTCCAACAATGTAAATAATATAAATAGTCAACATCTTGATGGTATAATTATTTTCTCTTTGAGGTACATTTGCTATCCATTTTAATTGTTGCTGCTGTTGGTAACCCTCACGTGATGTGGTTTCTGTTATCTGGTACAATTCTTTGTGATTCTGTCGCACCAGTCAACAATGTTTGAAGAAGGATGGTCCTCACTAAGACCTACAGCCTTTATTCTCTTAAAGAAATCTTTAAGCACTGACATTATTTTTTATCACATAAATGTGTATGTATATGTGTGTCCCCCATAACCCATGAGAGTCACAGGGACACCGCATGTAGTGCAGCCATAGTAGCAGAGGTGTGTCTAGGACAGATGAAACTCAACCCTCTTCAGGCTGATCTTTAAATTCAGAATTTTCCTTCTCCTAGACTGGTTGCTACCTTTGACAAGAGAGCCCAGTCTGCTCTGACATTTAACCCATAGCTGGAGGCAAATGGATTTATGCCTTTTCCGAGGGGATTAGTGAGAAGTGAACAGAACAAAACAGAATTGAGCTGGAAATGAACTTGGCACACCTAATTCACTTTCCATTCCAATACCCATTATACCATTTAATATTATTTAATAGAAGATTCTCCTGGTCATAAAGTGGGGGATTGATGTTTTATTGTTATTAAGTTTTAAACTGATCCCCCTTTCCAGAATTTCTGCATGAAAACCATCTAATAAGTTTGATCAATTGAGTTATTGATTTAGTTTCTTAGGGCTTATCAACCTCTTGGAGGTTATTTAAAGCCAGAAATTATTTCTAGATTATAATAATTTTTTTTGAGATAATAATGAGTTACTGATACAAGTTCTACTATTCAACCTATAGTGAGGGGGAGAAGAGGTGGATTTGGAATTTGGCTCTCTGATTTCCAATTCCTATACGTTATCCATTACATGACCCACAAATCCATGCTTACCTGGTATTCTCAAACAGTCGTCCATCTAGGTACTGACCAGGCTTGACATTACTTAACTTTGGTTATCATACAGGAACTGGTGTTTCAATGCGATTTAGTCATAAACCCTTTTTACCACCCGCACATCCAAGCTTAGATCACCTGGTATTCCCAAGCAGTTACTCATCTAGGTACTGACCTAGTTCAATGTTGCTTAACTTTGGTGATCATACAAGAACTAGTATTTCAACATGATATGGCCACAAGTCTATCTAATAAGGAGTTAAGAAAATATGCCATCACTTCTGACAGCATGCTGGAACTGGTTTGTAAATAAAGATTATGGACTGGATCACGGATATCTCTCATTTGGTATGACTCATATTATCTTTTGAGTCGAAGACTGAATGTGTTAATGATTTGAATTTGAAAGGAGATAAAGGAAAAAGGCAATAGAAGAGTTAACAAAAAATTTTTATGCATCATATCGTCTGAGTTATTGAAAACACTCTTTACACTGAATTGCGTTTTGTTGATTGTTTTAGAACATTTTAAAAAGAAAGCAGTTAAAAAGCAAACAACGCAGGCAAAGACAAGCCGCAGAACAAGTGAGTCAATGAAGCAATCAATACAAATCAAGGAATAGGATCAATAAACAATCACAATGAGCCTGCTTGAAAAGGCTTTCATCAAAATTGATATATTTTATAAAGAATTTGTTAAATGAAACAAGCCTAGACACTTTATGAACTGTGTACCATCAGGATGTGGGTTGAACATGACTCTCCACAACTTCCTAAGCAATATTTGTAGAGTAAATTTAATAGATGATCACTAAATGTGCAAAAGACTTCTTATTTTATATGTTACTTTAAGATGCAGGCAATCATGGATCTCCTAAAAGTGCTAGCCTTTGTTTGTAGAGCAAATTGAATAGACAATCACAAAATGTGTAAAAGACTTTTCATCAAGAAATGTTATATATTAGTGATTCTTGATAAAATCCAAAGTATCTGCAATATTATTGGTTTTTCCCCCTATTAAAAGAATAGAAAGTTGTGGAGAACCATGATCATTATGATGCATAAAAGAAGTTTTTTGAACAATCAGTGATGGTTCATTTCACTTGCTGTACAAACATTACTTATGCTACAAAGGATAGGAAATTGTGGAGAGCCATGATCACATGCATCTTGAAGAGATACAGCTGTAAAAATGAATAATATTATCATTACCAGTGGAGGTGAAGAGAAAAGATACTACACTTTGATCCCAGCTTCATAGTCAGGGAGTGAAGGAAAGTGTAACTTGAGTGTCACTGGCAGCTCAATCAACGAATACTGAATGTTTCCTTATAAGGAAATGACTAATATTACTGTTAGAGATGAGGAGAATAGGTACTACAATTTGATCCCAGCGAGTGAAGAAAAATGTAAATTGAGCAGCACTTGCTGCTTGGTCAATAAATAGTGATTTTTTTCTCATAATATTAACATTAGCATATCAAAGGTTTTAGTGCTTTAAATATTTATCCTGCCTCACAGTTATATACTGAATCGTATTGTTGTCAACAGCTATTGTTGATTTTTTTAACATCATTGAAGTTATGTAAAAGTTGTCCACATTAAAGGTCTGTGTGATTCCTATGATAGCGGCAAATCTTGTGTTATGGGATAATTGATATTAGATATACGTTACTTGATTTTCAGTGAAAAGCTTAAAAAAAGGTTGTGTCCTTTGATTTTCAAAATTAAAGTTAATTTTAGATTGATCAAATTTTTTTATATTCATTGAGACAACATGAGATTGGGCAAAGCAGTGTGAGGGAGAACAAGAGTAAAACCAAATAGTAAAAAAAAATCATTTCCAATGCATTTTCAGAGTAAAAATCATTTCCGATGCATTTTTATAATAAAAATCATTTCCAATGCATTTTCATAATAGAAATAATTTTCCAATGCATTTTCATAATAAAAATCATTTCCAATGCATTTTCAGACTAAAAATCATTTCCAATGTATTTTCCTAATAAAAATCATTTCTGATGCATTTTTATAATAAAAATCATATCCAATGCATTTTTCTAATAAAAATTATTTCCAATGCATTTTCATAATAAAAATCATTTCCAATGCATTTTCCTAATAAAAATCATTTCCAATGCATTTTCCTAGTAAAAATCATTTCCAATGCATTTTCATAATAAACATCATTTCCAATGCATCTTCCTAATAAAAATCATTTCCAATGAATTTTCACAATAAAAATCATTTCCAAATAATTTTCCTAATAAAAATCATTTCCAATGCATTTTCCTAATAAAAATCATTTCCAATGCATTTTCATAATAAAAATCATTTCCAATGCATTTTCAGAATAAAAATCATTTATAATGCATTTTAATAATAAAAATCATTTCCAATGCATTTTCATAATAAAAATCATTTCCAATGCATTTTCTTAATAAAAATCATTTCCAATACATTTTCCTAATAAAAATCATTTCCAATACATTTTCATAATATAAATCATTTCTTAAAGTGGAAAACAGAGTTGCTTTTTATATGAAGCTATACTTCTTGAACCACTAGATCCTGATTTAGCAACTGATAGAAACAACTCTTAAATTTTCTTCTCATCACTTCAACCATGCCGTTGGAGACAAACAAATTCTTTTGTATTACTGCATCTCTTGAAATAAATTATTGGTAGAAATCTTCAATAAAAAAAGATACACCAACAACTGCATTACACAAACTGTTTTAAGTGATCAAATCATGACTCACAGCTTTCATTAGTTTTCATAACGCAATTCAACAAGAAAGTACTAAGTGTTCCTCAACATCCGATATGAAAGCTTGCAAATATTACATTAGAGCTGAAATCACAATCAATTGCATGTTCTCTTATTCCAATTGATTGTTTTTTATTTTTGTTTGTCTCAGCCACAATTTCTCTTTCACATAAAATTGCTTTGTTATTTCTATTAATTGTATCTGACATTCTGAGGATCAGAGAACAAAAACAGTTTAGTGATTTCCAATCTCAACATAGTCTCCTTACTTCTGTATCATGTTACAAGTGTCAGGCAAAAATGAATACCGATTCTTTTTGAATTCAGTTTCTGGATTTTAAGTCTAGTCTTCAACATAGTCTTTGATCTTCCCAATCAAGGCGTCATTGTTGGTCAAATAGTAATCACTGTTTTTCCATATTTTTTTAAAAAGTCAATTCACCCCAAACAAGGCAATAATGCCACTAAAATTCAAGAGGCTACTGGGAGTGAAAGAGAATGAAAAACATTTTAGAAAGAACTGGCAACTAAATCCTAAACAAGGAACAAGGGATAAACCTATACTCTTGTTCAAAAGACTGGGGAGGAGTGTGAACCGGATGATAGGCATAGCCATCTACTCCTGTTGAGGAAAAAGTAAAAATAAATAAAATTTTAGTGTTTAGATAGAGACATTAGAACTTGACGTAGACTTTAGAAGGAAGTGGAAACCTAATGCTAAACAAGAAACAAGGGATAAACTTTTACTCTTGTTCAAAAGACTGGGGAGGAGTGTGAACTGGATGATAGGCATAACTATCTATTCTTTTGAGAAAAAATTTAAAAAAAATAATTAAATAGTAAATAAAATTTCAGAGTTTAGGTGGAGACATTAGAAATATAGAGTTGAAGTAGACTTTAGAAGGAAACAGAAACCCAATCTTAAGCAGGAAACAATGAATAAACCTCTTCTGTTTTTCAAAATTACAACAGATTTAATGGTATTAGCACATACAGAATACACAGAAAAAAAAAACAGGATTCCAGGTTTAATACTCAACATCATCTCCTTTCTTCTAAATCATACTATCCTACTATTCAATAAGGTGATAGACATGTAGATATTAGGTTGGTGCAAAAATAATGTCAGTTTTTTACGTTAAAAAATACTTCAAAAAGCGACATTATTTTTGCACCAACTAGATAGATAGATAGATCCCTTCCCTATTCCAGTTTCCCTGAGAGCTATAATCTCCAACTATTCAAATGTAATGTCAATCAACATCTCCAGTTGTCTTGATCTATCCACTATCCTTCTCCTCATCCTTTCCTCTATCACTCCTATCTGCTCTCGCTCTAAATCTTCTGTAACCCCTTGAGTCCTAGTGGCTTCCCGCCTTGCTTGGGGTGAAACGCTTAAAAAAAAAAAAAAGATATGAAAAGAATTAGATAGATAGATAGATAGACAGATAGATAGATAGATAGATAGATAGATAGATATGAAAAGAATTAGATAGATAGATAGATAGATAGATAGATAGATAGATAGATAGATAGATAGATAGATAGATAGATATGAAAAGAATTAGATAGATAGATAGATAAATAGATAGATAGATATGAATAGACAGAGATAGTAGGTAGGAATAGACAGAGATAGATAAATATGAATAGACATAGATAGATAGCTAGATAGATAGATATGAAAAGAATTAGATAGATAGATAGATAGATAGATAGATAGATAGATAGATAGATAGATAGACTAAGAGAGAAAGAGATACAAGGTTTCATGACAAAGTAATGCCCATTCTTTTATTCCAATATATTTTAATAAGAGAAACTTGCAAAGCCTACAAAAACGAACAAGAAATCTCAGGATTTCAAATCTAATCCTTAACATAGTTTCCTAATTTCATAATCATAGCATCAGGGTTGGTCAAAAAGTAATACCTGTTTTTCTTTAATTGTAGCTGATTTAAGATTCAAAACCCACAAAGCAGAACGAACATCTTAAGGTTCCAAATCTTCTCCTCAACATTGTCTCCTTTCCTGTAAATAACTATATTTCAGCTTTTAATGGGGCAATAGATAGATAGATAGATAGATAGATAGATAGGAACAGACTGAGATAGGTAGCAACAGACTTAGATAGATAGATAGATAGATAGATAGATAGATAGATAGAGGGAGGAAGAGATGCAAGATTTGATCAATAAGTAATTCTTTTTCTTCTTTAATTGCAAGTTTTAATAAGAGAAGCACTCAATGCATTGCCAAAATGAGCCACAAAGTTTCGGGATTCCAAGTCTAATCTTCAACATTGTCTCCTTCTTTCTAAATTGCAATAGAAAGATCAGTTTAAAAGTAATGTCTGTTCTTTAATAGAAACAGATTTAATAGTAAAAGCATACAAAGTAAATCTAGTACTTAATACAGTCACCTTCTATTTTAATCACCTTTGAATGATGTTGTGTATACTTACCTCATTGACACTTCTTATTCTTACAAATTCATCAGCCTTATCATAATTAAGTAATTAATTGACAATGACTGACCTCAACACAAACCACTAATTATATTTCTGCTAAACACTAACAAGATAGAATCTTTACTCCAGCAAAAATATTTCTTCCTTCAATTCTTTTCCTCTTGTTTTGTTTTTCTCTTTATTTGAAGCAATGCAGATTTATTTGTGAAGATCTATAGATATTCATTGCATTGACCTCAAATTCTTTTGGTGTTGAAGGCATTCATGCTTAAGACTTATCTTCATGCTTGAGTAAAGATTTAGAAAAACAAATTGATTTTCTTGCCCTTTCGTTTCGGTCTTGTGTTTTTCAATAGCTTTCAGCCAGAAAATACCCAAGTAGTTTTCAAAAAACTTCCATTACATTAACATGTTGAGTTTTACCATTAAAGTGTTAACAAGAATTTCTTGTGTCTTGCCATATACTTCATATGTCTCTTGAAATTGCTCCAGCAAAAAATAAAGAACCTTGTTTTCTATCAATTTTCTAGATTTCTAATGGTTTCCATTTCATGCTATACAAAATCTTAAGTAGGACCTGATATATTGAAAAGTATAATTGGAATTATTATAAAAGTCTTTTATATCAATAAGTAGCACTGGAGTAATTGATCAACAAGCATAGTTGGGTTGAGGTTACTAATGAGTAGTGAGTTCAATCCATTTCATAATAAAAGTCATTTCCAATGCATTTTCACAATAAAAAACATTTCCAATGCATTTTCAGAATAAAAATCATTTCCAATGCATTTTCACAATAAAAATCATTTCCAATGCATTTTCAGAATAAAAATCATTTCCAATGAATTTTCACAATAAAAATCATTTCCAATGCATTTTAATAATAAAAATCATTTCCAATGCATTTTCCTAATAAAAATCATTTCCAATGCATTTCCATAATAAAAATCATTTCCAATGCATTTCCATAATAAAAATCATTTCCAATGTATTTTCATAATAAAAATCATTTCCAATGCATTTTCAGAATAAAAATCATTTCCAATGCACTTTGATCCTAAAATTCATTTCCAATGTATTTTCATAGTAAATGAAACCATAGAACATAAATTTTATTTGTTTGCTATTATATGCCCATCTATATTGAGTACGTACTCATAAAAAACTGGGAATGTGTAGAAAAAGATTTAGTGTGTCTGTTTTGCAATTAAATAGTTAATTACAGAAATGACTTTCACCTAAAGGATAGTCAGTAACATTTTAGTTTGGGAAGAGAAAATCATACTACAGGCTTCAAGATAAAATAAATATTGAAAAGTAATTTTTTTGTAATTCTTTCAAATTTATTACTAAAATTATCCAAATTCTTCTAATTCTAAAAGTTTTATTTTTTTATTCTATAAATAAGTATTTTTTAGAAAATCCAGTACAACATTTTTGTAAACCAAAATTATTTAAGCATTTCACCCCAAGCAAGGCTGGAGTGCCAATAACACAGAAAGGGGTTACATAGAGTGGGAGTAAGAGTAAAGAGGTGTGAAAGAGGAAAGGATGAAGAGAAGGACGGGGAATGAGATCAAGGTATCTGGAGATCTGGATTGACATTGCATTTGAATAGTTGGAGATTATAGCTATCAGGGAAGCAAGTAAGAGGAAGGGAGTTCCACACATGGGAAGTGCAAAAAATGAAGCTTTTGGAGTGGAAGAGACGGCTACATTTAACAGTTTCAACAGTAAAAGGGTGGGACTGAGATGCCAACCTAGTGCCATGTTTAAATTTATGCAGTTTGCGAACTGACAAAAGTAACTCATCAGAGCAGTTACCATGAAAGTATTTGTAGAAAAGACAGAGGGAAGCAATGGCACATCTGTGAGAAAGTGACTGTAGACAAAATGCCAGATCAGTGCCAATCACATTGCATATCCATCTCTGGATTTTTGTTGAAGACCTTGAGATGAACAACGGGGGTTCCAGACCACATATGGCAACAGTAATCCATGCAAGGGTGAATGGTTGATTTATAGATTTGGACTCAGGAAAGAAAAACTTTCTGGAATGACACAGAGAACCAACTTTCCTTGTGGTAGATGAAGCTATTGATTCAATGTATTTGTTCCATCTCAGGTCAGCGGACAGTGTGAGACCAAGCAGATGCAGAGAGGCACTCTCGTGGAGTTGAGCATCAAACTTTCTAATGGGAGGCATGGAGGGTTCTCTGTGTTGAGTAAAAGAGAGCAATTTTGTTTTTGAGGCTTTAAAGTTTACCAGCCATTTCTTGCCCTACTCAGCCACAGATTGGAAATTAAATCTTTAAAATATGGCACTTATATATTTGGGCTGAGGCTACACAATCATCTCTCTCTTGAAGAAGAAGAAGGTGAGGAGGATAGATAGCAGAGTTGAAAAGCATCTGCACAACCTTGTAGGTGATGAATTATTTTCCATCTGACAACCCTTTTTCTATGAATGAAATGTTGCAAATCTGTTGCTAGTTTAACTATTTCCATAGAAAATGTTCAGACAACGAACATGCTTGAGTTCTACCAGTTCAGACCTTTACAGCTAAAACCCATCATGCCATGGACACAGGAGCAAACTAACCTCATTCCCTTTATATTCCATTGGTTAGGAGGATGTTCAATTCGGATAGCTTCTTCCCAAGAGGTGCTGGCTTGTGGAACAGACTCCTGAGAGGATGCTTCCCTAATCACCACAATCTTAACCTCTTCAAATTGAGGATCAACCAGTGTCTATCCTACATATCCTTATAATCTACAATTATTTCATTTGAAAAACGACGTCATTCAGTCACCCCCAGCCTATCACTACTCCATCATCATTTCCATGGAAAATGTTCAGCTTAGATATATTCACTAGTTCCACCAGTTTAGAAGTATACTGCTAAGATCTACCATGCAACACAGAGGCACGTTCTCTTTGTATTCCATTGGTAAGGAGGAAGATCCATTCAGACAGATTCTTTCCAAAAGGCACTGCTTCCTGATCACAACAGTCTTAGATCCATAAAAGCATCCCATTCAGTCACCCTCTACCTTGAGCTGCTCTTGGGCCTTGCATTGGGTTATCAATAGGAAAAAAATAAGAAAGGCAAACCATCCCTTTGTACTCAATTGATAGGATGGAAGTTCTATTCGAATGGCTTCATCTCATGGGCTGCTACTTTATGGAAGAGATTCCCAAGAGGATGCTTCCCCAACAACTACAATCTTAACCTCATAACTAATTGTGGGAGAGGAGAACAGAAATGCATGATATAACATAGCATAGTTAATGCATTGCTAACTCAGCTGTCAAGGCCAATAATAAAACCAAGATTTCCTATTTCCACTAGTTTAGACCATTATAACTAAGAATCACAATACCATGTAAACAGGAATAAACCATTGTTATGCCCTTTGTAATCCATTGGTATATCATCTTCTATTTGCTGAGTGTCCCAAACTGTGGATTATTTCCTGAAGAGCCATCGTATTTTACAGATAATAAAGAAAAGAATCTGTAGGAAGCCATGATCACCTGAAAGACCATGACATTCAAAAAATATCTTTCTTGGCTGATACTCTTGTTTCATAAAAATGGAAACATTTTATTAAATGTTAATGAGTATTGCTATGGATTAAATAGCATCATGGACTATTCTCTCTAGCCTTGGTTAGAAGCCAGTCTAAGAGAAAGAAATCTGAATTTCAAACCATGGAGAAGGTAACAGGAAACCACTTCCCTATCTTTCCCAAGAAATCATGGCAAATCATAAATAGAAAAGAAATCTGTGGAGAGATATGGTCACCTTTTGTCCTGACGTGCCACAATATTAAAGAATATATTTTTAATAAAATGAATAATATTTTGATTTATTAAATATATCTTAATATACTGTATTTTCCAGCTTACAAGATGCACTTTCTTTTCCAAAAAATACCCTGAAAAATACTTCCAAGATGAATATAAGGCAACGCCCAGGCTCAAGTAAACTTGGTTGGTTACCAAATTTGCTTGATTAATAGGGACGTGGATTTATATGTTGAGTCATTACACTATAATGTTAGTTATCTAATTCAGCCTTATATATGATGTAACCTCAGTACTTAGCTGTTACAAGTGTTTCCAAGACTATAAACCTTCCTGGAGCCAAGCCACAAGCTTAAACATGCTCTGTTTACTAGCAGTAGCAGGAGCTTTTCTGCTCCTGACTAGTATGTCATTGCCATACAAATAAAATAGGATGAGGGATTAATGTAAACAATGTGGCACCAGTATGTGAGGGACGCACGGTGAATATGTTGTTGTATGAGAATGACTTTTGTTTTAGAAATTTCTTTCCAATATTAGGGTGCATCTTCCAAGTTACAGCATCTTGTAAGCTGGAAAATATGGTATTAAATATTTTTTTTAAATTTATTTAATATATTTAATTATTTAATATAATTTATTTAATTATTTAATATATTTCTGCAACAAAAAATTTAGTCCAACAGATTATAGAGTACAGTAATTGATTAAAAGTGATTTCAAATGACTAACAAATTCGGTATGTTTCATTTTACTAAAAGGAACTACAGTCATCATTGAAACGTATAACAAACTCCCTCTCAACAGACTTTTGCTATTGACTTATTAAATTAAAAAACAGAACCAAGTATTATGGGATGGATGAAAAATCTAGCTAAAATTTCTTTGAAGACAGCAAAATAACAGAAATCTTAACTGACTTGCCTCCCTTCAATCTTATTTAAAATTATTTCTAATTAAGACTTGATAGGACTGAATATATCTGATCTCTTCCCCCTCTACTTTAATTACAATTGTTTACATATGAATTAAAACCAATAAAAATTCTAATAAAGTAATTTCATTTGCAACAAAATTTTCAAGTGTATTTTTGAAAAGATCAACTTTATGAATCACAAGACCGGCAATTAAAACGAGATATTGCTGAAAAGAAAAAGCATAAGTCATGACAAACATCTGGGTAGGGAACGCCTTCTTTAAGAGATGGGCTTAATCAGTATTATCTCAAAATGGCTTCTCAATTAAGAATGATTACTACCACATGAGCTACACAATCCACACACTTCAGTTAATGTCTTTAGCAGTGAACTGTATTTTTAAATATTTACACTAATTTTCTTTCCATGAATTCCATCTATAACAAATTTGGTTTTGATTTTAACAGCAAATACAAGAGGATGCTGTAAAATTCTTAGCAAGAGACACATTCAAAACATGAGATTTTTTTTTTAAAGATTAAAGAAATTTGGGGATGTGCAGATGGTGTTATTATTATAAACTTAGAAAGAGAAATTATCAGGCCTAGTTCAAATTTCAGTTGAGAGTGATATATTCATTTTCACACAAATACCATTTGGAAGAGTATGAACCTATTGCTTGTCCTCTTAACTATGGGTTAAATAGTAGGGCAGACTGGACTCTCTAACCGTATTAAGCAATCAGTATAGGAAAAGGACAACTCTGAATTCAAAAATATATATGACGCTGGCAGGGGAACATACTGGAACTGTAACTAAGATTCACTCAGCATAATTGCAGAATAAACCACAGTGCCTAACCAAATGTGCCTGAGCATGCGTCTACTACAGGGATTAACTGGACAGGTATGTTTGAAAATGAACAACCGTGCTGAAAGTGAGAAATCAAACTAACTCGTAAGCATTTATTTGTTTCGGAAATAGGTAAATATTTGTCATTTATATTTGAGTCTGTACACATTTATGTTTCTTTTTATTCATTTCACCCCAAGCAAGGTGACAATGCCGCTAAGACGCAAGGGGCTACTGGGAGTGAAAGAGGATGAGAAGACTTTAGTAAGCAGTGAGAAAAAAGACAATAACAGGCTCCAGGAAGACAGAAGATAACAACAGACATTACATTTAAATTTTTGAAGATTGTAGATGACAGAGAAGCAAGAAATTGGAAATAAGTTCCACAGGTGAGAAGTGCGAGAAAAGAACCTGTTAGAATAGAACTGATGGTAGCATCTTGCTAGTTGAACAGTACAACAGGGGGAGCTAGTTGCCAATTTAGTAGCAATGTTAAATGTTTCAGACTTATTTTTTATTGGCAGTGTATTTGGCTTAGACCTTCTGTGGCTGACCTTGGGGTCAGCTGGTAAACAAAATAGGGATGTCAGTTTTGATTGGCTGAGCTGAACATGGAAATATTAGAATTAGAAACTGTTTTCAATGAGTTAAGTTTTATGCGTTGAAGAATGCAGACATGTTAATTTTGTGTGTGGAAACTGCTCCCCAGTGGTGTGGGATAGTAACCCCAGTGGTGTGGGATAGTAACTCTGCTGGCTAGTTAAAAAATGTACATGTGTTAATAAATTGATAAGTTTAAAATCCCTTTTGTTGAAGTTCTCATTTTACTTCCAAACAAACCAACTAGTGATCAGCTGACTGGGTGAAGATGGCCGAGAGACAAGTTATGGAATCCACCCCGTCAACCAAAAGGCCGAAGAGAGGGAATATGCAGCAACATGCTTAAATTCTTGCAGTCAAGGCACTAAAGAGAGAAGCTCATCAGGAAAAATGCCATGAAAATATTTTTGGAAAAGACAGAGAGAAGCCACATTTCATTGGTGCGAAAGTGACTGAAGTTAGAATACCAGGTCAGGATCGATAACATTGCAGATCCTTCTTTGGATTTTGTCAAGAATCTAGAGATATATAATAGGAACACCAAACCTGATATGGAAGCAGTATTCAATGACTGGTAGATTTATAAATGTACAATTGGGATTCTGACAAGAATTTTCTGGCATGACAAAATGAACAAACTTTCCTAGCCGTAGGCCTAGCAATTGATTCAATATAACCATTCTGCTTCATGTCCATGAAAAACACAAACCCAAGAAGACACAAAGAGTTGCTCCCCTGGAGGTTAACATTTGCCAGGCCAATGACAGGCAGAAAAGGTTTCTCTGTGATGAGTAAATGAAAGCAGTTTCATTTTGGGGGGCGTTAAAATTTACAAGCCATTCCTTGCTCCAGTTAACAACTGATTGATTCACGAGCAGTTGCCAGTTTTACTTTGTCAGATCTGTTGGTCTTGCTACTAAGACAGGAGTAAATAGTTGTGTCATCTGCATGAATACATATTTGGGAATAGATGGCACCGAGAAGGTTTCGGTTCAGAAATACATAAAAAATTAAAGCAGCTCTGACAACGTAGATGATGATGATGTGCCAAATATTCCCATCATCATCATGTGTCAGCCACAGTCGAGATCTTGGAGTCCATAACACTACGCCAGACCTCTCGATCCTTCATCACTGTCCCCAAGTCTTGCTTACCAATGCCTGTATCCCTTGAGATGACGCCACTGGTCAGGTTTAATGCAGGCTTCCAGAGTAGGAAAGAAAAAAACAACCTCATTCTTAGCATGGTGTCAGAGGACAGCAAACTGTGCTCAACAAGCTTGTATGAATATATTATATATTTTATATATTAATAGTATATTAATACCTTCTAATAACAAAAATTGCCTTCCAAAAGCTAAGCAAAGTATTAAGCAATAGAAAAATTGAATTTGAAACAAAGGTGTGCTGAACAGCACTGTAATGGACAATTTCCTCATAGATGAAGGGGAAACTTGAAACGACGGAAGGATACTGAGAATACCATAGATGAAACATGTGAGCAACAACAAAGTTTGAATGAAATTAGAAATGAAAAGCACACTTAGAATCAGAAAATAAGAATTGAAATCTCTCAAAAACACAATGAAGAAAGAAGGCTTGGAGAGTTTAACTCTCACAAGTCACTAAAGGTAAAGAGGACAGAGGGAGACAGTGAGCAACCTATCTCACATGCTTGTGTAAATGGATGAGCAAACAAGGAGTGGAAGAGATAGTAAAAAGAGAAACATCACTAAGAGCTACAAAGAATAGGAAGTTGTGGAGTGCCACAAGCGCATAAATGCCTGATACGAGGTTCTCGACAAAATCCAAGGACAGGTATGCAACATGATAGGTCCTGACTTGGGTTCTCGACTCCAGTCATTTTCTCATTGATATAATGTGGCTTCCCTCTGTCTTCTTTATAAATATTTTCAAAGCATCTGCTACTTTAACTGGTGCCCAACTGCATGACTTGAAGCTTGCTACTACTTTGGCATCTTGGTCTCACTCATTTACTGTTGAAAGAGTTAAATGTAACCTCCTCTTCTACTCCAACAGCTTCTTCTCTTGCACTTCCCGACAGTGGAACTCCCTTCCTTTTACTTGCTTCCCTGATAACTATAATCTTCAAAAATGTAATGTCAATTGGCATCTTCTGTTGCCTTGATCCCTGTTGTTTTATTTGTTCTCATTCTTCTTTTTATCCTTTCTTCACCCACCCCCACTCCATACGCAGTCTTTACCCTTACTTACACTCTCTGTAGCCCCTTGCATACTAGTAGCACTCCTACATTGCTTGGGGTGAAATGCTTTAAAAAAATAAAAACATAAAAGAAGAATTTATTTAAGAGAAGAAACTTATCCTAATGACTTGTACTTTTCAGAAAAAATTCCCAAATGTCATTATACTGTTAACACATCCCCATTTAAAACTTAATATTGACATCATCGTCTTTATCTAAGAAGCCCAGAGACACGCTGTCTAAACTTGCACAATAAAAAAAAAAATGGCCTTCTAACAAAAACAATTATACATCCCTCTTATCTGTATTGCAGAATCCTAACAAATTGTTTTCACCAAAGAATGTGTTTGCACCCAGCCTCCTTATGGGATGCAGGTTGTGTGTGCGTGCTGATGCAAGCACTGGATGGGTGAGGTTCCTTGCACTTTTCTCTGTTCCATGTATTTTTTATAGTCACCAATAATGAAACATGAGTGAGCCCCACCCAGGCTATGATTTTATCCCTAAACAAGCCCTCCCAAGAATTTTACCATGTTCTCAGCTGGGATTCTTTTACCATGCATTCTCTGAGAGTAATGTGCATTCTCATGTACATAATGCACAGATTTATCTTTTTCTCAGTCATATCTATCTATTTATCTATCAACTGATTTATCACAGTCTATTCATATCTATTTATCTTCCTATCAATGTCTGTTTATATCTATCTATCTATCTATCTATCTATCTATCTATCTATCTCTATCTATCTGTCTATCAATGTCTATTCATTCTATCTATTTATCTCTCTCTCTCTCTCTCATTTTGGTCATATCTATCTATCAATGTCTATTTATATATATATATCTATCAACATCTATTCATATCTATCTATTTATCTATCTATCACAGTCTGTTCATATCTATCTATCTATCACAGGCCATTTATATATATATATCTATCACATTCTGTTCATTATCTATCTATCACAGTCTGTTCATTATCTATCTATCTATCTATCTATCTATCAATTTATCTATCACAGGCCATTTATATATATCTATCTATCACGAGCTGTTCATATCTATCTATCTATCTATTACTATCTGTTCAAATCTATCAACCTATCAGTTTTTTCATATCAATCTCTCTATCGAGGTCTGTTCATTTCTATCTATCATAAAATAAAATCCTCACATTTGTCTTGATAAAGTCCATCAGGGGCTAAAATAAGTTTTCCTTTTGTCTTTATTCATATTGTCTTTTTACAGATATATTGTAATCGTATCTGATTTTTTTTTTTTTTTACCTTACATGTGTGTGTGTGGGGGGTGCATAAACACAATTAAGACATGAAGGGTAGAACATGCTGCTGAACCCTCATATGGCCAAAACAATGGCAGAGTTCATTATATACATATATATATATATATATATATATATATATATATATATATATATATGTATGTATGTATGTATGTATGTATGTAAAGAGGAGGGCTTGCTCAATTTCCCAAAATCTGCATTTCAATGACCAAGCTACAGACTGGTACATTTTTTAAATGAGTTAAGGTTTTGTCAGCTACTCTCATTGAGGAATACATTGAGAATGGTTTCAAGCTCCCTATTTCAATGCAAAACAAAAGGCTCATAAAATACTTAAGAATAGAAAAGCAGATATTCCTGGCAAATGCAATTAATCAAAATATATTGTTTTA
This sequence comes from Acanthosepion lycidas, assembly GCA_963932145.1. Taxonomy (NCBI): domain Eukaryota; kingdom Metazoa; phylum Mollusca; class Cephalopoda; order Sepiida; family Sepiidae; genus Acanthosepion; species Acanthosepion lycidas. The sequence continues at coordinate 4,059,919 of OZ010606.1, read as the reverse complement.
CCCACCAACTCTATCACAACTCTAATTAAATGAATTTATCTCAACACAACATAAAATTTGTCAAAACTACATCTAAAACAATAAAAGACTTACCACAAAACAAAATAATAAGCTGAAACTTGGAATAGGAATTTACTCTATCACCTGTAATAATTGCCACAAGAAATACATAGGAGAAACCTCAAGGAATTTAAATAAAAGATTATATGAACACAAAAGGGATCTTTTACAAAACAACAAACTAAATGCATTAGTTGTTCACCATAACAAGACTGACCACAATTTTGATTTAAAAAATGTTACTTTAATTAAAAGAGAAAACAATTTAGTAAGACAAAAATGTTTAGAAAGTGTTTTAATCATGAGATCATTCACAGTAAATTTGCTTTCCAGGTTCTTATGTTTCACCATTCTTAGCAGATCTTCTATTCTCACAATGTGGGATATTTAAGGACAAAAGTGATAAAAGCCTGAACAAAAAAGAAGAAACATAATTTAATTTTTATATATATATATATGTATTTTTGGTATATAATCTAACCAATTTCATTTACAATTTATCTAAAGTCAACATAAAATTTTTCACATCTCCATCTAAAACAATAAAATATTTAATTAATACAAAACAAAATAATAAGCTAAAATTTCAAGGAGGAATCTCTATCACCTGTAATAATTGCTACAAGAAATATATCAGAGAAACCTCAAGGAATTTAAATAAAAGATTATATGAACACAAAAGGGATCTTTTACAACCCATTACATGCATTAGTTATTCACCATAACAAGACTAACCACAATTTTGATTTAAAAATGCTACTTTAATTAAAAGATAAAAATATGATTAGAAAGTCCTTTAATCGTGAGATCAGCCACAGTAAATTTGCTTTCCAGGTTTATACAACATTTCACCATTCTTGGCAGATCTTCTGTTATCACAATGTGTAATATTTCAGAACAAAAGTGATAAAAACATAAACAAAAAGAGAAAGAATTTAAATTAAATTGGTTAGAATATATATATATATATATATGTGTGTGAAAAGTGTGTGTATATAAATATAAATAAATATATATATGTATAATTATTTATATATTATATGTGCAGTACTTTCTCCCACTGCAGTTACTAATCATTTCTACCAATTTACAATTTCTACCAATTTACAATAACTATTAGCTAATTATATTATCATTGTCTCCAATCCCTTGCAACATTACTATCACATCATACCATATAGACCCGTTATCAAATCAAACTACCCTCTCACTCAGCATATTAAATATTAAACATCACCATATAAAATAACCAATAAGGATTACAAATTTCTACCTGTTACATATACACAGACAAAAACAAACAAATAACCAGCTTTAAATATAACAAATGAACCCCCATTTTTTTTCAGAAATTTAAAAATAAATATAAATAATAATAATTTTTACCTATCATAATTTTACACAAACAACACCACATGTATATACATACATGCGAGGAAATATTATTCAGCAGAAAAATAAAATATGACATGTATACATTCACGAGACATTTACGAAACATTTCCGCCACACTGCCAATCTTTAAATTTCAACATACAAATGCGTATGTATAGACACAACACCACCCGTATACATACATATGTCATATCCGAAACTGCCCACATATGTTTATATATGTATGAGTCCTGACGGATGACCATGTGTCTGCATACATCGATGTTTGCGTTAGTGCGATGAAAAAACGACGAAGTTTCCCCCACCACTTCCACAATAACACCAATATACGCAATCTACATAAACCCAAATTTTTAAAAAAATTAATCAGTTTGTCTGACGATCACTAAAGCGTGAAACCCAGTATCACTCATTCATATGAATCAACTTAAACATAAACATAGACCGATAATATCCTAAAGAATGAAATGAAAACTTTTTTTCCACTTTGTCATACTTCTTTTTCCCTAAAATAGTTCTTGATATATAAAATAATTGCATATTGTTATCCCATAACAATTAATGTGTTCTGCAAAAAAAGGATCTTAACCAGTATGTTGCAGGAGGGTAACACGTTGAAGGCAAGAAATCTTTGTAAGTAAAATGCTCAGAATTAAGAAATAGAGCATTATTAGCAAACAATTAAAAATAGATAAAATTAAATGTTTGAAATATCTTTCCACAGAAATGCTATCTGCTTACTAAAAAGTTAGATAATTAATTTAAGTATTTAATTATCTGATACCATTTCTGAGAAACTCCAATTTGGAAAGAGAAGTGAAACATTTAATTTTATCTCCTTGAGGTCAATACAAGCATCCTCCAGTAGTCACTTCTCTGATCAATGCTCTTTTTGATCTACATAAATGATCTGCCTATGAATATACTCAGATCATTTGTAAACATCTATGCCGATGAAACGACTATATACGGGCACACCTCTAAAATTCTTGATGGTCAGAGATTGGTAACTGATCTGTCTTCTGATCTTGCACAAACTACACAATGGGGTAAAAACTGGGTGATTACATTCAATGCCTTGAAGACCAAGCTAGGTAGAATCCTGGGTATGACGATAAACAACATCCACATCGTGGGTAAGATGATAAACTACATCTTACAGCAAGACCTCTGTTCGGGAGGATTTGAGGAGCGTGGAACCACCTTTTAATTGCTGGTGTTCCCAGGTTCACCCTGAACTAGAGTGGTAGTATCTGTTAGGGTCCCAGCTATAGGTAAATAGTTGACCCTAAACTGAGGTCAGAATACTATGAAAGTGTAAAAATAGGTTATAAATACTTTGTAAAATAATTATTACCAGCAATACATTTTTGAAAAAAAAATATTACCAATATTTTATATATATATATATATATATATATATATATATATATATATTAATCAAATTCACCCAAGCAAGGCATCAAGATACAAGGGGTTACCGAGTTTGGGAGAATGAGAAAATAGTAGGAGCGAGTACAGAAGAAAAGTAATCAGGATGGTAGATAGTGATTGACATTTAAATTCTTGAAGTATATATTTTTATAATCTTTGGACTAACATGAATAAGAATGAAAACTTTATCAACATATAATAAAGTTATTTATTTATGCTTAAAAACATGAATCCCATGATTAACATAAACACAATGTCCTTTCCTAAATATAGAGAATATATCAGGTGGACTTACCCATCTGATTGGAAAGCAATAGGGCCAGACAACTTGTTAAACCCCTGATAACTGGGACCATGGTGGCAGAGAGAATTCCTTGGGTGTCACTTCAAAGCAGATCTGAATCTCTTTTCTATGTGATCAGCTTTTCCAAACCCATGTGGTTTAATTAACCAATGAAAAGCTGCCTCATATCATGTGATCTATCTCTATATATGGGAGAAAACCAATTTTACAGACCAACATATATATATAACTAGCAGTATGGCCTGGCGTTGCCCGTGCTTGATTCAAAAATCATACGACTCATACAGCAATCGCTGTCACTTGACTTAAAATATTTTTACCCTTCCTTGCCTTTAAAGGAGTGCCCTTTGCCGTGCTGATGTTGCTACATGCCTTACTTCTTGCCTTACTCACACTACGAATTTTTTCTAAGCTCTCTACTAAACATTAAATCTGTTACGAAAAAAGAACTAAACAAAATGAACACAAAACGATCAGCTTTAAAAAAGGACTCGTAACTGGAAAAACCGAATGAAAAATTTTAATAACAAATACTTTTTCACACCCAACCCAGTTCTGCGGAATAAGAATCAATGTTGACATTAAGCAAGCGAATGAGCCAATTGGAGTAAAGTGCCATACAGATTTAAATTTTCCCACTTGTGACGAATGCAGCTATTGATTTTTTTTGCATGCTAGCATGCTAGTTAACATTTGTGTCAGTCAGCTGTTGGCTCTCACACTGGCCAATAGAATCTTCCAGCCTATTCGTGGCAGCCAGCTATAGGCCGTCACTCTGGCCAGTAGAAAATGGTCGCAAACTACATGAAAACTGCTGTAGAAGCATGAAAAATCGATTATTTCCACTATTGATGGGAGTTGGGAAATGCAAAGTCAGTCTTGGCCTTCCTGTTAACTTGGAGCATGTGCATGTAAATTTTGGTGCAAATCCGTCGAAAATTGCGGCCGTGCATTCTTTACACACACACATACACACACATCCTGCCTTTTACAGACAGAGATTTCAATATCTACTTTTGCAAATACTGTAATTCCTGTTTGAAGAATAGAATTTTTCTGAAATCTGATTCATGCCTTCAGAAAAACAAACTCATTCCATAACCAATATTAACACTGATAAGGAAATTGTAGAAATGCTCCATTTTTTTCCTCTGTTACTCAAAGAATTTCCCAGAATAGTTTTAGCTTGATATTTGTTTAATTGAAATGTTAGTCGGCATTGTGATAATGAAAGCTGCATTCTGTTTTGGATGACCAAAATTATTTTGTCAGCATTGCCCAAGATATCTTGATCATGAAATTCTATCTTTGATGTTTCTACACTGATGGATTTGTAAAGGAATCAGCCTTTGGGTGGTCGTAATGCTGATTTCCTGTTTTATTGAAGATTGTAGTAAATACAGCAGACAGTTCTTGCAAAGCAAACAGTGGAACTTGTTTGTAGAATTAAGCTCATGTAATTTTGTGTCATCTGTAAAAAGAAGATTAAAATTTTAAATAATGTCTGTGTTCAGCTAATATAATAGTAGATAAATGAATGAAAAGATAAAAAAAACTATATATATATATATATGTACACCGGGTGTAACAGCAAAATTGTCCAATTGTTAGATTAAGGTTTGAACCATTGTATCTTAGAAATGATTAAAGATATATTACTGGAATTTTCAAAGGTTTTTATAACACTATTGGATTCTACTTTGAGCAATACGAATATATAATTAATCTCTAAGGTTGATGGAAGAATTGTGATGAAATTGATCATAAACGAAAATCACATGTTCATCATTAATTAATCATATCTAAAGATCAGAAGCTCATGAAGGATTGAAATAGTTCAGATATATATATATATATATATATATATATATATATATATTATTCCAGGATCATTTTCCAACTTATTTAAGATGATCTTCACCCTCTCTAACTTCATAACTTTCTGTCCTGGAGTAACAAGGTACCTCACGTATGATTTCATTTTCAAGTCTTTTTTCACCGCTCTTTGGACTGTCATAGCTAAAACTCCTCTCTCATGTGCCAAACGTTTTATGATTTGGGTTGGATCTTTTCTAATTGATCTCTTTAACTCTGAAATGATGATCCCTCTTGCTGTTGTGAACTCCTGATCCAGTTTTCCTTTCTACTGTTCCCTCTTTTTTAAACTTATTCTCTTGATGGTTCTTGAATGGACTTTGAAGATGGAAGCCAGAGTATTAATTTTGGTACCGTTACTGAAGGCCTGAATGATCTTTTTCCTCTCACCATTGCTCAGTTGGGAAGATATAATAGGGCTGACAGAAAATGATTTTAACCCGTTCTCTTTCTAGCTGAATAACTCAAAGGGTTTTTCAGTGATTCTTACAACAAATGGTGTCAATTTGGTTAAATGTCTTATCTAAAAACTTGGAAAAAAGAAACTCAATTAGTTTAGTGTTTTTTTGGATATTAAATATTTTGTGGAATAGATAATTATGCTGTTATATGATTTGGACAATTTTGCTGTTATATATATATATATATATCACAAAGTTGAAAAAGTCTCAAGGAGGTGATCCCAGTGGTGTGCAGCATGTATGGAAAATGCTTGAAAACGATATGACAGGTTGACAAAACCTTGTGAGTAAAATTAGGTAGATGGAATCCTTGGGGAGCCGTTGATGGTTGTGCTAGCACAAAGTCACAAGTTATCATGACCGAGGGTTTGAGCATGCTGTCCTTGTTCAGACTGTTGGTCATGCTAGATAATACACTCTCTTCCAAATTCAAATTTCCATAATATAGGTTTAACTTAATTAGCTACTATATTTCCATAATATTCACTCCCCCTCTAACATTTCAAATGTCAAAAGTGTAACTAATTCTAATTTCTAGATTTAATTTCCCCCTCTATAACCTCTTTACACTATATCATTTATAATCTATAAACTTTCCCCTCCTCTAAGATCAGCTCAACTCTCTTTCCATTAATCCCTTACATCCTTTTATCTTTATTTTAAATTTATTTTAGACCCCTTTTTATTCCATTTTTAATTTGAAATTAATATTTCATTCTTCATGTAACCCCAAATTAATGTTTTAATGTTAATTGTGGTGTTTAATTTTATAAAATTTCTTTAAGACAAATACCTTTCACCCTCCTCTGGCCCCTGTCTCATTCCTGTCATCTGACTGAAACATTGAAATGGATAAATTCTATATTAGTTTTTCAACTTGTAGTTTTTTTTAATTTTCAAGGTTGCCTTATTTTCTGATCACACTCCTCCACAGTTGTCTGAACAGGAGTAGAGGTTTATCCCTTGTCGGATTATTTCCAGCGCCTTCTAAGATCTTCTCATTCTCTTTCACTCCCAGTAGCCCCTTGCGTCTTGAGGGAATTATCACCTTGCTTGGGGGGAATTGATTAAAAAAAATTTTCTATCTCTGTCCCATAAGAACTCTTACTTTTAATGCATGAAATATGGGACAGATGTAAAAAATGTAATCTGTCTCAAAATAGTTGTTATATTTTGTGCATGAAATATGTATAAAAATGTAACAACTTTTATGGGTCAGAGATAGTCATAAATTAACCAATTCCTTCTGCCACATAACAGCTGATTTGTTTTTATAAACATTTCAGACAATTACAAATAACAAGGGGAGCTGTGGACCATTTTCAGATTGTATGACTTGACATCTATCCAGTTGTTTTTTTTTTTTTGGCTGTTTGTGGAATTGATACCATGTTTATTTAGATGCTGCTTGATATTAAACATACAACCTATGACTTCTGGCACGTTAGAGTATAAAGGCATTTTATAAAACTCTCAGCTCAACATAAAAATCTAATCTTGTTTTCCTCTGTTGTAGATAACATATCATTTCCTCAGTTCTAATTTTTATATTTGAAAGCCTATTTTTGTCCTCCTTTTACAGTCTCTCTTCTTAATACTCGAAAATGGAATCCAGTCATTGACCTCTGCTGACCTTTCAAATTTGAAACTCTTCAGAGTTTATACAAGCCGTCGGGAGGGATATGCTCATTCATTTGCAAACCAGCTAATAATGCTATTAATTTCCTTTTTAGTAAAAAATACTATCAGATCCTGGTTCAAGCTCAAAGTCAATGATAAAGATTTCTATAGGCAATTAGATAGAAACAGTAAATATATAAATTATGTTAAATTATATTTAATTTGGAGATGTCCAATAAAAAAAAATGGATGTATGGCCATGTTCAAATTCCATCTGAGACAGTTTATAGGTAATTTGCACTGATCCCATTAGGAAAGGCATGAGCCCAACTATTCTCCCCTTCCAAGTAAATAGACAAATCCAGAGAGCAGACTGGGTTTAATCTCATTTTGTGGCAATCTGTCTCAAAGAACAAGTCTGACTTTAAACCAGTAATGATCTTGGGAAAGGCATGAATTGATCTCTTTTGCTCACAGGTATGGGTAAAATAGTAGGGGAGACTGTGCATGGTAGCTTTGGTTGGCAACCACTCTAGGAGAAAGAAAACTCAAAACTGGCAGTAATGTAAAAGCACTCCACTCACTTTTCCAAGAACAATCATAGCAATACGCATTTTATAAATTTAAAAAAAAGAAACAAGTTGTCTAATGCCATGATCATCTATCTCCTGAAAGTACATGCCATTAAAGGAGGAGGCTGCTTAAATATTTCATGTATATATATATATATATATATATATATATATATATATATATATACACCACAGTTCAAAAGTTTGAAGCCACCCATAGAATTAATATGGGATGAACTTGACAGAAGAGGGAAAGCTTTCCATCTAAACAATGACAAAGAGCTTTTAGAGTTATTGCAAAAAGAATGGAATCAATTATCAAACTTATACTTTCAGAAACGTTTGCAACGAATGTCAAAAATGTGTGCTGCAGTAATCAAGGCTAAAGGAGGATATTTTGACGAGAGCAAAATTTAATCATAAAATGCTTTGTTTTTTTGTCATAATAAAATTTCTAATAAAAAATCATGTCTCACTTTTATTTAACCATGTACAATAATTTTCTCTTATTTAAAGTACAAAACAATTTACTTTTTGGACCAATTCCAAAAATTACGAGGGATTTCCTCAAACTTTTGAATTGCGGTGTGTGTGTGTATATATATATATATATATATATATATATATATATAAATAATATCACTTAGGTACAATGAAATTGTCTAGTCATTTTAAACAGCGAAACTGTCATCATCGTATTATAACTGCTACAATTACAAACTGATAATAATAATAATAATAATAATAATAATAATAATAATAATAATAATAATAATAAAATTATTAAAATATTTGAGATCAAGATAATGAAATAACATCAATTTAAAAAAATGAAATTCTTTAAAAAAATTTTAAATTTAAAAAAACTCCAAAAATTTGGGTTAAATTAATAAAGAGATAAGTAAAGGACCGTTTTAAGTAACTAAAAACTTAAAAATGCAAAGGATTATATATATATATATATATATATATATATATATAGTTATCAGTTAAATAGTTACCAACAAGAGAAATTAATTATAATAACATTTCCAGACTAAAAAACCTTTTGAATGAGAGATCAGAAATTATGAGCCATTGTAGACATAATAAAAAGTTTCTTTGGGGTTCATGTGAAGTGGGATGAAAAGAAAATATGTATATTTCATTTAACAATACATTTTCAATACACTTGCTTTTCTCTCTCCTCCTCCTCCTCCTCCTTCTCCTCCTCCTCCTCCTCCTCCTGTCATGTCCTTATTCATTTATTTATTTTAGAATTCATAAAAGTTTTGATTTTTTTACAAAAAATAAAGCGTCAGGAAATCAATTGGCCAATATCACCTGAAGATACAGAAAGGTTGAAACTGAGGTAGTGGAATCAATTGATTTGCTAATTTTTTATACTTAAAAGCTCTGCATGTCAAATTTTTATCTTTTCATATATTGAGCACTTTTTTGATACTACTGTCTCTTGGTCTAATTCAACTCTGAACATAAACTCTTTGAATTCATCAACATGGATCACAAATTATGTTTAGGACCTGCAATTTATCTGATCAATCTTCAACATCAGATAGTTTTTGTATTCCTTTTTGGTCAGGCCAGTACTTTTTAGCCCTCTTTTGGAATTCATAAGCATGTGTAAATTTCATAATGGCTAATTTCATGAAATGTCTGGGGCCAATATAAACCTCATTAATAAGTTGACTTATACACATATAGGCATATAAATACCATATGGGGCTTGCACTGGAACATTCTAGACATTGGAATTTTCAGTGCTTGACATACAGCACCAAAATTCACTCTGATTCAAAGAATGTAGAATATTTTTTTAAGAACTGACATTATAGTATGAACAAACACATCGGATTCTGCTTCATTTAAAATAACTGTATAGAAAATGCAAAAAGAAAATACTCTTCACACAAACACACACACAAATATATTTGTGTGTGTGTGTGTGTGTGTATTACATGATTAAAAAAAAAAAAGAAATTAAAAAAAAAAAGAAATTAAAAAATTAAATAGTTTAGCTTAAATAAAAGGTTTACACTCCAACATCCGTTTCAAGTATTTCCGACGCGCTCTTCATTACTAAAGTTGTTATTTCCCCACTCTACTTAACGGCTGATAACACTTGATGGCCAATCCCCCACCCTAAACTTGATCTGCTTATCTCTGCTTGAATTCAAATCTCATGGCATTGTCACTTAATATGTCTTGATCATTACAGTTTCATTGTCTATAAATGGATGAAAAACTGAATGAAATCGAAACAGTAAATCTGTCCTGTTAGATACACTGCTGAACCAAAACATGACCAAAAACGTATGACAAGAATGACAGCTACTACCTCATAACAATTAAATAGGTGACAGAATAGTTAAGCAGAAGTAATTCATTTTAATGTCAAGCATTGATGTTATGGGCAAGAAGAAAGATTTGACTGACTTTAATATTTTCTTAAACACCTTATATCTTCAGGATATTGGCAAGCATGGTTCTCTACTGTTTCCTTTATTATCAGCGAATTAACATGGCTTCTTGGGAAAGATAGTGGATTAGTTTCTTCCTACCTTCTCCATGGGTTGGAATTCAGAGTTTTCCTTCTTTTAGCCACCCAAGGCTACAGAGTCCCACCTACCTTGGTATTTAATGTATGAGTGCTTATTTATGTTTAATAAAAATGTCTCTATCAATGTAAAGACGAGGATTACAGCATAAAAAATAATGTTTTTTTTAAATGTCCCTTCCGGATATGGACAATAATGGATCTCCAAAAAATTCTTTTCATTATAATCTGTGAATTGCCTTAACTTTTTTTAATCATTTCATACCAAGTATGGCAATAAAGCCACTAGGATACAAAAAGTTACTGAGTGTTAGAGAATATGAGAAAAACGGATATTAACAAGAGAGAACAATAAAAGAACAAGAATTAAGAACACAGAAGATATCAATTGGCATTGAATTTAAAATTTTGAAGATCAAAGGCAATAAAGCCACTAGGACACAAAGGGTTACTGAATTTTAGAGAATATGAGAAAAATGACTATTAAGGAGGGAGGACAATAAAAGAACAAGAATTAAGAATACAGAAGATATTGATTGGTATTGGATTTAAAATTTTGAAGATCAAAGGCAATAAAGCCACTAGGACGCAAGGGGTTACTGAGTGTTAGAGAATATCAGAAAAAATACTAGTAAAGAGAGAGGACAATAAAAGAACAGAAGATCATGATTGACATTGCATTTAAATTTTTGAAGTTCAAACTTGAATGGGAAGCAAGAAGCTGAATGAGAGTTACTGGACAGAATGTTTGAGAAATCTTCTTAAAGAAAAATATGTGCTCTAAATAAATATACTGTTTAATAAATAAATTGAGTGTCTACACAAATATCAGTATCCACTAAATATAACTTTTAAAGTGGTAAAATCTGTCAGATTATTTAATAAAAGAATCCATCACTTAAATTGCTTTGTTTACATTTGGGAAGATATTGAAATTTTGAGAATCTCCGATGAGAAGAATTTCACTTCCAGGCACTATTCAGTCTTGCTTGATTGGCAAAGTACTTTGTGGCCGATTTGATTAAAGCATGTTGGATCTGTCAATGGATCCCTCTACTCAAAGGGATGAATGTTTGAATCCTGCCACAGAATGCATAATTTTTTTAATAAGATTTCTTGAATATTCAGGCCAGTAGCTGAAAATAAATAAATATACTCTTTAATAAATAACTGGAGCATCTACTCAAATATGGGTATTCACTAAAAATAATGTTTAAGTAATAATATATATATATATATATATATATATATATATATATATATATATATATATATATATATTCATACATGTTTCATTAAATAATATAGACAAGTTTTGTCTATTTATTTTATGTAAATTCTTTTCATAACATCTGATGAGTTTAATAACATTATCATTAAACGAAGAAAGAAAACCACAATACTGATACATATTTTTTAATCTAAGCTTTCGGCTTGCATAAGCCATTATCAAAGATGACAATTACTGTACAATATATTAAGCAATACACAGACAAGAATGTGATGATAGACTGTTTCTTGGATTAAACAATATGTATTTATAGTCAAAAGTATAAATGCACTTTCATATGTTAAGATTTGATTCCAGTTCTAATAATCACTTTTTAAGACAATAAAAATTGCCAAGGAGTCAAGGTAGTTAAAACAAAAATGATGTCAAGGAATAACCATCCTTTTTTGCAGTCACAAAAGTCCATGTTTGCCATTTCATTTCTGAAAGATTTTCTCAGATAGCTCAGATGGAAGCTGAGGTTTATGCATCATCTTTAGAGTGATGTCTTCTGCTAATTCCAATATATTTCCATAAATATCAAACAACTATGTCATTCACAAGCTAATTTGGCCACCCCTGAGATGGAAATGGTTAAATATATATGGAAAAAAAAATGGTTGTGATTTAAATAAAAACTGTTAGCCTATAATCGGTTTACAAACTTTGATAAGAAGCATTCAAAAGCCACATTGTTAACAACTTAAATTGGAACAAGAATTAAGATGATTAATAAAATACATATAAAATATATTATGAGTAATACTTGAAGTTAATCTCTTTTCATTTTTTCTCTGGACAATCATAAATATTTGGAGCCTACTTTGTCCTAAGAGGATCTAATAGTCCCTTACTCTGATAAATCTTATTATTATGATGGAGGGGGGGGGGTACTAAAAATTTTTCAATGTCATTCACTTCACAAAATCTAACCAGATGTTCAAGCAACAGATTTACTTTTAGTTTTTTATGGAAACTTGTCATGCTGAAAACATTTCTATACCTTTCCTAATTACAACATGGAAGGTTCTTTTTTTTTTAATTTCATCTCAAGCAAGGCAATAAAGTTACTAAGACACAAAAGGTTACTGAATGTGAAAGAAACTGAGAAATAGAAAAATTTTATTAAGGAGAATAAAAAAAAAAAAAAGGTATCAAGAAAACAGAAGAAAACAATTGACTGGGAAACAGGAAGCCGAAAGAGAGTCCACATGTGAGAAGTTACATTTAGCCATTTATATGAGACTGGGCTGAAAAGTTCATAGGCTGACTATGAAGGAGTGATGCTTGAACTGTGAAATCTTGCATGCATTCATTTCAATTCTTCTTATTAATAACTGCATTGTTTCTTTCCAGGTACGAGGGTGGGCTGAAAAGTTCATAGGCTGACTATGAAGGAGTGATGCTTGAACTGTGAAATCTTGCATGCATTCATTTCAATTCTTCTTATTAATAACTGCATTGTTTCTTTCAAGGTACGAGGGTGGGCTGAAAAGTTCATAGGCTGACTATGAAGGAGTGATGCTTGAACTGTGAAATCTTGCATGCATTCATTTCAATTCTTCTTATTAATGACTGCATTGTTTCTTTCCAGGTACAAGGGTGGGCTGAAAAGTTCATAGGCTGACTATGAAGGAGTGATGCTTGAACTGTGAAATCTTGCATGCATTCATTTCAATTCTTCTTATTAATAACTGCATTGTTTCTTTCCAGGTACGAGGGTGGGCTGAAAAGTTCATAGGCTGACTATGAAGGAGTGATGCTTGAACTGTGAAATCTTGCATGCATTCATTTCAATTCTTCTTATTAATAACTGCATTGTTTCTTTCCAGGTACGAGGGTGGGCTGAAAAGTTCATAGGCTGACTATGAAGGAGTGATGCTTGAACTGTGAAATCATGCATGCATTCATTTCAATTCTTCTTATTAATGACTGCATTGTTTCTTTCCAGGTACAAGGGTGGGCTGAAAAGTTCATAGGCTGACTATGAAGGAGTGATGCTTGAACTGTGAAATCTTGCATGCATTCATTTCAATTCTTCTTATTAATAACTGCATTGTTTCTTTCCAGGTACAAGGGTGGGCTGAAAAGTTCATAGGCTGACTATGAAGGAGTGATGCTTGAACTGTGAAATCATGCATGCATTCATTTCAATTCTTCTTATTAATGACTGCATTGTTTCTTTCCAGGTACAAGGGTGGGCTGAAAAGTTCATAGGCTGACTATGAAGGAGTGATGCTTGAACTGTGAAATCATGCATGCATTCATTTCAATTCTTCTTATTAATGACTGCATTGTTTCTTTCCAGGTACAAGGGTGGGCTGAAAAGTTCATAGGCTGACTATGAAGGAGTGATGCTTGAACTGTGAAATCTTGCATGCATTCATTTCAATTCTTCTTATTAATAACTGCATTGTTTCTTTCCAGGTACAAGAGTGGGCTGAAAAGTTCATAGGCTGACTATGAAGGAGTGATGCTTGAACTGTGAAATCTTGCATGCATTCATTTCAATTCTTCTTATTAATGACTGCATTGTTTCTTTCCAGGTACGAGGGTGGGCTGAAAAGTTCATAGGTTGACTATGAAGGAGTGATGCAAGAGCTGTGAAATATTGCATGCAATCATTTCAACTCTTCTTATTAATAACTGCATTCTTTTTCTTGTATACTTTCACTCAGTAACCCCTTGTGTCTTAGTGGTTTTATACCCTTGCTTGGGGTGATATAATTAAAAAATTAAATGATTAAAAAAATATAGCAGTGAATGTTGGATGAAGAACAAACTTGAGGCAACAAAGGGATAGTTCTATAGAAGGATGCTGAGAATACTATTGACATAACATGTAAGCAATTAGAATATTTTAACAAAAATGGAAAGGAAAATAACATATATGTAATCAGAAAAATTTGAAGCTTGGACATATAAAAAGGAGAAGACTGAACATTTTGACATTCACAAGAGACATAGACGGCAAGAGGGACGGAGGAAACAGTGAAAAGCATATCTAAAAACTTGTATGAATGGAAGGATGGTGAAAAAGACAAATATTGCTAAGAGCTACAAAATATTGAAAGTTGCAGAGAGCCATAATTGGTTATATAATTGTATTCTTTTATCCTTTTCTTATTTATTTATTGATTTCTATTATTATCATTTAATATATATATATCTATATCTATATATATATATATATATGAAGAAAAATATACGGAAAAACAAGCAAAAATCCTAATATGCAATTATGCTGTTTTAATGTTAATATAATGTCAATGTCGGACGTTTCGGTCTAATAGACCATCTTCAGGACATATTCATAAAACATAATTAACATTAGACTATATTCAATTCAACATGAAAAAGACGATGGACACAAGAGCAAGACTAATCCAAACAGATAACTGAAATTTTTTATAAGATCAGCGTTCCGTTTTAATATAATCACGTCATCGTCACGTGAGTGATGTTGTGAAAACATATTCGAAGATGATTTCAAAATATTAGATAAGCTCGATTGAACAATTTTCTCATATAAACAGTTTGTTAAGAAATCCTTTCTGTTCTTGTAGGAATATGCGAAGATCAATAGATTCTTATATTTTCATGTAAGCTTGAAGTCTTCCATGTTATAAAGTAAATCAAAGATAATTTCAAAATATTAGATAAGCTCAATGGAACTATTTTCTCATATAAACTTTAATAATATAATATAAATTTTAAAAAAAATTTCAGTTATCTATTTGGATTAGTCTTGCAATTGTCTCCATCGTCTTTTTCATGTTGAATTGAATATAGTCTAATGTTAATTATGTTTTATGAATATGTCCTGAAGATGGTCTATCAGACAGAAACGTCTGACGTTGACATTATATTAACATTAAAACAGCATAATTGCATATTAGGATTTTTGTTTGTTTTTCCGTATATTTTTCTTCATACTGTCGGATCTATATTCATATATTTGCTTACATATATATATATATATATATATATATATATATATATATATATATATATATATAATAATATTTCTTAAAGTGGTACATTTGATGACTAACTGTTCACGCCGACATCCAGTATAAATATATATATATGGATATAGGAGGCTCTGGTACTTTTGGTGTCTGGCACGCTGCAACTTCAGATGGCTGGGCATCACTTGTTCCCAACCATCTCCTAAATCTCTTATGTGATGGCTCCAAGTTACCATGCCCCTGTAAACCTTGGAAAAGGTATGGATCCATCTCTTTCCCCCAGCTATGAGTAAAATAGCTGGAGAGACTGGTTCCTATAGCCTTAGGTGGTAACCAATCTAGGAGAAGGAAACTCTGAATTCAAACCATCTGCTGCCTTGTAGGTCCTTTAACATGACACAAGCAAAATAAAACGGTGGAAAATGAAGCTTATCGTTAAAGAGAATATTTGCACAAAGGCTATTTGTGCATGCAATGAGTAAAATGCTAAAAATAAATTAAACCTTGAATGATATAGAATAAAAGAATAATAAAACAAGGTGAATGGCATCTGTCAAGATTGACAAAGAGTGAAACAGCTGTTACTGTTTGGGTAGTGAATTATTCATGGGAGAGTGGTTGGCTTTACTGACTCACTTCTTCTATTCACCGTCAAAGGTTGGGAAATATCAGTGACGAGACAATTGAACAGGGTGTGTATTCGGATTGAAGAATCAGAGATCCGAGTTCGAATTGCAGTCGAGTTCATTGCATTCACCCTTGGAAAAGGTATGGATCCATCTCTTCCCCACAGCTATGGGTAAAATAACTGGGGAGACTGGTTCCTGTAGCCTTGGGTGGTAACCGATCTAGGAGAAGGAAACTCTGAATTCAAACCATCTGCTGCCTTGTAGGTCCTGCCTCTTTTGGCAAACCATTACACAATTCTGCTTTGAATGTCACCATGGACCTCAGTTGTGAGATGGGGGAGTGGTGACCACAGCGGCGGTGCTAAATCCACTAACTGGATAAAATAAATGAAATGTGTATTCATAGATTTTCTGACAAGATTCGGATGATATAAACAGAATTCCAAGAGGAAAAGAAACCACCAAAAAAAAAAAATAAATAAATAAATAAAAAATAAAATAAAATAAAAAAATAAAATAAGTGAAGTAAGAAAGTAGTAAATGAAAATAAGCAAAAAATAAAAGCTGGATATAATGGATATCTACTATTGTAAAATGTTAATCCTCATTGGGCACCCAGATAAACTCATGGAAATAATAAAAAATAACCTTAAAAACATTATAGCATTTGTAAATACATTCATTATTATTACTTGTGTATAGACTTTGATTTATAATTTGCTTTTAACGTAAATTTTAACCAGGACAGAAATAATAATAATAATAATAATAGTAATAATAAATAAATAAATGCTCTCGTATATTTGATGATAGTTTTATGCTTTTATTCTTATTCTTATTTATTTATTGATTTCTATTATTATCATTTAATATATATATATATATATATATATATATATATATATATATATATATATATATATATATATATATATGTATATATATATATATATAATTTTTCCTCCCACTATTGCCAGACAACGAAAATACACAACCATAAATAGATTCAAAATTTCAAAATTAATCAGTTTGTCTGATGATCGCAAAACCTAGGGTCACAAACTCACATCAATGCAAATAAATATGTTAGCTATATTACTGATATTGAGCACTTTCCAATAAGTACTGCACATATATAATATATAAATAATATATATAGTAATTGCATATATATATATATATATATATATATATATATATATATATATATTTATATACATATTTATTATATATATATATATATATATATAATAATATTTCTTAAAATGGTACATTTGACGACTGACTTTTCACTCTGACATTCCGTGTAAAATATATATATGTGGGCATAGGTGGTCTCTGGATAGAGGAAGTACCTTTGATGTCTAGCACGCTGCAACCTTTGGGGGGATGGACATCACTGGTCCACAACCATCTTTCATGTGATGCTTCCAAGTTGCATTTCCCTGGTAAACCCCTTTTTCAGGTGAGTTTAACTCAAGTGAGGAGGTGGTGTTAACATGGCACCACTGGGTGAAGGACCTGCTTGACGCATGTCACTGGCCAGCGCAGAAGGGTTCCTTAGATGAATTACAATGTCCACGTGTGTTCAAGACCAAAGCGAGCTGTGATCTAACCTGGAGAGGGATGAGATCTGCCAGGTTAAAATGCTACATGATGAGCAGGAAACCATTCATGGAGACTCAGGCTCTGGCACATGACTGCGACAGATGGAGGTGAATGGTGGACAGCTCAGCACATTGGCACACCAATGACTCCTTCCTGGTTTAAGGGCAAAAGAAGATGGTCAGTCACATCCAGAAGGGACACAATACAGAGAAGAAGAAAGAATGAAAATAAATCCTCTTTTAAGGGCAAAAGAAGATGGTCAGTCACATCCAGAAGGGACGCAATACAGAGAAGAAGAAAGAATGAAAATAAATTTTCCACTAGAAAAAAAAATATTTACACTATTTTCATTGTTCAGACTGTCCTCATCTTTGTTGTCAGATTCATGACATTTTGGTCGTTGTGTGCTCCAGCCTTCTTCAGGTGATTGGAATTTTGAACTAAACGCTTTATTTCATCCACTGGAGTAGATAACTGATGCTGAGATATCTGGAAGAGGCATGGCACGTGGAACTAGAACAATCTGTGTACGAAATAAAGGGTTCGGTTCAAAATTCCAATCATCTGAAGAAGGCCAGAGCATAGAATGGTGAAAACGTTGCAAATATGGCAGCAAAGAGAAGGCCAACAGTTCGAACAATGTGAATAGAAGAGATATATTTCATTGAATATGTCTGTCAGGAATTGTACATCTTCGGAAAAACATTATGCTCTTTGGGGATTTGATGTTTGATTGCTAAAAGTGTTTATTTTCTGTTTGGGTGGAGAATGATAATTGTTACTTAATGCTTTTTTTGCACATTGATTATTATAAGGAAAGCGTAATCGCTAGTGTGTAAAAACAACACTTGTGTCATTGGTTTTTGATTAAATGCATGATTTAATTGTACATTGCACGGACTAAAGAGGTGGAGATTTTTAGTGACTCTATAAACCTCTAAATCAAGTTACTATTAACTGCTGACTCAGAATTCATGCCAGGTGGATGAGGATAAGCAGGTTAGATGATTGCTAGGATTAACATAAGCTTCGTCTTTTTGGATAGATATAAAACGATTATATATATATATATATATGTGGGATAATGATATATAAACTTTTATATATCAAGAACAGTTTTAGAGGAAAGGTGTATGACAAAGTGGAAAAAAGTTTCCATCATTCTAGGACGATGTTATCACAATGTGGGAAATTCAATGACAAAGATGGTGAAAACAAAAGGAAAAAGAATCTAAGTGAAATTCGCCAGATTATAGAACCAAAACACATTAAAGAAAAGAAAAGAAACTTCTCAATTTCAAATTCTCAGCATCTCTTGTTCGTGCTGATGTGTAACCACATCAATGTAAACAAACCTCATCTGACGAAGTCCTAAGAGACAAAACACATCACACAAAAACTTTTTCTACTTTGTCATATATATATATATATATATATATGACAAAGTGGAGTGTAAAAAGTTCCTTTTTCCACTTTCAATACCCTTGCTTTTCTCCTCCCCTTCTGTTATGTTTTGCCTTGTGCATTTATTTATTTTTAAATAATAAAGCAATAGGAAATTATTTAGCCTGGATTACCTGAAGATATTAAAAGTTTGAAACCAAGGTAGCATAATTGGCTGATCTCTTAATTTTTTCAAATATATATATATATATATATATATGTATAGGTTCTTCACACCAAAACAAGGAAAAAAGTCTATAAACATATAAACATATGTGCACAAATCCTTCATTTTTGAGTGATTAAGTTTTAAGAAAGTTTACTGTAAATGGCACTGTGTTGCCATTTAGATGTGGTTACATTTGTCATTTGTGTACATTTGTGGCAAGTCTGTCTTCAACATTTAACATGTATAGTAGTTGGTTCAACTGAGAAGTATTTCATTTAACAATGACAGGATATTCATATCGTGAGCAGGCAGATATGATTTTTACATATGGTCATTTGAATGGCAATGGACATAAAGCTTCATGCCAGTATCAGATTGTGTTTCCAGACCAAAGGCAGCTAAGTCATCCAATCTTTGCTGCTGTTTACTATCAAGACCTGCTAGAGGATGTACTCCTGCTAATACAAAGATGCATGTGATTCATGCATGATGGGCCTCTAGCAGATTTTAGTCATATCATTCAAAATGCACTGGCTGAAATCTACCATAAAAGATGGATAGGTAGGGGATGACTGGTTCCATGGCCTGTACGTTCTCCCAATCTCAATCTTTTGGATTTATATCTGTGGGGCCACCTAAAATAATTGGTTTTATGCACCAGACATTAATAATGAAGAGACACTTTATCAACATGTCATTTAACACTCTGTAAGAGTATTTGAAAGGGTCCACCAGTCAATGATCCATCAGATGTGTAGAAGCAAGTGGGTGACATTTTGAACATTTCTTATGAGTTGTTGTGTTCAAGTACAATAATGGCCTTTTCGACATATGCTTATATGGACATTTTGCCTTGTTCTGGTGTTAGAACCCCACCCCTAAAGTTTGTAAAAGTATTTTTGGATTGTATCTCAGATTCTACATTTAACAGTGTCTACCATAAACTTTAAACTTAATAACTCAAAAACGAAGGATTTGCAGAGATATTTTTATGAACTTTTGACCTTGTTTTTGTGTGAGGAACCCATCCCTAAAGTTTGTAAAAGTATTTTTGATACACCCTGTATATATATATATATATATATATATATATATATATATATATATATATTTCTATTCTCAAGTTATTTAAACTTATGAAATTGGTTTAATTTTTCTTAAATTAAATTTTAATCTTTGTCAGATGAATTTGTCAGTGGCTTTGCAAGTCTAACAACTGAAATGAAACTCAGAGGGTCTTTGTTGATAACAGCTTTAGACACCAAGTCAAAAAATATCAACATACAATTTGAGTTGATAACAAAAATCAATCAGATACAAGTTTCAAGAGAAAAATAAATGTTTTTTATTTATTTATTTATTTATTTATCTGTATGGTGGGAGGTTTTAAAAGTCCAACAACTTGTCTGCAACTGCCTGATACAGAACTCAACCTGATTATCCCTGCATATAAGCATGTCACTTATTAAGCAGCTTTGAAAGAAACTAATACGGATTTACAAATGATAATCTGGGAAATGCCCAGTGACACCAATAGCCCTCCCCCTGCTCAACTATCGAGGCTATGTGATTGCAAGGAAATAAAAGAAAAAAAACAATTTTACCTGCAGACTGTATTTGAATTTTTATTAGATGAAGCATTGCCAGCCATTATTATTAATTTTTGACTAGTATTTACTTTCATCTTCATTTTTTAAATTGGATGAAGCATTGTCAGCCATTATTGTTAATTATTGACTAGTATTTACTTTCATCTTCATTTTTTTATTCGATGAATCATTGTAAACACTTATTAATTTGTGATTAGTATTTCTTTATATTTGAATTTTGTATAGTGCAATATCCATACTAATTTATTGTTTCATCAGCAAATCTGATGTTTTCATCGTATAAACAAAGGAAGAAAAACCAGGAAAATGCACCGCCATTAATTCATTAGAAATATAGATTAATTTTTGTTTGAAAAAACTTTTGTTCTGCATTAGATATGATTTAAGATTTGAACTGCAACCTTTTACAAGAACAGTAAAATGATATCTTAACTCAGAAAACTAATCCCAAATAAATTCATCAATTCACATGAAACAAATGAATTATAGAACTAAGAAATGTTTATTTTAGAATTTTTGATCTCAATTAAAATTGCCATAATTCCTGTTTGTTAATGTCCATTTTCTTTTCTTATTTCCATTCAGTCATTTAATTGTCGTACATGATACACACTTGGGCAATGTCTTTTGATTCATGACTGCCTAGACAGGTTGCTGTTTCTTTCTATGGTAGACTGGTTGCCTAGCAAGACTATAGGACCCAGTCTGCCCTGCTATTCAACCATGATAACAACAGTCAGTCAGTTAAATGCCATACGTGATACACGTTTGGGCGATCATGTCTCATTCGATTCATGACTGACTAGGCAAAAGATTTTCCCGCAGTAGGTTACCGTTTCTTTCTATGGTAGACTGGTTGCCTAGCAAGACTATAGAACCGAGTCTGCTCTGCTATTCAACCATGATAACAACAGTCAGTCAGTTAAATGCCATACGTGATACACGTTTGGGCGATCATGTCTCATTCGATTCATGACTGACTAGGCAAAAGATTTTCCCGCAGTAGGTTACCGTTTCTTTCTATGGTAGACTGGTTGCCAACCAAGGCTATAGAACCGAGTCTGCCCTGCTATTCAACCATGATAACAACAGTCAGTCAGTTAAATGCCATACGTGATACACGATTGGGCGATCATGTCCCTTTCGATTCATGACTGACTAGGCAAAAGATTTTCTTGCAGTAGGTTACCGTTTCTTTCTATGGTAGACTGGTTGTCAACCAAGGCTACAGGACCCAGTCTACCCTACTATTCAACCATGATAACAACAGTCAGTCTGTCAAGTGCCATACATGATATACGTTTCTGTGATCATGTCTCTTTTGATTTATGACTGACTAGGCAGGTTGCCATTTCTATGGTAGACTGGTTGCCAATCAAGGCTATAGGCCCAGTCTATCCTGCTATTCGACCCATAGCTGGGGGAAGATGAGAAGGATTCATACCTTTTACCAAGGGTATCGGCACATTACTAAATGTAATGAACCTGTCTGAAAATTGGACTCAGCTCAACGATTTCTCATTCTGACCCCCTTGGCTACATTTACATTACTTGAAGGGAAGACAAAACACAAAGGAGAAAATTTTTTTTTTTTTCACTCATATTTTTTTCATGCATAAAATGCAATGAAATCTTTTGTATTGAAATCTTTCCCTGGGCATCAGTAAGTAAGCATACCAAATTTGAGAATTCTACATGGAACAATTTGGTCATGTAGACAAACTCTACAAATATAAACACTATATTAACATAAGTTTCTAATGGACATAAATTTGGTGATTGTTTTTTTTTTAATCATTTCACCCCAAGCAAGGTGATAGAACCACTAATAAATTACTGAGTCGGAAAGAATGTGAAAAGAAGAAACATTATTATGGTGAACAATAAAAGAAGATGAATTAAGAAGACAGAAGATAATGATTAACAGGAAAACAAAAGTAGAAAAAATATATTTTTTCACACAAAAATATTTTTACTTGAATAAAAACAAAGAAAATTTTGCATCAAAATCTTCCCCTTAGACCTTTTATTGTCTTTTTTTATTAATAATATTTTTTTTTCTTTTTTTACATATTCTCTCAAACTCAGTAATTAATTAATTAATATAGTGTTTTTATTTGGAAAGTTTGTCTACATGACCAAACCTTTTCTGGTAGAATTCTTGGAATAACAAATTTGAGAATTCTGCATGAAATGGTTTGGTCATGTAAACAAATTCTACAAATATAAACGCTATATTAATATAAGTTTCTAATCGGTATAAATTTGGTGATTGTTCTTTTTAATCATTTCACCCCAAGCAAGGCAATACAACCACTAAGACGCAAGGTGATACTGGGTGTGAGAGAATATGAAGAAAAGAAAAAACATTATCAAGGAGAGAGAACAATAACAGAATAGTAATTAAGAAGACAGATTATCATTGCATTTAAATTTTTGAAGATCAAATTTGATGAGGAAGCAAGAAGCCGGGAGAGAGTTCCACAAGTGAGAAGTGAGATTGAAGAAACTGTTAGCATAGAACTTATGGTTACATCTAGCTATTTTAACTGCAAAATAATGAGACCTATCTGCCAATCTAGTACTGTGCTTAAATTTGTAAAGTCATGGTACTTACAGTTATATCTAGCCTTTTCATTTGTAAAATGATGCCAATGAAGTATTGCGTGTGAAGTCAACGTACCAAAGAGGAAAGTTCATCACAACAATTATCATGAAAATATTTGTAGAAAAGTGAAGTTATATTATGGCAGTGGGAAAATGACTAAAACTGAGATACCAGGTCAAGACCAATAATATTACAGATTCTTCTTGCGACATTATCAAGAATCTCTAGATACATAGCAGAAGGACCAGATATGACAGCAATATACAAGGTATGGATGTATGGTAGACTTATAAATGTGTCAGATACTTTTTCTGAAAAAATAGGTGTCTCAAGTTAATTTTTATCAAATTTTCCAGTATTAATGGGGGTTTCCTTCTTAACCTTTTATTTGAAGTAATGTGGAATGTCAACATCTTGATTATGTCATTATTTTCTCTTCTCAAGCCCAGTAGCTGTTATCACTCTTTCCAGTATTGATGGAGGTTTCCTTCCTAACCTTTTATTTGAAGTAGTGTGGAATATCAACATCTTTATTATGTCATTATTTTCTCTTCTCAAGCCCAGTAGCTGTTATCACTCTTTCCAGTATTGATGGAGGTTTCCTTCCTAACCTTTTATTTGAAGTAGTGTGGAATGTCAACATCTTGATTATGTCATTATTTTCTCTTCTCAAGCCCAGTAGCTGTTATCACTCTTTCCAGTATTGATGGGGTTTCCTTCCTAACCTTTTATTTGAAGTAGTGTGGAATGTCAACATCTTGATTATGTCATTATTTTCTCTTCTCAAGCCCAGTAGCTGTTATCACTCTTTCCAATATTGATGGGGGTTTCCTTCCTAACCTTTTATTTGAAGTAATGTGGAATGTCAACATCTTGATTATGTCATTATTTTCTCTCCTCAAGCCCAGTAGCTGTCATCACTCTTTCCAGTATTGATGGAGGTTTCCTTCCTAACCTTTTATTTGAAGTAGTGTGGAATATCAACATCTTTATTATGTCATTATTTTCTCTTCTCAAGCCCAGTAGCTGTTATCACTCTTTCCAATATTGATGGGGTTTCCTTCTTAACCTTTTATTTGAAGTAGTGTGGAATGTCAACATCTTGATTATGTCATTATTTTCTCTTCTTAACCCCAGTAGCTTTCCAGTATTGATGGGGGTTGGTCTGAATAGCAAAGCATACAAGACAGACACCTGAAGATGGCTGGAGAGTAGAATAGTCACAATCTTGTCTGCATAACAATCAATTTGTACCAGCTGGTCTGAATAGCAAAAAAAAGATTATTTTAACACCTACCATATTACTTACATATGTCAAGGATTTCCAAAATCTCTTTAGGCTCAGTGATGGCCTTTTTATTTAGATCAAAAATCTAAATCCATTTGTTTATTATAGAAATATGCTTTCAGTAAATCTTGTTATGACAAAAATTTGTCTTTTTAAAAAAAAAATCACTGACATGAAGTGCATTTACACATCTTCTGCAAGGAAAGTTCATTCACTGTTACATCAAACATTTGTTCCTACTACAATGCCCTTTTTTATGTAGGGTTTTTACCTTATCAAAAATCCTGTACTTCGATGCCTTGGTGATATGTAATGGTTAATGAGCTAAGTCTGGTGATTATTATTATGACAATGTAGTGAGTTCAATACTCATGGTGTATATTAAGTGCAAGTAAGATAAAGGAAGGCAGCAAACCTCTTAGCTGATGAGCTTGTGCAAATGGATGATGGAACGAGTGATAGAAAGCTTAGCAAAAGGAGAAAAACTACTGAGAGTCACAAGAGAGAGGATATTGTGGAGAGCTATGATCATCTATATCCTCTCTCATAGGCAAGACATTGCAAGTCTCTTGCTAGTCAATTATTACTTCCAAGGAAAAGTGCTCAGACAAACTACACTCCTTAATTCCACCATGGTTTAAACTTCACGGGTAAAGGTAAAACCTGCAATGCCACACTCATTGTAGTTAACCACCCACATTCCCTCGACTCCCAAGAGGATGCTTCCCCAGTCACTACAATCTTAAACTGTTCAAGTCTAAGGTTAACTGTTACCTTTCCATATATCTGTATAAACTGTTACCACTTATTCTGTAACCCTCTACCTGCTCTATGGAACTGGCTCCCAAGAAGATGCTTCCCCAATCACTATAATCTTAACCTGTTCAAGTCTACAGTTAACCTTTATCTTCGTCACATATCCCTATAAACTGTGCCACTTACTCTGTAACCATCTACCTGCTCTGTGGAACTGATTCCAAATAGGATGTTTCCCCAATCACTACAATCTTACTGTGACTCTTACTCTGTAACCCCTACCTCATGTGATTACCTTTTACAGATTGAACCTCAATGTCGTCTTCCATTAAATCACCATAGTAAAATATCTCCAACCATTATTAACAATAATTTTTGGACTTTAATCAAGAACAGAACTCTTCAGTCAATTTTCTTTTGTTACTCTTGGTTGCCACCAAATAGAAAAGTTAAGTTTGACCTTTTATAGAACCCAAAAACAGAAAATTCTTGTCAATGCTGTTTTCTGTCCTAGAAGGACACCCTAAAAATCTCTTCAATCAACAGACCAACTGATCTCTGCAAAATATGAACAACATTTTTTATCTTTTTTTTTATCTTGCTGCATATTTATTTACTAATGTTTGCATTTCTATGCATAGAAATTTTAAATTATAAGAACTTTATCACCAATTGAATCTCAATGACCTCTACAGATAACATTCCTAAGACTGGATTTGAAAAGAGGTTGCTTGGGTCTGGTGTCCACACATTGACTCCATAAGAAAACATCTGACTACAGAAAAGTCAATAGTTCAACAAACAACTGACGTCTCGTCAGTGGCTTTTATTTCAGATAGAGCAGAAAATATTTCATAGACAAGCTGCATTTCCATGAATTTGAAACCTCTCTATTGGCATCAAACCTTCCAACCACCTTCCTTATTAGATGCAGAGGCCCATCTGAATGTGGGCAATCATGGCTCTCCACGATTTCCTGTCCTTTGTAGCTCTTAGTAATGTTTGTCTTTTTGGTATGTCTCCTAATTCCTGTTCTGCCAATCATCTACACAAGCTAAGTATGTTATACATCCCTTTAATATGTCTTCTGAGTTTTCTAAGCCCTCTTTCTTCATTAGGTACCCTAGAAATTTCACCTATTTATTGTTACCTCAAGTCTTTTCTTTATCTGTGATGAAATTGTTCATTATTCATTGCCATATAGGTGGATTGATATTACCAAACAATCCAGTACTCATTTCTTTGTTTCTAACAAAATTTTCTGTTTCTTAATACTTTGCTTACCTTTTGCAAGGCATCTTTCGCTATTGATTTCACTGTCTCATGTTCTGTCTTCTGTTAAAACACATCCCAGATATTTAAATTTTTGTACTTGTTTGATTTTGGTATCCCCAATTTGTAATTTGCATTTTGGCATTCCCCTTTTACTAACAACCATGCATTCTGTCTTACAATTTAATGGTACAATAGACACTGTGACCAGAAATTTTTCCAAATTATTTTTCATATGGCTGTAGATTAAGCACTCCAGATAACGAATATAATTCAATATGTTCTGTGAGTGTCAAAATTTCCAAGCCTTCTTTCCTTATTATGTGCCCAAGAAATTTTAACTTTCTCTTTTTGGCACTGCTTACAATTGTCCTCTATTTTTCCAAAACCTCCTTGTTGCTCACATGTTCAGTCTATTGTATTCTAAGCGTCCATTTGTAGAATGACATTTCTGTTACCTCAAGTCTCTTCTTTATCTGGGATAAAGTTGTCCAACATTCGCTACAAAATATATAACAATATATTTTTTATATTTTGTATTTCGTTCCTTAAATGGGGAATTATCACTATGCTTTAATTTATTTGAACTATTGCTCTCATCTTTATTATTATAGACATGTTTCGAACAAGTATCCTCTGGTCATCTTCAGGTGTCCTTTATTTGGCTGATTTGGAATATCTCTTGACTATGGTGTTATTTTCTCTATTTGATTCTAGCTCTTCTAGATGATAGCAACTTGTTTAAGCAACTCCTATACCCTTTATGTAACTATTCTGAACAACAATTGTGGTGTATTTTCGGAGCCTTGATATTCAGATGGTTTCAACATTTGGTCATAAGAGTGTGTTCATATTGTTTTTTAATAATGTATTTTATTTTTTAGATGAGGAATAGTCAATATAATGACTGGCTGCTCATTTCCAAGTATGCCTTCACACTAGGGAAGCTAACCAATCCCTATTGCAGACGCCTACTCAGACACATTTGTGCTTGTTCGGTACCCACAGAGACTACCTGTTGTTTATGCTGGAACTATACGGAGCTGCCCTTAGTTATGGTTTCTGGGAGAGAATGCATCTTCTAGCATGATCAACAGTTTGAACAAGGACTGTATACTCAAAGCCTCAGTTCTGATGACTTGTGACTTTGTGCTAGAACAACCATCGACAAACAATTCTGTCTACCCAGCTGTGGTAAGCTTTCAACACACTTTCAAACAGTGCTGCACATGGGGATACCCTCCTCTGCTGATCTGATAACATAAAAAATTTACCTAACAAATTGACTATGGTGAGATTTGAACCCGAGTCTCATGGTCAGAAAGTGAATCTTCTAACCCTTCAGCTATGCACCTATTAATTGTCAGTATGCTTTAATTCATTCAAACTATTGTCCTCATCTTGTTTGTTATAAATCTTATTACCAACATAAAATTTCAACCAAGTAATCTCTGACCATCTTTAGGTGTCCATTAGTTTTGACTGTTATGGGATATTTTTTGTTTATCTCTGTTGATATATTGCAATTTTTTATCATTTCACTCCAAGCAAGGTGATAAAGCCACTAAGATGCCTGAGGATTACTGTTAGGAAAAGAGAATGGGAAGTTGTGAGTGAGGAGAAAGGACAATAAAAAAAACGGGTTTCAGGAAGACAGAAGATAAAAATTGATGTTGCATTTAAATTTTTGAAGCAAGAAACCAGAAGAGAGTTCCACAGGCATGAAGTGTGAGAAAAGAAACTATTAGTATTGAAGTTGGGGTTACATCTGGCTATTTTACAGTACAATGATGAGACCTAGTTGCCAATCTAGTACTGCACTTAAATTCATGCCATCTACGTACCAAGGAGGAGAGCTGATTAAAACAACTAGCTGAAAATATTTATAGAAAAGACAGTCATGTCACAGCAATAAGAAAGTTACTGAAGTTGAGATGCTAGGTCAGGATTGATAACAATGCAGACCATTCTTTGGATTTTGTTGAGAAACTTGAGATATATGGCCGAAGCATAAGACCAGATATGGTAGCAATATTCAATGCATGGACGAATGGTAGATTTATAAATGTGCAAGATGGATTCTGATGGGAAAAATTGTGTGGGAGAATAGAGTGAACCAACTTTCTGAGCCACAGACCTAGAAATTGATTGAATATAATCACTCTGCTTTATGTCAGTAGAAAACATGAAACCAAGAAGGCACAATGACTTGCTTTTCTGGAGGTTAGCATCAGCCATACTGATGGAAGGTTAAATTAGTTCTCTATGATGACTAAAAAGTAGCAGTCTCATTTTGGAGATTTTAAATTTACAAGCCATTTCTTGCCCCAGTTAACAACTGATTAAGGATTATTTACGAGAGCAACTACCAGTTTTATTTTGTCAGATGGACGTACTATTAAGACAGGAGTAAATAGTGTGTCATCAGCACACATATTTAGTTGCAATCTGATGATATCTGGAAAGTCATTGATGAAGATAAGAAACAACATAGGTCCAAGGGGACCTCTATTTTAATGTGTAATGTTTTTTTAATAAAGTTCATCCCAAGCTTGGCAGTAAAGCCATAGAGATACAAGGGGTTACCAGGTGTGGAACAGAATCTGGAATATTGCTAAGGAGAGAGAACAGAATAATCAGAAGGACAGTAGATAATGATGACACTGCATTTAAATTTTTGTAGATGAAAGTTGGCTGGATAACATAGAGCCAGAAAAGAGTTCCACAAGCAAGAAGTGCGAGAAAAGAAACTGTTATCATAGAATACAGCTTGACTGTAAATTGGTATGATCTTATCATCAATCTAGTACTGCACTTAAATTTGAAGTGTCTAAGCACCATTGCAAAGAGTTCATCGGAACAATTACCATGAAAGTATTTATAGAAAAAGGAAAGGGAAGCAACCTTATGGTGGTGTGAAAGTGACTGAAGCTGAAATGCTAGATCTAATGATCTAGAAATGATCTAAAATGATGTAGAAATGTAGCTGTTCAACATGACTTTCATACAGTTTTGTTAAGAACTATTGGATTAAATCAAATATTCATCCAGAGACAACATATAGCTTAAGTTTGAGAATAAGGCCATTATGCCAAACCCAGTTAAATGTCTTTGAGATCTCTAAAGCCACTACCAAAGCCTTGCCATTCTTATCCAAAGCCTGATAGACAAATTCAGTAATAACCATTAACACATCAACAGCTGACCAAGAGAAACGAAAGCCATATTGTTTATCTGAAAGAATGCAATGCAAAGTGTGATGCTTAACCAAACAGAATTGATTAAAGATTTTAGTACTTTACCAAAAAAAGGTAAAAGTCTGGAACAAAAGAAGAGGATTTCCAAGAGAAAGCAAGAAATAATAAAAGACATTGGAGAGAACAGGAAGCAGTTCGGGAGCACATTTCATTAAGACAGGCATTAACCATCAGGAATCAACATTGCAATGTGACCTTGTCCACACACAAACACACAAACACATATATATATTTTCCAGAAAAAGGCTGGCAGCCTAAAGATTTAAGGAAAAAAAGAAGCCATGATTATCAAATTGATAGCTGATTATGTGGCTTTTCAAGAAAGTGAAGAATAACCAACTGAGTGAGAGAATATTACTACTAAAATATTCTAGTTTATAAGCCAACTAAAGTCAGATTCACCTATTGCTTTCATTAAAGTCACTTTAGCCATTGCTGTCACAAGATAATCCTTTAAATGTTAACACTAATCTTACTTTTACAACAGCTATGGACTTATTGATTTCATTTGGACATTGAAAAACAAACAAAGAGAAAAATGAATGGAAAATAGGGAACAAAATATCAGAGAGAACAATTCTTTTTTTAAAACAAGTTTTAAAAAATATCATTTCTTGTTCAATAAGCAGCATTCAGGATGACAATTTGAGGGACGAATTTAAGTTAAATGATGATTTATCAGGTAATTAATTCAAGTTGCTTTGGTTATTAGATATTTACAAAAGATTTCATGGCCTGTTCAATGAATTAACACTAGGTAGACAAAGATTTAAATAATAGAAATTGTGTTAGATTTTGCAAAAAAAAAAAGGAAAAAACTAGCAAGAAACATCTTACACAAACACTTAAAATTGCATTAATATTTAAGCTTACTACTTAAAAGTTCACTGATAATTCTTCTGTCGCCACTTAATTTACAGAAAATTTGATGTATGCAGGTCTTTACTTTCCATACAAACATTCTCATTTCATGAAGGACTTTTGCTGGATTTAACGATTAATTTAAATTATTCCTAAATTTATTTCTGAGTTATAAAAATTGCGATCATACAAAAAAATTTGTTGCAAAAAATCACATACAAAAATTGTCAAACAAAAAGATTTCATAGCCTGTTCAATGAATTAACACTAGGTAGACAAAGATTTAAATTTTAGAAATTACATAAAAATATACTTTATTCTGACAGCACAATCAATAAGTTTTCAGGAGAACTTCTAAAAGACTTGTCTACCTTTCTTTTGCTGGCTGCAGAAACTTCAGCCTGTTGACAACAACAAAAAAAAAAAGAGAAAGAAAATGAATGGAAAATAAGGAACAAAATGTCAAAGAGAACAATTCTTTTCCAAAGATATTTCTTTTTCAATAAGCAACATTCAGCATGATATTTTGAGAGACTAGAAGGTTCACCAAAGTTCTTGGAAAGCATTTGCTGTAGAGTTTGCAGAGAACAGGAGTCTGTTCAGAAGCACATTTCCTTAAGATAATTGCAGGGATATCATCACATCGACAAGCCTTGTGAGGGATGTATTAAACACATTGATTCAAATGTTTATGCTTCAATTAGATTACAATAATAAAAAAAATAAAAAGACTTTACAGCTGCATCT
Source organism: Acanthosepion lycidas (assembly GCA_963932145.1). Lineage (NCBI taxonomy): Eukaryota > Metazoa > Mollusca > Cephalopoda > Sepiida > Sepiidae > Acanthosepion > Acanthosepion lycidas. Next base: position 4,028,152 of record OZ010606.1, on the reverse strand, counting down.
AATTATTGCAGTATATCAAAAATGTTTTCATTGTTTAACCTCCCAAGAACTTGCATATTCATTTGGAAGTTTATATTCTGCCCTCCATATTGTTTGATGATTTTTAGCTCTCCTGCAAGTTTCACTTCTTCCTTACATTTTAAAGCCAACATAATTGACATGTAATGATTGTCCAATTCTGGGCTTGATTTCAAGGGACAAAACTCTTAGTTTTGTGCAATATATGTCACCTTTCTCCTCTTCCTGAATTCTGGAAGCATTTTGGTTCTACCAAAAACAAAAAACTGATGCGAATACAATAGACATACGTGATAAGAACCATGACTTTCAGATGCTAGAAGTATAATATGAAGAGAAGGGTTAATTTTAAAACAAAAATGGCTGCTTTAATTTGTGGAAAAAAAAAGACATTGCTAGGTCTTATGTACTCATCATGCTTGTCATAGTCACAATGTTTTGACCATTATACTCTCTAGCCTCCTTCAGCCATCTGTCATTAGTTGATAATCTCTGGGGATTTTCAACTAAACACTTTATTCAATCAATGGTCATAAATTTTTTTAACTTTGCTGCCTATGCTAAATGTCTTTATCAGTTTGTAGTGTTCTCACAATCACGAAAAATAAAAAAAACTAATTCCATAGAAAAAAGGAAACCACTTTACTGGCAGGAAATTTAGAGACTTCCTCTTTTTCATCCGCCTCTCACAAACAGAGCGCGTGAATTTGAGTGGCTCCAGGAATGAAGACCACAGATAAGTTCTACACCATGTTTAATATTACCTTTCAATGATTGCAAATAATTTATTCAATCACCAAGACAAACACAAAAATCAGAAACATTTACTAACAACCACATTACAAGTACTTTTATATATCTACTGAAGTAGTACAACCAAATCATTCTGATAAATACTTATATATATGTATAAATGTCTCACTTTGTTGTTATGATGTAATATATATGTTATATTTTACTAACCAGAAACAGGAGTCAAACAAGGCCCATCATAAAAAGTAAATTTTTTCTCATTGCTTCGGTTATTAGATATCTACAAAATATTTTATGGCCTGTTCAATGACTTAATGTATGATAGACAAAGATTTAAATTATAGAAATTGTGTTAGATACATATAAATGATTTTGAAAAAAAATGAACAAAAAAGAAAAAACACTAGCAAGGAACAAACACTTAAAATAATGAATTTCCAAATATTAATCTATGGAACCATCAGACCAGACACAACTTGCCATAATAATCCCAAGATCAGATCCACCATAGAACCACATCTCTGTTGCCTGTTGTTTATATGTACGACCAAAGAGAAGGATTCCTATTATATAGTAGTTCAGCTATCTTTCTTTTGTTTCTCCCCCCATTCATATCTGTAGAGGAGAGTGATTTGCAACCTGATTGAACAAAACAATGATCTATCAAATGGATAGTGTCTCAATAAGGTCACCATAGAGAAAGTAAGATAAACTACTCCACTATCTTTCCCAAGATAAAGCATCATTATACTAAAAACAAATATACAGAATAACAGTATGAAGGGAGTCAAGTCTTTTGGCATTTACTTCTTGCCTGATAAAGAGAGACATGTATAGCCAAAGACCAGTGGTGATACACAGGTTGTGCCTTTATATATGATAAGATTGAATCAGAGTCATCGATTATGAATACCTTAGGGAGACATGATAATTCTTTCTGGTTAGCTTTGTTCTTAAACTAAATCAACATGCAAATCAACAAAAAAATACATCTGGAATTAGTCAAATGAAACGGTGTAATATTCCTTCAGCATAAGGTGAGGCTGCATATTTTTTTGATAACCAAACAAAAATTCTTACAGCTTAGCTTGGAAGTTTTTCCTGATTTACAAGATTCAGCAAAGATTGTAACTTGGAATTTGCATTTATTTCTATGTTTAGAGAATTTTCATTTAAAAAAAACAAAATTTCCAATGTCTTGGTAGACTTCAAATGTGCAGTTCTTAGCAGTTTTGATGGCAGAAATTAATGAAACAAAACAATAAATGTATTTATCCAATGAAGTTGCTAACATAGCTTCCTTGTGCATTTTCTATAAATACTTTCATGGTAATTGTTCTCATGAACTTTTCTCTATAGAACCTAGATTTTCTAACTTTAAGTGCAGTACTAGATTGGCAGCTAGGTCTCATCATTTTGAAATAATAGATGTAGCCATAAGTTCTATATTATGTTTTTTTCCCCCCTTGCACTTCTCACTTGTAGAAATTCTCCTCCAGCTTGTTACTTTCCAGTCAACTTTAATCTTCAAAAATTTAAATGCAATGTCAATTGTCATCTTCTGTCTTCTTAATTCCTCTTCTTTTATTGTTCTTTCTCTTTAATGGTGTTTTTCTTTTTCTCACATTTTCTCACACTCAGTAATCCCCTTTAAATCTTAGTGGCTTTATTGCCTTGCTTGGGGTGTAATGATTAAAAAATAAATAAATTAATGTTGAAACTGAAAAGAAAATTATCTTTTAAACCAAAAAATATTTTGGGAGCAAATAAACTGCATGTTGAACAAAAAATGAAATTCAGTGAAGAGACAAAAATGAAAAAAAAAACAACAGAATAAGACAAGGACGTCTTTTCTCACTGGATTTATTTAACGTATACAGTGATATAATCATAAGAGGATACAAAAATTTCCCAGGATTTATTATTAGTCAACATAATGCTAACAATTTAAAATACAAAGATGACACCGAGTTGATGGCAGACTCAGAAGAGAAATTGAAAGAACTCTGAGACAAGGAAAGCAAGAAGAAAGGACTATCTACATGCAAGCATCAGTTCTATTCTAATAGTTTCTTTTCTTGCACATCTCACCTTCTGATTTGTTTCTCCACCATATACAGTCTTCGAAACTAAGTGCAATATCAATCACCATCTTCTCTCTTCCTGAATCATGTTCCTTTATTGTCTTTTTTCCTCACTTCTACTCACTAATGTCTTCTTCTCATTTTCTTTCACTCCTTGTAACCCCCTGCATCCTAGCAAAATAACTGGATGCTTGAGGTGAAATGATTTTTAAAAAATGAAGCTATTAACCATAAGAAGAGAGAATGCATAATTGTCAGCAAAAGAGACGGTCAGGTGTGGGCTACGTATATTGTTAGCATTGTTGGTATTTCATCCAGGAATTAGGCAACATATTAAGAAACAGGAAAAAAACTTATTAGAAACAAAGAAATAACCGCTGAACTTCTACATGATATCCAGTCTCTTTTATGGCTATGAATGTCAGATAATCTGTTGACAGATGAAAATGAAATTTGAAGCAACAGAAATGCGAATCAATCTACGAAGGCTGAGAATACCATTGACAGAACATATGAGAAATGATCTTCCAGGCCGTGTACTTCTCCATCTTTCTGCATGCTTGCAAAGCCTGGACTGGATATCTTCAGGATATCAAATGTCTAGAAGAGTTCCAGCAAATGAAATTCTGAAGAATCTTTGGCATCAGTTGGGAGGACCACATCATCAACAACAAGGTCTTATCTCAGACATCTCTCCCCTGCGTTGAGGCTACCATCCTTTAACATCACTTGGGTGACACTTGAATGTGTCCCACTCAACTCCTACATGTCATCCTGCTTGGAGAACACACCAGTGGCAAGAGGCTATGCAGAGGCCCAAAACAACATTTCAAGCATCAGCTGAAATCTTCAACCCTAAGATCTGGGAAACCATTACTGCAAATCAGCTTTCCTGGCTTAGCTCATTATACCACCTGAACATTACTATATTTGGTATTCCCAAGTAGTCACCCATCTAGATACTGACCAGGTTCAATGTTGCTTAACTTCAGTGATCATACACGAATCACTGTTTCAACATGATATGACCCATTATACTACCTGCACATCCAAACTTACAGCAACTGGTATTTCCAAGTGGTCACCCATCTAGGTACTGACCAGGCTTGATATTGCTTGATGATGTTTTAAGTGAATAATTTAATTCTTAATGCTTTCCACCCTCAGATATTTGCTTCTTTCAAGGGATTTGGTTCTGGGAATTCTGGGAAATTCTTGACATAAATTTCAACATTCTTTTTCTTGAACTACATCCCCCCCCCCAATCTAAAACAAAATTTTATTTACATTCAAGGGCATGATACGAGGAATATGTTTTTTTTTTTATTTAATTAATAGCTTTCACTTTTTTCAAGGCCAATTTGTTTGGCTGGAATAAAATACACGACAGACATTAAACCATTAAGCCTGCTTTATTTAAATCAGAAAAAACTCTTCAATTGCATTTAAACTAAAAAAAAATTAAATAAAAATATAAAAAAAAAATACTACAGAAGGATTAATTAGATTTTATCTATGGGGATTTAATACAGTATTTGGAGAACAAAATTAAACCAATTGTGTTGGGTATTAGTGAAAACACAAGAACAAAACAACCTCATATGTGTCATACACATTTTATAAATCAATGCATTTTGAAAACTTCGGTGTGCTACACACTTTTCATATGAGAATTCTATTTTTTATAATACATTTCAATCCCAGTATGTATATACATAGATCCATGGTAATTATTCTGATGAACTTTCCGCTATGGTACATAGACTTTATGAAGTAGGAGATCAGCCAATTCCGCTACCTTGGTTTTGGTTTCTTCAGGCAATGATTCTGGTCAGTTGGTGTGCAGAATCAGTTGATCTAATTTTTATACATAAAAGCTCTTCATATTAATTTTTTATTTTTTATACATTTTGTATTGAGCACTTTTTTATACTACTGTTTCCTGGTCTAATTCAACTCTAACCATTAACATTTTTATTGTTATATATATATATATATATATATATATATATATATATATATATATGGTTGGATAGATGTGAGCTTGTGACCCTGGGTTTCATGGACGATCGCTAAAGCGTGAAACCCAGGGTCACAAGCTCACATCTATTCAACCATATATGTTAGCTCTATCTCTGATATTGAGCACTTTCTAATAAGTACCACGCATATAATATATAAATAATTATACATATATATATTTATTTATATTTATATACACACACTTTTCACATATATATATATATATATATATATATATAAAATTCATATCGATGTTGAATTCATTTATTTTGTAATTTTTAAATATTTAATGGACTGTTGTTAGAATGTATAATGGTTTCCTTTACATATATGCAAATTGCTTTTCTTCAATCTAATATTTCAAGCAGTTTCTTTTTGTAAGTAGTAATAGCAGTAGGCATCATTTTATCTTGCGAGATAAAGATAGCATCCTGTTTGGTCAAAATTCAGTCTTTTCATGGTAAAACTGGGGTGACCTCTCTAAAGTGCAGACCTGGATGATAGTATATAGACACCGTGCACTACTCAGGCTACATGACCTCCCTTGCAGCCATACCGACCAGATCCTAAGGAATACCATGCATTTGAGGATGGCTTGGCTGCAGGAGTTGTGGGAAAATTGTCAGTGTAGACAGTCAATCGCTTTCCAGGCTCCACTCCAGGTTTTCTGTCTGGATTTACTTCCATAGCCTTTTCTGTGTTTGGATATTAAAACAAAGCAGCAAAGCTTTAAATCAGTGTTTTCCTTTCCCTAAATGGACTGACTTCAAGGTCTGTCGAACTCTATCTACCCGAAGCAGCTGGTTATAAGACACCATTTTGTCCACCTTCATCGATTTTCTGCCTTGGAGATGGACTTTGTTGTCAGAGCTTATTTAAGACACAGGAGCATTTTATAGATAGTAGGAGCTTGTCCCCCACTATCACCCGGTGTATTGAAAACACAGAATATATATAATGTTTATATACATACATTATATATGTTCCAAAGACTGTTTTTTTCTGAATGCTTGTCGAAATGGATATGTTTCTGACATAGTGAAAGTTTATACATTTCAGTAAATCTTATTTCTCACAGTTTACAGGCAAAAAGGAAAAACAAAAAACATATTGAGTTTGCGGAACTGGCCTGTAGTCTCAGCTGTTGGTTAAAGTTTTGATATCTAGATTGTTAACTATGCTGACTATTGTGGCCCTACCAAGGATTGAACTTACTACTTGGCTAACAAATTTCTGATTAGGCTGCCACTCCTCAACTTAACGGATGTTTTCTAAGATGTAGCAGTAGCAGGCTTTTCTCCCTTCCTAACAAAGTGGATTTTGCCTTCAGGCATTATTTAACTTTATTGAAATTTCTTCCCGGGGAATATTTGTCTATTGTCTGACAAAGTACTATCACTCAGTTTATTGAGTAACATCCTGTTTTATCATTGATACTTTACTTATCTTTTTGGGGTGAAGACTTGGCATAGATTTTTGTGAATGAACTGAAATTTTTGATTTGACTTGCAAAGTCTTAGATTTATTTTCAGACAATGTGAAATTCAAGGATCTTGAATGTGTATATATAAATTTTTAATAATAAAACAAGGTACTCTCAATGCACACATTTTTTTTTCTAAATGAATGCAAAAAATCACAATATATTGTTTTTAAAACAATTTTAAAAAATCAGAGAATTATCTGATTTAAATTAAATTTTCTGCACTTATTTGTTGATGAATGAATTTTATACTGAATAACTTATTAGAAAACTTTATAGAAATATTTCTGTATAATAAAACCAATAGAATCTAGGTGAAAATTCTTTTTTATACTTATTTTCTAGTATTTATAAATTTAAAATTTTATTTTTGAAGTTATTTTTTGGCACATACCATAATCCTCTTTTTGTGTAGCATTTTAATTATTAAATTTTAAATGTCATTCCAAATTCAAATGTTTTTTTTTTTTGAAGACCCATTTCTTTAATACATTAAATAGCCAGGATATTATTCCCACTAAATTCAAGGCCAGTTTAGTATTTTGATAATCAATAAATCAGTGAAATCTACCAGAAATAATATGATTTAGATTACACAAAATATTTATACCCTTTCAAGGTCAGAAATATGTTTTAAGTTATCTACACCACAGGGAACAAATAGCCTGCATGCAGTTAAAAAACAACAAATAAAATAAAATAGAGCAAGGCATGTTAGTAAAAAGAGCAAGAAGAAAGGGCTATTAACTATAAGACGATAGAAAGCATAGTTATCAGCAAAAGAGGTAATTCAAGGTGTGAAGTACATATTGGGGATGTCAGAATCATGCAAGAATAAAATCCTGACTGTTTGGTTGATTATTAAGGGCATTGGGGAAAATGGAAAGTGAAAGAAAGCAAGAAGAAAGGACTAAACATCAATTGCAAGAAGATAGAATGCATGGCTGTTAGCAAAGAGAACAGCCTGACATGCAAATTACAACTTGGAGATACCAAAATTGAAGACAAACAAAAATTTAAATATCTAAGAAGTGTTTTAACAGAGAACAGAAAATGTGGCACTGAAATCTGAAGTAATATTGGTATAGTAAAAGACACCTTCCAAAAGCTAAGCAAAGTATTAAGAAATAGAAAAAAATTTGTTGGAAACAAAAAAAAGAGTACTGAACTGTTATGTAATATCAGCCATCCTAGTGAATGCTGGACGATATCCTCACAAATGAAGAAGAGACTTGAAGCAACAGAAATATGGTTCTACAGAAAGATGCTGAGAATAACAAGGACTGAATGTGTGAGCAACCACAAGGTTTTAGAGAAAATAGAAACAAAAAGGACACTTGTACTTAACATCAGGAAGATAGTTGAAGTTAATAGGACACATAATGAGGAAAGATGGCTTGGAAAATTTGATGCTCACAGGACATACTGAAGGCAAGAGAAACAAAGAAAAACAATGTATAACCTACCTAGAGTGCTTGAGTAAATAGATGGCAGAACAAGGTTTAAGAAAGATAATAAAAAGAGAAAATTTATTAAGAGCTACAAAAGACAGGAAATTGTGGAAAGCCATGATCACCAATATCCTGAAGGGACATGGTGTATAGAAGAAGAAGCCTCTTAGGAAAGGTATCTATCTCTTCTCTTCCAAGTTATGGGTTAAATAGTAAGGTAGACTTTGTTCTTTAGCCTTGGTTAGAAACCATTCAAGGAGAAAGATAATATAGTATTAAAACCTGTAAGGCTCATAGGAAAGGCATAAATTCATCTCTTCTCCCCAATCTATGGATTAAACAGCACAGATTGGGCTCTCTAGGTTTAGTTGGCAGGAGGAAGATAACTTAAAATTTCAAAACTTGCAAAGGTATGAATTTGTCTCTCTAGTTACAATTACAGGGTGATCTGGACTCTTTAGCCTTGGTTGGTAATCAGTCTAAGAGAAAATCTTGGGAATTACAGCACTAACGTCTGGCATGATGATGCTCAGGTCCATTATTCTATAGGGAGTCAGAAAA
>OZ010606.1:3874780-4014780 GCA_963932145.1 Acanthosepion lycidas | reverse complement strand
AATTGCATGAACCCTAGATTTTAGCAAAAATTATCATGTCTGCTAACAATCTCTTTGATCTTGTCTATTCAACAAAATGGGAATTTGGGGTTGTTGAAAAGAAAACATCCTGCATGAATCATGGCAAGAGTAAATTTTTTCTAAAAGGTGATTAGAAGAGGGAAGGGGAGGGGAAAAGAAGAAGAGAGCGGAAGAGGAGGAGAAGGAAGAGAGAGTTGATACAGAAGTGGAGGGTGGAGGAATAAGAATAAGAAGGAGGGGGAGAAAGAAGAGAGATGTGGTGACAGAAGAATAAGGAGGGAGGTGGAGGAAAAGAAGGGGAGAAAAAGAAGAGGATACAGAAGTGGAAGAATAAGAAGAGAGGAGGGAATGGGGAGGAATAAGAAGAGGGATGGGGAAACATAAAAATAAGGAGGAGAAGGAAGAAGAAGAGGGATGGATATGGAAGTGAAGGGTGGAGGAATATAGAAGAGGGAGGGAGGGAGGGGAGGAATAAGAAGAGGGATGAGGACACAGAAGAATAAGGAGGAGAAGGAAGAAGTGATGTGAGAAATATGAAGAAGGGGAGGGAAAATAAGAAGAGAGATGGAGAGGGAAGAAGATCAAAAAGGAGAAGAGACAGGAGAGTAAGAAGTGGAGGGAGGAGGAGGAAGAAGTGAGGGAGGAGGAGGAAGAAGAACAATAACAAGAAAATGGAGAAGGAAGAAGAATAAAATGGAAATGAAAATATGGAGGAGGAGGAAGAGAAGAAGGGGGGAGGAGGAGAAGAATAAGGAGGGGACGAGCAAAAGGAAAAAGAAGAAAAAGAAAAGAAGGGGAGGGGGAAGAAAAGAAGTATGACACGAAGAAGAAAGTGGAAAGGAAAAGAAATATAAAATGGAGAATAAGAAAAAAGAATAGAGAGAAGAAGAAGAAGAAGAAGAAGAAGAAGAAGAAGAAGAAGAGGAAGAGGAAGAAGAAGATGGACTTGTTTTATGAAATTCTTTTATCTCTTCTCAACAAAAATATTCTAGTCATGTCATTTTTCCCTTTCTTTTTGTGCTATTATCCCAGCTAGGTCATTGTAACGATAAATTTTCTATATTATTTTTTCTTCAAAGATAAAGCAAGCCTCTTTTCTGAAACAAAATTGAAAAAAAATTGTTTTAAATTTTTTTTTTGTATCTTCGTTTTCCAAGGTTAATCATTGCTAAATTTATCGTCTGTGAATTGAAGTTAAACCTTAATCATACATCCCACTGAACACAATTTATCTTCATGTATGAAAAAATTCTCAAAGACCCTTGCATGAAATGTTTCTTCTTCATCAAGTCCTATCCCAAAGAAAGAGGAATAAATGAAAAAATTAGCAAGGATCTATTATATCTCTTATACAAACCTTTTCAGTAGATACAGGTTTGGTTTACATTCACAATGAAAGGGATGTTCCCTCAGGGAGGCCCCATGCCTTGAGTCCTTAAAATCAACCCAGACCTCAATTGGATCTTGTGCATCTGATCCATTGCTAAAGATGCAAGGAAGATGGTCAGATCCCGGTACCACTCCAGTAAGTACCTGACTCCTTTTGCTAACCTCTACCTTTACAAGAGGCAAATCAAGCTGAAAATGGAGAACTGCTGCCATATTTGGGCAGGATCTGCCCAGTCCTCACTTTCTAGTCTTGATAGAATCCAAATACATCTCTGTGACCTTGTAGGCGACAAATTATTTTCCACCCTGCAACCTCTTTCCCCACAGATGAAAAGTTGCGAGCCTCTCACTGCTCTATCTCTGTTTTCATGGAAAGTGTTCAAACTACATTACTTAGTTGCACCAGTCAAAACCTTCATGGCTAAGAACCACCCTCATTTTCTTTGTATTCCGCTGGTGAGATATAAGTTCCACTCAAGCAGCTTCTTCCCATGAGCCACACAGCTTTGTGGAACTGACTCCCAAGAGATTGCTTCTTCAATCACTACAATCTTAATCTGTTTAAGACTAAGGTTAACCGTTATCTTCCATGCATATCTGCATAAGCTGTGCTTCTTACTCACTGTGAATAAAAAAAAAAGATTCTTTTTTGAATTTTATCAAGAATCTCTAGATACATAGCAGAAGCACCAGACTAGATGAAAGGTGCCAAGACTCTTGTTGCACCAGTTCTAACCTTCACGGTTAAGACCCACCATGCCACCCTCATTCTTTTCGTCTTCCATTTGTAAGATGTAAGATTTACTGAAGCAGCTTCTTCCTATTTTCCTGCTGATTTTACTTCCCAAATAAAACAATCTTAACCTATTCAAGTCTAGGATTAACCCTTATCTTCCTCACATATCCCCATAAACTGTGCTTCTGACTCTGTAACAATCTACATTGAGTGGCTCCTGGGGTTTCTACAAGGTGAATATCACTGTAAAAAAAACATGATCCTGTAACCTATTAGGGTCTACAGGGAATAAAATGTACTGCAGCCAAAGCAGTAGTGGTGTGTCTTGGGCGAGATAGCTTGATGGATCCCAAATCTTCACAGGCTGGCTCTGAATTTTTCCTTCTCATAGATTGGTTGCCAACCAAGTCTATATGGTCCAGTCTGTTCTACTATTTGCCCATAACTGCAGGTGAAGCGAAGCATTTATAATTTTCTCAAGAGTAGTAGTACATAAGTGAATGTAATGAACTTGACTGGAATTCAAACTTGGCTCTCTGATTCTGCAATCCAAGCTGCTATCTATTACTCCACCATGACTGCTTTGGTTGCCACAAGTGTCAAAAAAGAAGGCATTGGTTGTTTGCAATATATCCTATTTATATCATTTGGGCTATTGTCCTTATTTTTATTGCCATATTCACAATGTTTCAGCTGTTGTATTCTCCAACATTCTTCAGGTGATATACGTTGTGTATATGGCAATAAAGAACAGTCCTAACAATGTAAATAGTATAAATAGTTATAATCCTCATCTCAAAAATATAGACAGATCCTGAAGCGTGCAATGGCCAAAACATTGTGAATATGACAATAATGATGATGACAACAGTCTAAATGATGTAAATCATGTAAATAATTACAATAACTCATCTCAAAAATATAGACAGATCCTGAAGAAGGCCAGAGTCTACAATGGCCAAAACATTGTGAATATGTCAATAAAGATGTGGGCAACAGTCTGAATGATGTAAATAGTTCAAACAGTTACAATACCTCATCTCAAAAATATAGACAGATCCTGAAGAAGACCGGAGTGTACAACAACTGAAACATTGTGAATATGGCAATAAAGATGAGGACAACATTTTGAATGATGTAAATAGTGTAAATAGTTACAATACCTCATCTCAAAAATATAGACAGATCCCGAAGAAGGCCAGAGTGTACAACAACTGAAACATTGTGAATATGGCAATAAAGATGAGGACAAGAGTCTGAATGATGTAAATAGTGTAAATAGTTACAATACCTCATCTTAGACTGACTGCACAAGAATAAGATATGTAACTGATATCTACACAGAGTTGGCTAATTTCAACTTCAACAGAAATTAGCGGCTTTAATACAAAAAAAACAAACAATGATACTAACTTACCAGATAGACATTAGTGGCTTTAGTCTTCAACCTGCCCAACCCAATCCCATAAATATTGGCTTGCAATGTTCGACTTGATGTAATCCACTCTATGTACTTCTTCTTAATGTGTAGAGTCCCCTCAGGTGATCATGGCTCTCCATCATTTCCTATCCTTTTTAGCTCTTAATAAATTTTGCCTTTTTGTTATTTTTCCTAAATGCTATTATGTTTCTGCTTTCTACTACTTAAAGTTTCGTGTTGATACTGTTTTTTCCTAATCCACACATGGTAAGCATCACAAGATACTCACTTCCTTAACTGAGTATTATTATTATTATAATTATTATTAGATCAAGTAATTTCAACTGTAAAATGATGAGACCTATCAGCCAGTCTAGTACTGCACTTAAATTTGTAAAGTCTAGGTACCAAAGCTCATAAGAACAATTACCATGAAAGTATTTATAGAAAAGGTACAGGGAAGCTATGTTACACTAGTAAAAAAGGGACTGAAGTTGAGATGTCAAATCAACATCAATAACATTGCAGAAATAAATATGAAAAAAATTTTTATTTGTAAAAATGGCAGAATGAGGAAATTTAAATAATTACATAACAATGGTTAAAAGTAATTATAAATTTTGAGAAAATGCATTTTACAGGCTTTTTTTATCCGTTTGCTGTTGCCACATATTTTTATAATTTTGTAAATATATTATTATTCTTGTAAATAAAGAATCTGATAAATAAATAGTGTTTTAATTGTTGTCAATTGTCAAGAACAAAGAAAATATATAAATCCACTTTCATATGTTGGGCTTTATTAAAACTAATCATCACATTGCTCAGGGAGTCAAAAGTGTATACAGTAATAGCTGTGTCAAGGAAATGACTGTCCTTTTGACACAGCATATTTCTGTGGGCATTATGGTTAAATAGAGCTGAACAGTAAGAGCTTGAACTAAAAATGGAAAGTCTAATTACGTGTTTCTCTCCGGGAATTCAAAAATCAACAAACGTATACACCATGTTGTTTTTTATTAATTCTGTGTATCCAGGCAATTAAAACCCCAGTTGTGTGTAAATTAGCAGAAAAAGAGAAGATGCCCCCTGAATAAAAACGATGAGAGTTTCCTATACATATCTCTTAATTTTTTTTCACCTACTTTAACATCTTCAACTATGTGCGGCATCCATTCAGGACATAGGCAATCATGACTCTCCACAACTTCCTATTTCCTTAGCATTTTTCTCCCTCTCCTCCATCCATTCACACAAGCTACCCAGGTAAGTTAACTGCTACCTTCCCATATCACTCTTGTCTACGGTAGCAGTAAGAAAGGCCGGTGCATACTACCCACAAGAGCCTGGTTGGAGGTCCCAGACAGTACTTGACCCTCATTATCTTATCTACATTTGCTTTTTCTACCTATATTTATATACATCATAAATTAAACTAAGCAAAATTGAGTATTAAAGGATGAAAATCTAGCGGGGGGGGGGATTTTGGCATCATTCTGGGATCTTTTTTTTTTGTCCAAATCCATGAATTTGTTTTTCTCATGCTAAGTCTTGAAAATATATGATATAAAATTCACTATTTTTTATCTATAATTTTGAACATGTTAAAATTCTACAACTTTTTAACAAGAAAAATCTCAACTTGAGGCTAAAAACTGTCGCAAAAATATTGTTGATTTATTTAAGATGAAATCATCTATTATGACATGTGACTAATTCGTATTTAGATCCATTGTATTTATTTTCAATTTTTCTAATCAAATTATTCTCACCTATATTGCAGATGCTCCATTATTGTACATAATTAGGTTATAATAGAATTTGCATTTTATATAAATGCTACCTTATAAAAATTAAGATGTAGTGGAGTGGAAGGCCCAATGTCATAGATTTGATGGGGGCCCACAAGACTCTTTCACAGGCCCTGATGGTAATATTAGCTATTTCCCTAGAAAGAAATATTTGGCATTCATTGACTGAGCAGCTAGTACTGAATTTGACTGAAATTTATTAAATCTATTTCTTAAAACAATTTTTCAGGAAAATATGTTTCTCAAACCCAGTAGCTGTTATCACTCTTTTCATTATTTGAAATGTCTTCACTGAAGATTTGTCTCCATCAATTCCTGTGTGCACAATCCTAACCTCTGTTATTCTTCTTCAATCTACCCATTTGCAGCTCTAACAATAAAGATATTTACATATTTTTATATATACATGTTTGTTGCCTTATTTGACCTCTGCCACAATATACAACAATAAGAGGTTTATCTGGAAAGGTCTTTTCTGCGCTGTGTGAAAGACAGATAAGTGGATTGTGTTATCATCTAACATGATATCTTGGGAATATATAACTGTAAATTTTGATTTCTGTAATGATTGTATTTTTTTTTTCACACGCTTTTATGGCAGAATAAATCGTGGCTGCTTCACCACAATAATGCACCTGCTGAGAACGCCCTGAGTATGCGGGAGTTCCTGGACAAGAAGAACATTGCTGTACTGAAACAAACTGCCTATTTACCTGATCTTGCTCCATGTGACTTTTTCCATTCCCCAAGCTCAAGGTGATCATCAACGGGACCTGTTTTGAAGGTGTGGATGCCATCAAGAGGATTGTAACGATGGAGCTGAGGAGTATCCAAGAAGAATCCTCTCAGCATTGCATAGGAGCATGGCAGAGAAGGATGGAAAAATACATTAGACATGATGGAGATTACTTAGAAGGGGAAAACATGGAGTTTGTTGTTTGGAATTGAAATAAGTTGTTTGTGACACCAGTCCAATTACTCTTTAGATAGACATCATACAAGAACACAAGAAAAATTAAATGAAATATATATATATATATATATATATATATATATATATATATATATATATGTTTGAGTGTGTGAAAATATATAGAAAATAGGAAAGAACTGGTTAGGTAAATAATCAAAAGTTCTTTAATATTTTTGTTATTATTTTAAAAAAATAGTGCTCGATACAAAAGTAGAGCATAAATATAATTATTTATTTAAAAATATGATTCCAACACGCTACATAAGAGTTCTCATGTTTCAAAACAAGATCCGAAAACTTCAATATAATTATTTGAATTAAATTCAATTAAAGTAAGCTCTGTTCCATCTTCAAGCAAAATTTTTTGGAAAGATGGAACAGAGCTTACTTTAATTCAATTTAATTCAAATAATTATATTGAAGTTTTCGGATCTTGTTTTGAAACATGAGAACTCTTATGTAGCGTGTTGGAATCATATTTTTAAATAAATAATTATATATATATATATATATATATATATATATATATATATATATATATATATACATATATATACATATATATGCCATTGATTTCAAATCTATGGATCATGACTCATTCATGAAAAATAATTTCTTAATTTTTGCTTCTTCCCTTAGTTTAAATTTAGCATAGGTCATATTTGATTGGTTGTCTACAAAGAAATCCTGTGGCATTTGCTTTGCTCAGTATGAAAGAAGAGACGAGTGTTGCGGCAGAACAAATCGTAGCTGCTTCATCACAACAATACACCTTCTCACAACACCCTGATCATCCTGACTGAAACGAACATCACCATACTGGAGCAACGTCACTATTCAACTGATCTTGCTCTGTGTGACTGTGTGACTTTTTTCTTTTCCCTAAGCTCAAGGTGATCATCAAGGGGACCCTTTGTGAAGGCATGGATGCCATCAAGAGGGGCTGTAATGATGGAGCTGAGGAGTATCCAAGAAGAATCCTTCCAGCAGGGCATAGGAGCATGGCAGAGAAGGATGGAAAAGTGAATTAAACTCAAGGGGCATTACTTTGAAGGGAAAACCATGTAGTTTGTTGTTTGGAATTGAAATAAATTGTGTGTGACACTAGTCCCGTTACTTTTTAGATAGACATTATATATATAGTTAATCTTATCTGCAGATTTGTATTGTGAATAAGTTTGTATGAAATCTTATTTCA
Organism: Acanthosepion lycidas; assembly: GCA_963932145.1. Lineage (NCBI taxonomy): Eukaryota > Metazoa > Mollusca > Cephalopoda > Sepiida > Sepiidae > Acanthosepion > Acanthosepion lycidas. The sequence goes on along the minus strand of OZ010606.1, from coordinate 4,007,232 downwards.
TGATATGCCAATAGCTTGTTCTAAAATACCTTCAATAATCGTGTAGTAAGTAAAATCTTTCAATCTGATTTCTTAATCATTTTTTAGACATTTTACAAAAATAAAAGTAACTCGTTGATTTCTTCTTTATCCCAAAATCTGTCTTTAAAATGCAGTCCTGTTTGAAAAGAAATATTAGAGATAATTATGAAATTAAGTTCTGGAACGAAGAATAGGAGGCCATAAAAGAGGCTGTGTTTGTCAATCTGTAGGATTTCATTTTTGATAAAACCATAAATCAAGTTATGTTAATCGGCAAAAATAAAATCTTTATTCAATGATCCAAACAAAATTTTCTATCAAAACATTCATAAATATTAATAAATTAACAAAATAAAATTATGTAAAGTAAGAATACTACTTACCTTTGTCCCATAATTATTGATACATTTAGTGTATGAAATATGGATGTAAATGTAACAATTATTATGGGACACATGGAAAATACTATTCTACATCTGTCCCATAATTATTGATACATTTAGTGTATGAAATATGTATGTAAATGTAACAATTATTATGGAACACATGGAAAATACTATTCTAACTTTGTCCCATAATTATTGATACATTTAGTGTATTAAATATACATGTAAATGTAAGAATTATTATGGGACAGATGGAAAATACTATTCTAACTTTGTCCCATAAGTATTGATACATTTAGTGTATTAAATATACATGTAAATGTAAGAATTATTATGGGACAGATGGAAAATACTATTCTAACTTTGTCCCATAATTGTTGGGAAAATTTTAGTTGAGCCAATTTCATTTAATTTCTTTTTGTTTATTTTTTTATCACTTTTGATTGATTGATTGATTTGTTTAATGGCATATCAACTCTTTCATGGGTCATTTAGTGCTGAAATTTAATTTTCTTGAGAGTTTTGCCTGCAAAATAAATGGATACAAACTACAGAGAAAGGTTGTGTATACGAAGAAAGATTATGGCGAATTAAGGTATCAAATAAAGATAAAATAATTTTTTTATTTCTAAATTCTCATAACTTTAATATACATAGGATGTTAAAGATAAAAGACCAAAGGCCTAAAAGCCCCCCACAGGAACTAGCCTAAAATCTGCCTAATGGGTGGCTTCTAGGCTGGTAATTAATAAAGTATTAACAATTTTAAATAGGAAATTTCTTTCCACCCACACTTTATGCACAGGGTTAGTGCAAGGGGCTTCCCCTCTGCCTGGAATCTATGATACAGGGTACTCTACACTCTACAATATCTCAATTTTGTTGTAACCTAATTATGTACGACAATGGATCATATGCAATATAGGTGAACAATTTAAGTAGAAAAACTGAAAATAAATACAATGTATCTAAATACAAATTAGAGACACGTCAAAATGGATCATTTCCATCTTAAATAAATCAACAATGTTTTGCGGACATTTTTTAACATCAATTTGTGATTTTTCTTGTTAAAAATTTGAAGAATTGTAACACATTCAACAATATCTATAAAAACTAGTGAATTCTATTTAATATTTATTTTATTTTTCAACCTCTAATAGTTGTGCTTTGTTTAATTTATAAAATACTAGATGTAACAGCAAAATTGTCCAAATCATGTAACAACAAAATTGTCTAATTTTTAGATTAAGCTTTGAAGTGTTGTATATCTTAGAAATGATTAAAGATATCCGTGAGGCATTTATAACACTATTGGACTCTACTTTGAACAATAAGAATGTATTTAGCTCTAAGTTGAAATGATGATCCCTCTTCCTGTTGTGACCTCCTTATCCAGTTTTCCTCTCTACTGTTCCCTCTTTTTAAAACTTATTCACAATTCTCTTTATGGTTCTTGAAAGGACTTTGAAGATGGAAGCCATGTTGGTACTATTACTGAAGGCCTGAATGATCTTTTTCCTCTCATCATTGCTCAGTTGGGAAGACAGTGGATTTGAGATGAAATGATTTTAACCTGTTCTCTTTCTAGCTGAATAACTCAAAGGTTTTTCAGTGATTCTTACAACAAATGGTGTCAAGTAGGTTAAACATCTTATCTGAAAACCTGGGAAGAAAAAACTCAATTTGTTTAGTGTTTTTTAAATATTAAACATTTTGTGAGATGGACAATTTTGCTGTTACATGATTTGGACAATTTTGCTGTTACATGATTTGGACAATTTTGCTGTTACACCTGGTATATAAAATATAATTAGAAAAAAAGCAAATGCTAAGAAGATAGCAAGGGTCACAAAACACAATCCAGGGCACCCAATCAGTCTAGCCCTCCCTTGTTGGGAGATTTGGAGTTAGTACATGCTGGCCTTGCTTATACATATCTTTATATGTAAACACACAAGTGTACAGATTTGTTTCAAGAGGATGTAAAAGTGCACTGACCTCATTATGTTTTCACAGGATTAAGAATTTAATGTGAGGAGGAAAAACAATTGCCAAGGGGCAATACGAGAAAATGAAAATTAGGAAGAGTAATTAATTTGTTTTTTTTTTTTTTGTAGCAAGCAAGTACAGGTGAAAACCCAAAAGATTCACATATGATGAGGCACTGTGGAGTAATGGATAGCAGCTCGGATTAAGGAATCGTAAAGCCAAGTTCAAATTCCAGTCAAATCCATTACATTCACTTATGTGCTAATACTCTTGGGAAAGGCATGAATCCTCTTCTTCTCCCCACCCCCAGCTATGGGTAAATAACAAAACAGACCAGGTTCTATAGCCTTGGATGGCAACTGGTCTACTGCAGAAAGAAATGTCAACCTACTGTGGGAAAAAAAATCAGCCTTGTCAGTCATGTATCTTTCGATACATGATCGCCTAAGCATGTATCACGCATGGCACATGACTGACTGACTGAAAGACATCTGTTCTCAACTGTCTACACTGATGACACTATCATTTACTCCTGCCTTGATAGTAATGCTGATCAGTCCGACAATGTCAAAATGGCAGCCAATGTACAAAACAATCTCAAGACCATCATTAACTGGAGCAAAAGATGGCTTGTTAATTTTAATGCCACCAAATCTAAACTTCTCTCCATTAATCATCTGAGAGATTCCTCTTTGCCTTCCATCAGCATGGCTGATGCTAACCTCCAGGAAAGTAACTCGTTGTGTCTTCTTGGGCTAACATTCTCAGCTAACATGAAGTGGAAAGACTATATTGAATTCATTGCTAGGTCAGCTGCTAAGAAAGTCAGTTCACAGTGTAGGGCACTCTCTAGAATCTATCTTACACATCTATAAGTCTACCATTCATCTATGCTTAGAATATTGCTGCTGCATATGGTTCAGTGCCCCTACTATTCTCCTTGATAAGATCCAAAGAAGAATCAGTCATATTATTGATCCTGATCTGGTGGCTCAGCTTCAGTCACTTTCCCACCAGCTTTCTGTACCTTTTCTATAAATACTTTCATGAAAACTGTTCAGATGAGCTCTTCACTATGGTACCTAGACTTCATGAATTTAAGCACAGTACTAGACTGGTGTCAAGATCTCATCAACTGACTGTTGATCTGGCTAGATAAAGCTGTAAAGAATCAGCAATATCATTGGTCCTGATCTGGCAGCTCAGCTTCAGTCACTTACCTACTGCCATAAGGTTGCCTCTCCGAGCCTTTTCTATAAATACTTTCATGGTAATTGTTCGGATGAGCTCTTCACTACAGTACCTAGACTTTATGAATTTAAGCACAGTACTAGACTGGTGTCAAGATCACAATTGACAGTTGAGCTGGCTAGATAAAGCCATAAATTCTATGCTAACAGTTCTTTTCTTGCACCTCACTTGTGGAACTCCCTTCCAGCTCCCCTGCTTTCCATCCAATCTTAATCTGCAAAGATTTAAATGCAATATCAATCATCATCTACTGCACTCCTGATTGCTCTTTTCTCTTTCTATTCATTAGTAAGGTTTCTGTTCCTAATTCTTCCACAACCTGTAATCACTTGTGTCTGAGTGACTTTACTGCCTTGCATGGCATGATATTGATTAAAAAAACAAAAAAACTATACAATAATACCAGGACCTTGCTTGTTAACTGAGGTGTGGAAATTTGTTAAGAATTAAAATCCCAAGATTGATTTGTACTGAACATTTACTGCTTTTTTAAATATTTTTTAAAATCTTGAAAACTAGAAATTCTTCATATATAGGGTGCGATGGCTAAATTGTTGCTATTTTTTTTTTTTTTTGTTGTTGTTTTTGATTTTGTTGACTGTACAGCATAGTAGGGTCAGTTGGGCACCATCTGTGAGAAAAAGTGCAATTCACTCTGCCAGAAATTTGGAAATGGCATGCTCTACTGCTTAGCATTCGCAATAAAACAATACAAACATTTCAGAATGTTTGGATGTCAATCTGAGGACAATGCAGAGGATTCGGAAAGAGTTGCATGAATCTATCGATGATTATAAAGGTAATTGGAGTGATCACTAGTGGGGGTGATGTTATGCCTCTATTCATTTTCCCACAGGGCCTCAGACTCAACATGGAGGTCTATATCAAGTGGCTTGAGGAGGTAGTGCTGCCCTGGTTCAAGAAAATGGCTGCTGGAAGACCCTATGTCCGGTAACAGAACTCTGCACCATGCCACATAAGCAGGAGAATCTGGTCATGGCTGCCAGACAATTTCTGCGACCACATCACCCCTTACATCTGGCCACCTAACTCCCCAGACTGCAACCCCCTTGATTATTATGTGTGGGGTGCAGTTGAGCAAGAGACAAACAAAACGCTTTGTAAAACCAAAGATGAACTGAAGGCAAGGATTATAGCAGCATTCACCACGTTTAACAAGTAGACCATCCAGAAGAGTTGCAGGAGATTCCGAAGTGGTCTGGAGACTGTTGTTGCAGCCAATGGTGATCTCAATGAATAAATTTACTCTTTATTATTTCAAGATATTTTTGTGTAATTTTGGTAAATATATCTGTTAAAATGAGATGCCAGTGTTATTTTCATTTTTGCATGATTTAGACGACAATTTATCCATCGCATCCTGTATATCTGTTCAAATGAGATGCCGTTGTTATGTTCATTTTTGTGTCACTTAGACGACAATTTATCCATCGCATCCTGTATATATATTTTAGAATAGATTTTTTTTTTAATTAGTCCAACAGATTATTTTTAGTAGAGACTCTTATTTGAGTAGATGTTCCATTTAGTTATAAAACAGTATATTTATTTATTTTTCTTTACCAGCCTGAATGTTTCAGAAATCTTATTTAAGAAATATGTGTGCTCTCTCTGGCAGTATTTGAATCTGCATCCCTGAGGGCAGATGGAACTACTGTTAAACCTGTTAAAGCAGTCCATCAGATGAGGCCAAATTTTGTTTCATAATTGCGCATGTTTAGAAGGGCACAGTAATTAAAAGAAGAATTGATAGATTTCTTTTTTTAATCATTTCACCCCCAACCAAGGTAATAATGCCACTAAGACGCATCTGGATTAATGAGTGTGAAAGAATATGAAAAAAAAAAAAAATCATTAAGGAGAGAGAACAATAAAACAACAAGAATTAAGAAGACAGAAGATAACAATTGACATTGCATTTAAATTTTTGAAGATCAATGTTGGCTGGAAAGCAAGACACCTGAAGAGAGTTCCACAAGTAGGAAGTGTAAGTTAGCATAAAATTTATTGTTACATCTAGTTAGTTCAACTGCAAAATGATGAGACCTAGCTGACAATCTAGTACTGCGCTTAATTTCGTCCAGTCAAGGTACCAAAGAGAAAAGCTCATCAGAATAATTACCATAAAAATATTTATAGAAAAGGCAGAGAGAAAGTGACTGAAGCCGATATGCCAGGTCAGGACTGATAACATTACAGATTCATTTTTACGTCTTAATTTGTTATATTTATTTTTCCGTACATCTCGTCTGTTTCCTGATCTTGCTTTTTTCCCCACAGAAAGCTTACCCCATGAATAAACTCATTACTATTTCCATGGCAAATGTTCAGTTGAGTACTGCACACTTTAGGTCCACGAGTTCAGACTTTCACAGCTAAAACCTGCCATCCCATGTACACTGGGACAAATTATCCCTATTCTCTTTGTTTTCCATTAATAAAGAGGAAGTTCCAAACAAACAGCTACTTTCCAAGAGAACTGCTACTTCATGGAACAGGCTCCTCTGCTGATGCTTCCACAATCACTCCAATTTTAACCTCTTCAAGTCTCAGATTAACCATTAACTGTTCTATATATCCTCATAAATTGCACTTCTTATCTCTTCTTATGTACATAATCCCCATTCATTAACCCTCTACCTTGAGAGACTCTTGAGCTTTATATTGGGTAAAATATTACTTAAAGAAAAAAAACATACTGGGAAGGAAAGGGCTCCCTAGACACCACATTTGGCCCTAATAAGTTACAGGACTTGTGATGTTATCATTTCCAATCCATTAGACTTCCTGAAAGCTGTTCATTAAACATTAAGCAGCAATAATATTTGGTGATCTTATAATTTAGCATACCAAATCATCTCAGTTGCTCTGGTTACATTAAGTACATGAAAACATATTTCAGGTTTCAAAGTCAGACAGTTTCAGTGCTTGCATAAGAAGTGCGAAAGACGAAAATATTATCTGTTAAATATTGATTTTGATCGACTGATAGAATAAAAAAGTATTCGTCTTGAAAGACTCCAGCCAAAGCAAATCACTTGATATTATCTGCAAACAAATGAGTTGTTGAAAAGCACAGATCAGTCGTCATGCTTATTTACCCAAACTAATGTAGTTGATAGATTCTAATGTGTTTGTTCTGATAATTGCATCTGAACACTGTTCATGAAAGTTCCTCATGAAACATCATGGCACAGGGCTGTGCAAGGGTTTCACCCTCCACCCCATTTCTATGATACAACCCCCACTCCACCACCCCCACACTGTACTAAATCTTAATTTTCATAAGGTACTATTCATATAAAATACGAATTTTATTGTAACCTAATTATGTAGAATAATGGATCATATGCAGTATAGGTGAACAATTCAACTAGAAAAATTCAAAATAAATACAATGTATCTAAATACAAATTAGAGACCTGTCATTATAAAAATGATCCCATCTTAAATAAATCAACAATGTTTTGTGGCAATTTTCTTTATTAAAAAGTTGAAGAATTTTAAGACATTCAACATTATGGATGAAAAATAACGAATTTCATATTGTGTTTTATCGAGATTTAGCATGAGCAAAACAAATTCAAGAATTTCAACAAAAAACAAAAAGATCCCAGAATGATGCCAAAATTCACAGAAATTTTAATCATTAGATAGTCAGTTGTGCTTAGTTTAATTTGTAATGTATATAAATGTAAGTAGAAAAAAGCAAATGTTGATAAGATAGTGAGAATCACAAAGGACTGCCCAGGACCACAATCAGGGTTGGTGGGTTCAGGTGTAGTACATGCTAGTCTTGCTCATAAAACATTATGACATCGTACGATTACCAAAACTGATTGAGTATCAGATAGTTAATGATTAAAATGTAGACATGTTCAGTTTTAGAAATTCATATAAAGTAAGAATGGTCTGAATTTCTGTTCTAATACTTTTTGACAATCTCTGAGGCAGCTTCATAATTCTATTAGGTTGGTGCAAAAATAATGACGTAATAATGTCGTTTTTTTGACGTTATTATGCCATTATTTTTGCACCAACCTAATATCTTTTCGGAACTTCTTCTGGAGATTGAAATAAGTGGTAATCTGAAGGTGAAAGGTCAGAGATGAGTAAAGTGGTTGGAGTAAGACATTCCAGGCAAACTGTACCAATTTCTGTAAAAAGACATGTTGTCTAAGGGACTGTGAAACAATTCCAGATGCTTTTCATCAATTCCTATCTTTAAGTAATCCACTAGAGAACAGTACTGAACTCAACATCTGTTTTTGTGGAATAATACACAACACTCTTCCAATCCAATCAGACAACCAAATTTGATCCTGGGAGTTCTGGAAGATGTCCAACCAAATTCTAAATACAGGTATAGCATTAATGCCTACCATTATAAATGACTCTGTGGTTATCTAATTCTTATCAGATAAGGCAAAGATTTTACCACAATCTTTGCCTCTAATCAACATTAGACGACAAAGGCTATCCCCTTCCCAACTTCCCTGTCACAGTGAGCATAATCTCAGCAATATTTTTATTACAGCCCTGGAAGTCTCAAGACTTATCAAAAGCTTAAGAAGATGACTGACTCAGATAAAATCCCAGTGGTTTTCCCTAAGAATATTAAACAGGTGTTACGTCTGATCTTAGTGATAATTATTTAACTTCTGCTTGAAGATGTAATCCTTTCCAAGTCTATGGAATGTGTCAAGTGTATGCCTGGTTTTCAAGAATGTGAGTGAGCACTTATCCCCCTCACAATATAGACCCATCAGCCTCCTCAGTATCATTAGCAAACTTTTTGAAACTATAATCAACAAGAAGGTTGTTGATCACATCAATAAGAACAATTTTTGAGCAATAAACAGTACAGGTTTAAATCATTTCAGTTACTACCATTACTCACAGAATGTATGAGACATAACAAATATTAGTTTGGTGCAAAAATAATGACGTAATAATATTTTTTGACGTATTTTTTAATGTCAAAAAATGACATCATTATGTCATTATTTTGCACCAACCTAATACATCTCAAGAATAATTGCATTAGATATTTCAAAGGCCTTTAACAAGGTGTTGCTGTTCAAGCTCTCTAGCTATGAAATCACAGGAAAAGTCTTATCAGTTATAAAGTCTTTCCTAATGGGTAGGTCTCTGAAGGTAGTTGTTAAATGCCAGTCCCCTGAGGCCTAAGTGATCAATGCAGACATTTGCTTCTTGGTTCAAGCCTTTTTCCGACCATTTCTGAATATTTATATTACCGTTATATGGGTGCACCTCCAAAATTCTAGATGACCAGAGATTGGCAGCTGATCTCTGATCTGACTGAGCTCTAACAGCTCAGTGGGGCAAGGTGGGGAAAGAAAGTGAGGCAGGAAAATGTTTGTGATTTTATAGGTTTTAACAATGCTACCTAACAGCGTTTTTCAAAACCAAGTGAGGGTAAACATATTTCCTGTTCCTTTACACTTAGCATCATGGGAAAATTTGTTTCTTTTTCATTTTTTTATTATTATTATTTTATTTTATTATTTTGTTTTATTATTTTATTTTATTTATATTTTTAATTTATTTATATTTTTCTTTATTTATATTTTTCTTATTTTATTTATATATTTATTTTATTTTATTTTATTTATTGATTTTTATTTAATTTTCCCACAGCTTCAAATATTTTGAATCTTTTTTTACAGTTTTTGTTTTATAGTATTTTGTCAATGGCCATCCATCAATGCAATCATTACTGATAGAATAAAAGACTATTATGTGTATAACTAGCAGCCATACTCAGCTGGTCGATCAGAAAAAGCGTTCAATTAGAATGGAGCAAAAACTGCATCATGTTTAGATGTAACAGAGTCTATCTTCTTCAACTAGTTTAAAGTACTTTCAGTAAAAAATATTTTGAATTAATGCAGTTACTGATATAACAGAAGTAGTCTGTATTTATTCAATCAAAGTTAGCCGACAACATGAAGGGGTAAAACAGGCAACATGAAGACCCACTTCAAACTACAATTATTTTGGAGTTTTTGGAATTCAATTTGTCAGTGTGCTACCAGGGATGTAAAAGAGGATACATTTATAAAGCAAGTGTTAAGTTTGATAAAAATTGGTTGAAAGATCAACGAAAAATAAGAAAGAAACCAGTAAAAATTACCATTTTTTGCTATCTACATGAGTTTTCACTATATGACTGTTAAACAATCAACTTATCGTTGGCTACAATTGAGTGAAGTTTGTATTAGATTGCTTGAAAATTGAGGGAGTTTTTAATTTAAAATTTGTGTTGAAATCGATTTTTTGTTTTTCATGGTTTTTCACTAAATGCAGTGGCATAGGAATAAAAAAATGAGGTATTGCTGAGCTCATCATAATGTAAGTAACCTACATACTGAGTTTGAATGAAATTGAAGGAAAAAAATTGAATTTCTCAATTTTTGATTGGCTTTATTGATTATTGATTTTTAAAAAATTATTGATTTTTTTATGCTAAGAACCTATATCTTATATTGTACAATGTAAGCGCCAAGTTTGGTCAAATTCAGTTGGATGGATCTTGAGTGAAAAGTATCACACAGACAGACAGACACATAGATATCCTCTGTTTTATATAGAGAGAGATTATTAGATTCTAGAAGTGTTTTTTAAAAGAAATAGCCATTGAAAATCAAGAAGGATTTTCAGTGATCAGAATTTAGCACTCTTATATCTATAGTTAAAGAATAGAAATTTTTATAGTTTGTTTTTAAAAAACCTTTATAAAAAGTGTAGCCTTTTTAACTGTTATCTTCCATGCTAATAGGAATATATACTTGAAAAACACAGTAGATAAAATAAGTAAAAGTTTATTGTAAAAAACCAGTACAATAAGAATAAAGGTAACAGTTATGCACAAGGTCGTCACAAGTCAATCCAGTAGTGAGTATTGAAAGAGTGGTAGTTCTCACATAAGTCTGAGTCGTATTCAACAGATCCCAGCTAGTATATTTAGCTACCCACCCCTGCGAGGGTTGCATGTAGCACAAGGTCGGTTTAACATGGGTTCTCTGAGCCGATAGCCTCGGCCAAAAATATTACCTTTTTTAACCCGCATAAACAGGTTCAGGATCAGTCTACCTCCCCGAATGAGACTCTGCCCTTCGGCGGAGCCTTGTCCGGGTTCCTCTCTGCCTTCAGGCAGAGAGTTCAACTGTTTAGCTGGAACAGATCCCAGCTAGTATATTTAGCTACCCTCCACGAGGGTTGCATGTGGCACAAGGCCAGTTTAATGTGGGTTCTCCGAGCCCGTAGGCTCAGCCAAAAATATTCCCTTTCGAACCCGTATAAACCGGTTCAAGGGCAGTCTACCTCTCCAAACGAGACTCTGCCCTTCTGTGGAGCCTTGTCCGGGTTCCTCTCTGCCCGAAGGCTGAGAGTTCAACTGTTTAGCTGGAACAGATCCTAGATAGTCTCTGTAGTCCATTGTCTTACAGGTACTTATAGTTAGTTACTACCTATAATGTAGCCACTCATGGGGGGTGACAGGTTATTTCATTACATCACTAACAGAGCCTTCAATATATGAAATCAGTAAATAAGAAAAATGGGATGTATATCAGCAAACAAAAGTAGAACCTCTTGTCAACATTTTAACTGTTTTCAATTAACCATGCCATGTTGTGAATGGCATTTTAATTTGAAGTTTATCTTACTAAAATGGGATGTATATCAACAAACGAAACAAAGACTACAATGATTAGGTAAAAAAAAAAAAAAAGAAAAATATAATTTTTTTGATAGTGTGAATCAACAATGCAGTGGTTGGTCAGAAGATCATGTAGAGGAGTGAAACTGACAAACCCCAAGCACTGTTGATTCCTCAGCCCATCAAATTTTAACCATATCCGAAAGGTGAGAAAAAAAATTGGGCATTACCATGAGTTAGATGCTATAGTCTGGCTGGAAACTGAATTCAGATTCCATTTTCCAGGATTGTTATATCACCAGTGGCCCCCTTCACTCACACATATATAAAGGGATACTGTAAAGTTCTTGGCATCCATTTGTGACCAACAAAAAAAAAAATGAGAGAAATGACTATGTGCTGAATGTTTCAAAGCAGATGAGAAATAACATTTATACTTCACATTTCATGAACATTGATCAGCCAAGAACTGTTTATACACTTGTCTGTGTATATTTAAAATCTGATATATTTATCGTAGAAGAGAACTGAACATCAGAGCTAGAGCATTTATAAATATGAACAGTGTAGACATTGGAATCACCACTACATGGTGACTGTCAGTTTCATTACCTCAGTGCAGTTGAGGCATGAAAACTGAGAGTCACTATGTAGTATTGATTCCTATGTCTACACTGTCTATATCTATAAATACTCCGTCTCTAAAAACCATATTGTGCTTTTCCTGCTCACTATCTGTGAATTTTTCTAGGCAAAATTAGTTGTTTTTCTATGGGATTAATGTTCACTATTTATAAAATGTTGAAGGGGTTTTGAACACTCAATATATTTCTTCAAAGAATATGACTGTAAAAACAAGAAATTGGTCAGGTGTGAGGGCAGGCTGGTTATAGTTAAGGAAAGTTTTACAAATAGATGCCAACTTGTTGAAGGCCAAGTAAAATGCAAATTTCAAACACTTTTCTGCACTATATAAGACAATATTCCTAAAGAGAACTATTTTTGATATGAAACTCAAAACAATCTTTGAATAAAAGAACAGTAATGAAGGACAGTTAGTTAATGAAATATACATTTTTAAAAATCAATATGCAAATTAGTTAAACCTGAAAAGTGATATCACATAAAAGTACATAATATATAAGTCAGATATTGAGCTTTTAGTGTGCAAAATGCTATAAAGTACTTTTTTTTACCTCAGAATTTGTGGGAGAATTGTGCCCCAATTTTGCATTTATTCATTTAGATTAAAGAAGAGGAATTTTTATAGTTTGTTTTTAAAAAACATTTATAAAAAATATAGCCTTTTTAGCAGAGCCTTCAATATATGAAATCAACAAAATTAAGTTTGACAGGTTTGGATTGTACTAAAAATAATGTCTATATTATCTAAATCTTTCATCCTGAAAAACAAGGGATTAATATTCACAAGTGTTTTACGTTTTTTTCTTAATCCTATTATCTAAAAAAGAACACTGATGTCTTTTAAGTAGATATTACATCATCCAAAAGTTATGTAATAAGAGACAACAGAAAATATGAGACAGAAATCCAAGTGCACATAGGGACAGTGAAAAATGACTTTCAGAAACTAAGAAATATATGAAGTGATAGGAAAATATCTTTAGAAACAGGGTACTTATGTCTTTTTGAGCAGTAGTATGAATTTAAGTGAGTACTAGTTTGATGGCGAGGTTTCATCATTTTACAGTTGAAATGTCTAGATCTAACCTTAAGTTTTATTCAAGCAGTTTCTTTTATCGCACTTCTTGCTTGTGGAACTCTCTTCAGGCCTCTTGCTTCCCGGTCAACCTTGATCTTCAAAATTTAAATGCAATGTCAATCATTATCTTCTGTCTTCTTAATTCTTGTTCTTTTATTGTCCTCTCTCCTTTATAGTAGTTTTTCTCATATTCTCTAACACTCAGTAATCCCTTGTGTCTTAGTGGCTTTATTGCCTTTGATCTTCAAAATTTAAATGCAATGTCAATCATTATCTTCTGTCTTCTTAATTCTTGTTCTTTTATTGTCCTCTCTCCTTTATAGTAGTTTTTCTCATATTCTCTAACACTCAGTAATCCCTTGTGTCTTAGTGGCTTTATTGCCTTTGATCTTCAAAATTTAAATGCAATGTCAATCATTATCTTCTGTCTTCTTAATTCTTGTTCTTTTATTGTCCTCTCTCCTTTATAGTAGTTTTTCTCATATTCTCTAACACTCAGTAATCCCTTGTGTCTTAGTGGCTTTATTGCCTTTGATCTTCAAAATTTAAATGCAATGTCAATCGTTATCTTCTGTCTTCTTAATTCTTGTTCTTTTATTGTCCTCTCTCCTTTATAGTAGTTTTTCTCATATTCTCTAACACTCAGTAATCCCTTGTGTCTTAGTGGCTTTATTGCCTTTGATCTTCAAAATTTAAATGCAATGTCAATCGTTATCTTCTGTCTTCTTAATTCTTGTTCTTTTATTGTCCTCTCTCCTTAATAGTAGTTTTTCTCATATTCTCTAACACTCAGTAACCCCTTGTATCCTAGTGGTTTTATTGCCTTGCTTGGGGTAAAATGATTTAAAAAAAGATGTAAAAAAAACAAGATATTTCATCATTCAAATGTTATGAAAAATTTGATGTATTAACAGACAATGGAAACAATGTGACCCAGAAATCCAAAGGCATCCAGGAACACTGGAAGATGTCTTCCAGAAAGTAAGTAAAGTATTAAAAGAAAGGAAAATTTCATTCAAAACTGTGTAATGATATCTTTTTGAAAAGATATTTCATTCTCTAAAATAAAGAGGAAGATGTCAAGTGACTCTTGTATCTGGCATTTGGTAAACTTTAATAAAATAAAAAAAAGACAAGAATTATATCCCATTTGCTCTTGTTGCCAAAGCTTTCAAAATTAATATCATTTTTCTCTTTGAAACTGTTCCAAAACAAGCAATGGAGAAATATTAATTTATATTTATTGTTTCTGTCTTGTCAATTCAAATTTACTTTCCACTCAAATCAGACACACTAATTGAATTTGCTTTCACAGCATTTCCTTTCTTTATTTATGTAGCCATGTTAATTCTTGGAAACATAGTGAGGACGACTACAGGAATATAATAACATGACTTTATCCATATCATTAAAACGATATTTCTGCTTTTTTGTGTTGACAAAAACTCATCAGGGAAATCATTTTCAAACTACATTCAGATGAAAATAACATTGATTGTTATTCCTAACAGAAAGCTGTTTTCTTCAGAGAAACAATCAGATAGTATTTTTTCACACCAGACAGTGTTTCTGCCCACATGACAATGGCCACTAAAACATGGTTTTAGAACAAGTCCATGAGGCTTATGTTTTGGCCTCATCAATATCCAGATTTGAAATCAATAGAGAATATTAAATAAAAAGTTCACAAGGCTCATGTTTTGGGCTGGTTAATGTCCAGATTTGAAATCAATATAGAATATTAAATAAAAATTCTGCAAGGCTCATGTTTTCACTTGATCAATGTCCAGATTTGAAATCAATAGAGAATATTAAATAAAACATCCGCAAGGTTCATGTTTTGGCCTGGTAAAAGTTCAGCTTTAAAATCAATAGAGGATATCAAATAAAAATCTGTGAGGCTCATGTTTTGGCCTCATCAATGTCCAGATTTAAAATCAATAGAGATTATTAAATAAAAAGTCCAAGAGGTTCATGTTTTGGCCTGAACAAAGTTCAGATTTGAAGTAAATAGGGAATATTAAATGAAAAGTCCATTTGGCCATGAGAAAATGAAATAATGAAAATAAATAAAATAATAATAAAGAATAAAAATAAAATGAAAAAGGAATAAATTTCTCCAAATCAGACAATGGAAACAATGTGACCCAGCAATCCAAAGGCACCATAAAGTGTTTGGAAATCTGTATAATCAGATTACCACACTTGGTTTCGCCAAATGCTCATTAAGTGACACTTTAAATTCTATAAAAGTTCCAATATTTCCATCCTCTCACTCCTTTTTCCTCTTGCATCAAGATATAGCAGAACATAGATGAAGATATCCCTGCTGGTAACATCTCTTTTCCCTGATCAACTGTCAACTGAATTCTCTTCCACTTTCCAATGCATCTGTGTTTTGCAAAAGCTCCATTGATGGAGTAAGTTCAACCTTTATTTTGGTCATTCCAACTCAGCACAAGGATAACTTAAGCTTGACCATTATAACTACCAATGAAGTAAGGACAACTTTTACTTTGGTCATTCCAACTCAACACATAGCTGACTTAAGCATGACCATTATAATCAAATTTACTTCTGGACTAGGAAAAGAAGATGGAAATAAAGTGATATCAAAAAACTTTCTTTCTGTACAGTTTTGCCAAAAAAGGAAGAAATGGTCCATAATAGAAACCCAAGTTTTTGTTGCTTCTTCTTTAATTATTTATATATGAACATGTAAACTTAAATCCCATGAGTCTCATGTTTTGACCTGATTTGAAATCAAGAGAGAATCTATATATATATAAAGTTATAGGCTCTGTCTGTCTGATCTATACAGTAGGAATGGTTCAGTCAATATTTGAAAGGTTTGGACTTTTAAGGAGGGTGAAAGGTTTGAGTGCCAAGTCTTGTGAAGTTTGTTACATGCATCCCATGCAAAAGCTTTGCGGATGTTGAAGTCTTTTTGGGAATCTATTTATGAGATCCAAGATATTTGAAGTCCTCAACTCTTTTCATAGATATATTATTGAGTGACTTCAACTCGGATGGTTCAGGAGAGGTTTTAATATATTCTACATTTGCAAGAGTCAGACTAGGTTGAAAATGGAGTACTCCTGCTATATATGGGTAGCTGTTCAGTCATCATGTTCCAGTTTCCATAGCATCTACACATTCTTGTGGGTATTGAATTTATTTTCCACCCTGCAACCCCTTTCCCCACAGATGAAAAGTCACAAGCCTCTCACTGCTCTATCACTCTTACCATGGAAAGTGTTCAGATGAACTACATTTCTTAATTCCACCAGCTCTGCCCTTCATGCATAGGACCCACCATGCCATGCACATTGTAGCAAACCACCTTCATTCCTTTCATATTCCAGTGATGGGGTAATCCCACTCGATCAGCTTCTTCCCCCAAACCTCTGCTTTATGGAACTGTTTCCAAAGATGATGCTTTACCAATCCCTACAATCTTAACCTGTTTAACTCTAGGGTTAACCATTATCTTCCCCATGTATCCCCATAAACTGCGCCTCTTACTCTGTAACCCTCTACCTCGAGTAGCTCTTGGGCCTTGTACAGGCTGAACATCATTGTAAAAAAAATTCATTAACCGACACTTTAATCCACTTGGTTATTATATCATGAAATAATTAAAATTTGAATGGCTTTAAACAACTAACAATGAAGATATTTTCTTCTGGCATTTATTTTAAGTTTGGTATATAAAAGAAAGCATGGTGAAGTAATGGATAGTGGCTCGGATTGAGGAATTGGAGAGCTGAGTTCAAATTCCAGTCAAATCCATTACATTCAATTACATGCTAATACTCTTGTGAAAGGTATGAATCCTCTTCTTTTCCCCCCAGCTATGGGTAAATAACAGGACAGACTGGGTTCTATAGCCTTGGATGGCAACTCACTTACCGCAGAAAGAAATGGCAACCTACTGCGAGAAAAAATCAGCTTCGTCAGTCATGTATTGAAAGATACATGATTGCCTAAGCATGTATCATGCATGGCACATAACTGACTGATGTAAAAGACACTGAAATCCGAAGACACAATGGGAGAGACAAATATGCACCTCAAAAGCTAAGCAGAGTATTAAGAAACAGAAAAACTTTGTTAGAAACAAAGAAAAGAGTACTGAATTGGTTTGCAATATTCTGTTGTCCTGTATTAGAGTGAATGCTGGACAATCTGATCACAGATGAAAAAGAAACTTGAAGCAACAAAAATCTGAGTCTACAGAAGAATGCTGAGGATACCATAGACCAAACACTTGACTAATGATAAGGTTTTAGAAAAAATGATAAAAAAAAGGAAACTTATCATTAACATCAGGAAGAAGCAGTTGAAATTTCTGGAGCACATAATGAGGAAAGAGGACTTGGAAAATCTGATACTCACAGGACAGATTGAAAGCAAGATGGGCAGAGGATAACGATGCATAACTTAGTGAGCTTGAGTAAGTGGATGGAAATAAATGGAAGAGAGCTTAAGAGAAATATCAAAAACACAAAATTTATTAAGAACTACAAAAAGCAAGAAATTGTGGAGAGCCATAATCGCTTATGCACTGAAGGGACTTGGCACATAAATCAGAAGATGCAAAATGCAGCTATCTAATGACAAATACTTTTTAAATTAATCAAAATTAAAAAGTATCATTGCAACAAGTAGACTTAAATATAGGTACTTTCAAACAAAAGCATACCATAATGAAAAAAGTCCCGAATTAGATAAAAACATCAAAATGTTTATGCTATTATTAAATTTTGGTTAAAAATCTTATTTTTCTTGCATCATATTAGTAAAAAAAGATTTTTAGCATCTGTTTTTTGTGTTAAAAACACATTGTTTGGAAATTCTTGTAAAAATCAAATAATTGTTGAATTTTAATGAAATTTTCAGGACATATTTGCAAATGATTGAAATCATTTTTAAAATGGTTTTAGAAAATCTTGTTTTTTTACAATTGTTACCCCCACTTTGCTTAATTTTATGAAATTTCCAGAAAATAAAATTTCAGCATCTTCATATTTATATTTATTAAAATCAGGAATCCTTGGAGAATTTAAACCATGAATTTATTTTTAACAAACAGAAATACCATTTACCAAAAAACTGCTCTGAATCATGAAAAAAAATGCAATAAAATTATGACATTATTTAATTAAAAAAGCTTTTAATTGCTTTTATACATAAGATATATTAAGGACACTATTCTCTAAAGAAAATGTTTTTTCAAGGAATAATGAACTATATTTACTAATCATAAATAGAAAAACTTAATACAAATCATGAAACACCAAGATTTTTAAAAGAATTTTGAATTATTTTTTTCTATGTGTATAAACATGATGGTTTTTGTAAGGACAGGTGACCATACACAACATTAACAGAAAATAAGAGCAATAATTATAGTAAATTAAAAGTCAACATTTCTAAAGTTCAATAAAACATTAGATCACAAAGAATATTTTCCTAAATTTTTAAGATTACTGAGTACTTAAAAATTATATAAATTATGTTTTACAGATAAATTCTCCATAA
Source organism: Acanthosepion lycidas (assembly GCA_963932145.1). Lineage (NCBI taxonomy): Eukaryota > Metazoa > Mollusca > Cephalopoda > Sepiida > Sepiidae > Acanthosepion > Acanthosepion lycidas. The sequence goes on along the minus strand of OZ010606.1, from coordinate 3,988,610 downwards.
AACATTAGAACTGTCATCAGGCTGTCAACACATTAAACAACTACTGTTGGGTTAAAAAATGGATTTCTGCAATATTTTAAACTTAAAGTAAATAATATTTGTTTCAAATCAGATTAATTATACTTTAAATCAGAGAATATTCCTCAAATAAAGTTTCAGAAAAGTATATTTTATTCTTTGAAAATTTTTTAATAAAGAAAATTACATTGTGATGAAAGATAACTAAAAAAAACTGATCCTTTTTTTAGCAAAAAAAACACCCCCCTCCCATTCACTTCAAAATTAGTTTTTGAAATACGGCAAAGAATTTTGCTTATTGGAAATTATTAAATTACAATCTATTATGGTCAATTATTGAGGTCAATATTTATTATGGTCAATTATTGAGGTCAATATTTTTTATGGTCAATTATTGAGGTCAATATTTATTATGGTCAATATTTATTATGGTCAATAATTGAGGTCAATATTTATTATGGTCAATTATTGAGGTCAATATTTTTATGTTCAATTATTGAGGTCAATATTTATTATAGTCAGTTATTGAGGTCAATATCTATTATGGTCAATTATTGAGGTCAATATTTATTATGGTCAATTATTGAGGTCAATATTTATTATGGTTAATTATTGAGGTCAATATTTTTTATGTTCAATTATTGAGTTCAATATTTACTATAGTCAGTTATTGAGGTCAATATCTATTATGGTCAATTATTGAGGTCAATATTTTTATGTTCAATTATTGAGGTCAATATTTATTATCGTCAATTATTGAGGTCAATATTTATTATCGTCAATTATTGAGGTCAATATTTATTATCGTCAATTATTGATGTATTATGGTCAGTTATTGAAGCGTACACTTTTAATTACACTTTAATTTATTTTTGAATTTCTATTTCATTTTGTATTTCATTGAAATTTTTCCTACCAAGATTTGTTTATGAGATATTGAAAGTTATAAGTCAGTTTCATTCCCCATTGAACTGTGTGAATGCAATTGGATAAAAAATCAACTCCTAAACTCTGATAATTTTGAATTTTGGAAGTACAATTATTTACTATGATCTGAGAATGTTGCCAAGCAGATTGTTCAGATCAAGAATCTTCATTGATTAAAAAGGTTCATTTTGACCGAAGAAAACTCAGAAATGCTGAAACAATACTAGTTTGGTTTTTCTGGCACTGAAGGTTACAAGCTAGTTTCATTCCCCATTGAACTCAGTTGGATAAAAGATCAACTCCTAAACTCTGATAATCTTGAATTTTGGAAGTTATTTTGCTAGCATAAACAGTCATGCTGATCAAAATTAGGACTGAATGCTGAATGCTCATATATTTTCGCAAATATCATTCAATATTTTTCAACAAAGACAGTTCAAATACTGGTCAAACGGCAAAAGATTGTTTTAGACAATTCCTCTCTCTAGAATCTATCTTGCATATTTATAAATCTACCATTCATGCATGTCTTGAATATTGATGCCACATATGGTCTGGTGCTTCTGCTGTTTATCTAGAGATTCTTGAAAAAATCCAAAGAAGAATCTGCAATGTTATTGGTCCTGATGTGGTGTCTCAGCTTCAGTCACTTTCTCACCACCATAATGTAGCTTCCCTGTGGCTTTTATGTAAATACTTTCAGGGAAATTGCGCCAATGAACTTTTTGTTATGGTAACTAGAGCTTATGAATCTTCAGTGCAGTGGCCTCATCAATTTACAGCTGAATTGGCGAGATTCAAACATAAGTTCTTCTCTCCCATTTCTCAACTGTGAAACAACATTCTAGATTCTTGTTTCCCAGTCAACTTTGATTTGGAAAAATTTAAAAACAATGTCAATTGTTATCTTCTGTCTTCTTCATTCTTGTCCTTTTATTGTTCTCTCTCTTTAATAATGTTTTTTTCTCTCATTCTTAGTGATTTTACTAAATAATAGTCTAGCAGACTACTATTTTTTAGAGAACTGTATTTCTCCTCTAACTTTCTCATTTTGACCTTTGAGGTCAGATAAAGGAAAACAAAGGAAGTCGTTTTTGATTGGCTAAAACTAGTGTGGGAATGTTAGCGATAGAAAGGGATTTCTGGAAGTTAAGTTTTACATATCATACAATGTCGAGATGGTTTTTTCATGTCTCGGATCTTGCTTCCAAATGGGGATGATAGAGCAACCACACTGGCTAGATAAAAATGTACATGTCGATGTGTTTGATAAAGTAGCAAGTTAAAATTCCCTTTATTGATGGTTCTCCTTTTTTCTGAACAAAATAACTGGGGATCAGCAGACGAGAAGACAAAATGTCATGAGTGAATCAAGATTGTTTCTCCAAGACTATCCCCTTCACGAAGGGTCTATACAATAACTTTATTGCCTTGCTTGAGGTGAAATTTAAATGCAATGTCAATCTTCTTGATTACTCTTCTTTTATTGTTCTCATTCCTGAATAATGCTTCTCTTTTTGTTCTTAGTCTTTCACATTCAGTGATCCCTTTGTACCTTAGTGGCTCTATTGCCTTGCATGGGGTGATATTGATTAACAAGAGTAATGTATGTGAAGGGAGAGAAGAGATATTTGGAACTAGTCATTTAAAAAAAATTGTAATTAGGGCGGTTAATCTTCCAATCAATTCTGTTCTATTTTACATTGATAGAAGATGATTGCAACTGATATGTTTAGGATTGGATTTCTAGTTCTTTATAATGTCTACTTCTAATGTCACCCCCTTAAAATGTGAAATTTTATTTTTTATTTTTCCTTCAATGGGAGTAGACAGGATCACTTATGATCCAGTTCACACTCCTCCCTTGTCTTTTGAACAGGAGTAGAGGTTTATCCCTGGCTTCCTATTTAGAATTGGGTTTTCAGTTCCTTCTAAAGTCTACTTCAGCAGTATACTTCTAATGTCCCTACCTAAGCTTTGAAATGTTATTTACTATTTATTTGTTTTTTTAGTTATTAATTTTTTTTTCGTGATAGAAGTAAATAGTTTCCTATTTTTCTCAATAGGAATAGATAGTTCCACCTATCGTCAGGCTCACACTCCTCCCTGGTCTTTTGAACAGGAGTAGATGTTTATCCCTTGTTTCCTGTTTAGGATTGGGTTTCCAGTTCCTTCTAAATTCTTTTCTTTCTTTTTCACTTCCTCTAGACCCTTGTGTCTTAGTGGCATTATTACCTTGCTAGGGGTGAATTGATTAAAAAAAAAAATTGATTCAATATCTGCAAGTAGATGTTCTTTCAGTTCTGCAGGAAGGAGGCAGATTCATTCATCCCACTTATTGATATCTCAGATAGGGGCTTCTTCAGGCAAAAGCAGCTGCACAATCCCATCACTAAAAATGACAGATAAAGAACAAATAAAGAACTTGCCTAAATAGAAAGACTTCACCAGTCGCTAAAAAAGAAAAAAAAAAAAAAGTCCAGCTGATATCACTCTAAATAAGTGGCAGGCGCATTCTTTAGAGATGTTTGGGTTACATCATACAAGAGAAACTATGCCAGGTCGGCATCCCCACAGCAGGGAGAATGAGAGAGAGGGGCTGCTTCTCAACATAAGCACTCTTAAAGTGCAAACGGTTTTCTTGGAGATGGTTAAATATTTACAAGCTCCCTATGAATATATAAATAGATGAAGCTAGGGGCAACATTATTGTTTAATGAAGGAAATAGACTTGCATTTAACATCAATGTTTTTCTAGTTGCATAGACACACCCATATATATATATATATATATATATATATATATATATATATATATATATATATATATATTTAAAATTCTCTTTTAGACATGTCTGATTGAATAAATTACACACATTATATCTGCTAATTTTTAATAAAATCAGTTCATACTCACAAATAATTTTGCATGTATTGATGTTAAAGGATGAGAGAAATGTGCTAAAGCTGTTTAAATTTCTTTTATTTTCATATATGTATATATAAAAGTGAACATTGAAGTCAACACTTAGAGGCGACAGTCTGTTTCATGCTAGATGTAAGCGTCAGGCCTGCCGATTGCATCTAGCATGAAACAGACTGTCGCCTCTAAGTGTTGACTTCAATGTTCACTTTCATATATATATATATATATATATATATATATAGATAGATAGATAGATAGATAGATAGATATATATGTTTTGAACAATAAAAAATTTGAGACAATTAAAATTTTCAGACACGCTGGGTTGTATATTAATATTATTTTTGTTTTATTATTTCAATTAAGTTCCTTGACTAGTTTGGGCAAAAAAAAAAATCCCTGCTTGTTAGTAGCAGTGAACCACAGGAATGAATGACTGTTTCTAAAGAAAGTGAACTTTATCTGTAGTTTTCATTTGTTTTCTTATCGTTAATTTTGGTCAGTCCTTGTGATGGTCAAACGGCCTCTTTGAAGTTGATTTTAATATACAGGATGAGAGATTCCTGACTTTAAGAATGCCCTCCTTGGTCATTTTGACAGTTTTATTGGTTGCTGGCAATCGGATGTGCATGTTACGTATATATATATATATATATATATATATATATATATATATATATATATATATATATATGTAACACACACACACACACACATATATATATATATATATATACACATGTTTTGTTACAGATGACTGACAAATGTTCTGCATATCCAAGTGCTTTCATCTATTCTTTTAGTCATTATCAAGGATGATTTGATTTGATTTTTACTTTTAACTGTCATGTAGCCTGACATGCCTTAACTGATTGGGACACAAAGGAGTGTTTGGTTAGCAAGGTTGATTTTACTGTTTTTAAACACAATCCTCCATGATGAATGAGAGAAAACCATGGAGAATTGTGTCTAAAAACAGTAAAATCAATCTTGCTAACCGAACGCTCCTCTGTGTCCCAATTGGTTAAGGCATGTCAGGCTATATGACGGTTTTGTATAGGATACAGGTTTGATTCCTGTTGAAGGATGCATATTTTCTATGAAAATTTCTTGGACATTCAGGCTGGTAAATGTTGTTAATACTGTTTATTATAAACAGAGCATTTACTTAAATATTTGTATCTATAAAAAGAACATATAAACATAAAAAATGTCTTAAATAATTGTCAGACTTTGTCCATTTCATAAGGTATATTTATATATATATATATATATATATATATATATATATATATATATGTAAGCAAATATATGGATATAGATCTGACAGTATGAAGAAAAATATATGGAAAAAACAAACAAAAATCGTTATATGCAATTATGCTGTTTTAATGTTAATATAATGTCAACGTCAGACGTTTCGGTCTAATAAACCATCTACATTATATTAACATTAAAACAGCATAATTGCATATAAGGATTTTTGTTTGTTTTTTCCGTATATTTTTCTTCATATATATATATATATGTATGTATGTATATATATAGTGAAGCTAATAAATCGATTGGTATCTCATTCAAGTGGATCCTATTAATAAAAAATATTAAAACTGATTCACAATAAGAGCACAATGTATTTATTATACAGAGTAAATAATCAGTATACAATAAAATCCAAAATTACTTCATATGGTGGAATAGACGTATTTCAACTGACAAAAACTTTGCCAGTCTTATTCAACCCTGGTATACAGACTGAGTCTGTGTTGGAATTAGAAATTTAACTGTGACAGTTGTCAAAAAACTAATAGAGAATTTATTCATTTTAATGTTTCAATCAGACAAAAGGCACATGACTGTAGTCAAGGAAGGGTGGAAGGTATTAGCCTAAAAGGGAAGAATTTTATAAAATTAAACCCAGATATTAACCTTATGATATTAAATTGGGGTTATATGAAGAATGAAGTGTTAATTTGAAACTGAGAGAGAGAGAGAGACAAAGAGGGTATTTTTTTTTTAAAAAAGTTTATATAGATAAGGTTATATTGAAAAATACAAAATCCTACTTAAAAATACACTTCCAAAGACAAGTTATATTTAAAAATAAGATATATTTAAATAAATTAAAAATAAGTTATATCGAGATAATTTATGTTAAAATTAAGTAAGATTATATTTAAAAAAAATTTATAATATAAAATTAATAACAAAAATATAAAATAAATCATACATTAGAAAAAAATTTAACTTTAAACATAAGATAAATCAAAAACAAGTTATATTTAAAAAAATATAAAATTATAATTCAAAAATATAAAGTTATATTTCAATAAATCTAAAATCTATTAGGTTGGTGCAAAAATAATATCGTTTTTGACGTTAAAAAATACATCAAAATACGATATTATTTTTGCACCAACCTAATATAAAGACGTGTAAGTGATAAAAAGAAAGAGCGTTCTTAGAACAGGGGACAATTATAAGATATAATTAATATGGTGAAAAAATAGAAATATAGAAATTAGAATTAATTATACATTCGACATTTGAAGAGTTAGTGAAATATCTGCTATGGAAATTTGAATTTGTTTTTATGTTGACATTTTAAATATATATATATATATATATATATATATATATATATATATATATATATATATATATATATATATAAAGAATAAATAGGAAATATTTAAAAATTTAACATGCTTCACTTTTATTTAAGAAAATAAGTTTCATCAGAAATAAAAGCAAAATGTTAAATTTACAAGCATTTCCTATTTGTTACTTAACTTATCATTCTATAGGAGTCTAATCCATATTCAATCCAATATATATATATATATATATATATATATATATGAATTAAAAGACAAGAGGAAAAATTATTCTTACCTGACATGTTTCATCATCTGAGGGACTTTATCAAGGCAAAAATTCCCTGAGAGGATGAAACATGTAACCTGAGAATAGTTTTTCCTCTTGTCTTTTTATTCAGTATATATATATATATATATATATATATATATATATATATGTATATATATATATATAGGGTGTCCATAAAGTTCGTGTGCACATTAAAAAATTTATAACTTTATTTGTATTTGTGATAGAAATAATCTGTAAAAAATGTTATAAAGTTTAATGTACCTAGTTTTAAGTATAGCTAAAATAACTTATGTGATTTCAGGCATTACTGTAAATCAATTGGCAAATGTTTTCTGTGAACTGCAATATCGTATTACTCTTTGTATTGCTAATGATGGAGGACATTGTGGAAACTTAAATAAATTTTCAATAAAACCTTAAAAGATATAGATTTACTTCTTTCTAATCCTTTTTACAAATTATTTCTATCGCAAATACAAATAAAGTTATAAACTCTATGTCTGGTAACAGGACTCTGTACCATGCCACATAAGCAAGAGAACCCAGTCATGGCTCTCAGACAATTTCTACAACCACATCACCCCTTACATGTGGCCACCTAAATCCCCAGACTGCAATCCCCTTGATTATTATGTGGGGTGCAGTTGAGCAAGAGATCTACAAAACTCCTTGTAACACCAAAAATGAACTGAAGGCAATGATTATGGCAGTGTTCACCAACTTAAACAAGGAGACCATTGCAGGAAATTCTGAGGTCGTCTGGAGGCAGTGGTTGAAGCCAATGGTGATTTTATTGAATATATTTACACTTTAGTATTTCTAAATATCTTTGTGTAATTTTGGTAAATATATCTGTTAAAATCAGTGTTATTTTCATTTTTTTTCATAATTTAGATGAAAATTTATCCATTGCACCCTGTATATTAGGGCATATCAAAAGTATTTTCACTTTTTACAGCTCTTTACTCTAAAGCTTATTTAATGACCACATCTAAAGACTCCACCATATTATCACCATAGACTTATTCATCTCTTTCCATATCCTCCAAACACTTTGAAATGTTTATATTGGAGCTTTCGGCATGAATGCCAAGCAGTACAACATGCTGTTTCCAAATTTCTGGAAAAGTACTGGGATGGTGCTCTTTTTCGCACAGATGGTGCCCAACTGACCCTACTATACTGTGCAGTTGACAAAATCAAAAACAAACAATGCCCACACGTGAAATTAAAAATATAAAATGGCGACAATTTACCCATCACCCCTAGTACAATAAAAAGAAGAGAGGAGTCATAGATAGTCTTTACATGTGTTCAAAAAATATGCTTTAGAGTAAAGGATTGTAAAAAAAAGAAAATACTTTTGATTTAGACTAACAAATGATGATGATGAAAACATTATGAAAGAAAAAACAAGATCTGCTGAGATCAACATAATTTGCTGAAAATATCTCATAAACAGTTTAATGGCTGACAGGAAAATAAGCTGTATTTAAGTGATATTAAAACTCTCCCTACACAATAAGTGACTGACTCATCTGCCTTCTCGGCTGGTTGTCTTGTTAAATCGCAAGCAGTTTGCTACTGCCGCTGCTACTGATAGCGGATGCAAGTGCCAGGAGGTTCAGACTATGGCAAGATGTCCTTCAAATATCTGCAGCAGCAGTGCTGCTGCCCCCACCCCCAACCCTTGCAGTAAGAAATAAATGGAGCTAAAAAGAAAAAAATTAACAATTATTTAAGTTTCAGATTTTTTCTCCTTCTTAAAAAAAGTCCATGACCCTTCAGGATGAAGGCGATTATGACTCTCCACAGCTGCCTTTTCTCTTTTTATTGCCATGTCTCTTCAGGTATAGGTGAACATGAACCTCAACAACTTCCTTTTCTTTTTTAATGTTATATCCCTTCATAATGAAGGCGATCATGACAGTCAACAGCTCCCTTTACTTTTTTTTAATGTTATGTCCCTTCACAATGAAGGCGATCATGACTCTCTACAACTTCCTGTTCTTTTTTAATGCAATGTCACTACAGGATGAAGGCAATCTAGACTCTCCACAACTTCATTTTCTTTTTTTTTTAATGCTATGTCCTTGCAAGATGAAGGGGATCAAGACACTGTAGGCAATATGACTCTCCACAGCTTCCTTTTCTCTTTACAATGCCACACCTGTTCAGGATGTAGGCAATCATGACTCTCCACAGCTACCTTTTCTCTTTACAATATCACACCTGTTCAAGATGTAGGCAATCATGACTCTCCACAGCTACCTTTTCTCTTTACAATGCCACACCCGTTCTGGATGTAAACAATCATGACTCTCCACAGCTACCTTTTCTTTTTTCAATGGCATGTTCCTTCAGGATTTAAGTGATCATAACTCTCCATAGCTTCCTTTTTTAATGCCATGTCACTTCAGGATGTCGGTGATCATATGTCTCAAGAATTCCTTTTCTGTATTATCTGTGATTTATGCATCCCAGGGAAAGATATTGGAGTAGTTTCCTGTTGACTTTTATGGAGTTTGGAATGTAAAGTTTTCCTCCTTTTATATTCATTGCCACTCAAGACTAGAGAGCTCAGTTTACCCTGCTATTTAACCCATATCAATGCTTATAAATGTTTAATGAAATCATTTTTATTAGTAAAAAGACAAGAACAACAGCCTAAAAAATATTATTTTTTTGATATTGTGTCCCTTAAGACATGGACAATAACTCTCCACAACATCCTTTTCTTCATTATATTTGATTACTTTGCATTTCTGGGAAAGATATTAGAGTAGTTTGGAATTTAGCCTTTACCTTCTCATACACTGGTTGCCACCCAAGGCTAACCCATATCAATGAGGCTCTCTACTGTTTCCTTGTCTTTATCTGTGATCTGCCATGACCCCTTGTGAAAGATAGCAGAGTGGTTTGCCATTATCTATTTATCGGATTGTAAATATACATTTTCTTGTCGTTCTAATTCTCCTTAAAGCTTCTTTCTTAGTTACACATTCTATCAATGGTGTTCTCTTCATTCATCGGTAGAATCATGTCTCTGTTCTTCAAGTTTCTCTTTGATCTATAAAGAGACTGTCTAACATTCACTGCCATACAGAAAATTAAATAGCACAGAGCAGTTCAGCAATCTTTCCTTTGTCTCTGAGGACATTTACCCATCTCTTAATACATTGCTTAGTTTCTGGAAGGCATCTTTTGCTATTTCTCTGTGCTTTTAGATTCCAGTATCATATTTTCCATTGTCTGTCACTAATGTTTTCATAACATTTAGATCATGAGATATATACCCAAAAAGACATCCGCATCTTGTTTCTAAGTACATTTTCCCACCTCTTAATACTTTGCTGAGTCTCTGAAAGATACCTTTCATGGTTCCTATATGACAGGCAACTCTTTTCGAGCAGTGGGCCACACAATCTATGGCTCATCATGAGGTTGGCCACACTACTAAAAAGATTCAAGGTAATTTTCAGAGTACAGAAGACTATATGTGTAAGCATATACCTTAAAAATGGTAGGAAAGTTTTATTTTTTAGAAAAAAATTTTTTTACAATTAAAAATTGAAGTATTGTTATAATCATCATTGATGACAGTGTAATTAATATTTTTACTGAAGACAGTGTGATTAAATCATGTCAATGTATGTGATTTATTTCAAATTTATTTATTTGAAAATGAAAATATTTCTTCTTTAGAGAAAAAATTCTTGTGAACATTTCTTGTTTCAAAAGTTTACACTTATCTTGCTTTGTAAAAATTGCCAATGGTTTAAAATGCTGGCAATATAAGTTTCTCTGAAAGTTTACAAAATTTAAGAAACATTGTAGTTAATCATTATTTATATATATCATTATGTATGAGAGAGTGTGTGAGTGAATAAGTGAGAATGAAAAAAAGTGAAATTCTAAGAAATGTTATTTTCCTTATGAAATTTAGCCATTCAGAATGACCAAACAGACTATATGTGGCCTGCTATATGTCCTTGGATTTCTGTCTTATTTTCTATCATCTGTCATTATTGTTTACATAATGTTTGGATCATGAGATATATACAGGGTGCAATGGATAAATTTTCATCTAAATTACGCAAAAAAAATGAAAATAACACTGACATCTCATTTTAACAGATATATTTACCAAAATTACACAAAAATATCTTGAAATTCTAAAGAGTAAATTTATTCAATAAATTCACCATTGGCTTCAATGACGGCCTCCAGACGACTTCAGAATCTCCTCCTGGATGGTCTCCTTGTTTAAGTTGGTCAATGCTGCCATAATCGTTGCCTTCAGTTCATCTTTGGTGTTACAAGGAGTTATGTTGGTCTCTTGCTTAACTGCACCCCACACAATAATCAAGAGGGTTGCAGTCTGGGGATTTAGGTGACCAGATATAAGGGGTGATGTGATTACAGAAATTATCTGACTGCCATGACTGAGTTCTCCTGCTTACATGACATGGTGCAGAGTCCTGTTACCAGACATAGAGTGTTCTAGCAGCCACTCTCTTGACCCAGGGTAGCACTACCCCTTCAAGGTGCTTCATGTAGGCCTCCGTGTTGAGTCTGAAGCCCTTTGGGGAAAATGAATGCATAACATCACTATCACTAGTGATCACTTCAAACACCTTTGCAATCACCATGCAACTCTTTCCAAATCCTCTGCACTGTCCTCAGATTGACACCTAAATACTCTGAAGTGTTTGTATTGAAGCTTCTGGCATGAATGCCAAGCATTACAGCATGCCATTTCCAAATTTCTGTGAATTGTGTCATGGTGCACTTTTTCTCACAGACAGTACCCAACTTATCCTACTATGCTGTGAAGATGACAAAATCTAAAGCAAATAACGCACTCACACAAAATGAAAGATATGAAATGGTGACAATCTACCCATCACACCCTGTACTCAAAAAGCCATCAGCATCTTGTTTCTAAGTAAATTCTTCCCATTTCCTACTAAAATCACCAATTCTCTGGAAGACACCTTTCATGGTTCCTATAAGCTCTTGGATTTCTTTGTAATATTTTCTGTCATCTGTTGTTGGATGATGTAATATCTACTTAAAAAGACATCAGTGTCTTGTGTTCTTGTTTAGATAATAGGATTAAAGAAAAAATGAAAAACACTTGTGATGATTAATCCTTTTGTTTTTAAGGACGAAAGAGTCGGAAAACAGAAACTATTTGTAAAACAATACAAATCAGTTGACCTTAATTTCAAAATGGAAAACTATAAAGAAATAAATCAAATTCTCTCCTCACAAGCCAGCTTGATGATAAAAACTTTGAAATTTAGGAAACTTTTTTTTTACTTATTTCATATATTAAAAGCTCTACTAAAACATGAGCTATATTTTTCATGGATGTTTTCCAAAGAAACCGTAAAAATTTATATTATACATATAACAACCTCATTCTATCAGTAATGCTGGATGTGGGGGTAGTTGAATGGATAGTGGCTCAGAATAAGAAATCGGAAAGTTGTGTTTGAATTTAAATTGAGGTTATTACATTCAATTATATGCAAATGCTCTTAGAAAAAGTATGAATCTATCTCTTCTCCCTCTAGATATGGGTTAAATAGTAGGAATTGTATCTGGAAAACTCAATGTCATCTCAAAAGAAAGAAATTATTAATGAAATATTCCCTTGCAAAAAAAAAAACAAATAAAATTATTCTTACAATCCCATAAATGTTTCAAAAGGTTGATAAACTATAAAAAATCAAATTGGTCAATCAACGTTTAGTAAGACTTGCTCTGAAATCAAAATCATGAAGAAGGAAACTGTTTTACTATCATTCACAAGAAGTCACAGCAATTCATGTAGAATAAAGAAAAACTGTTTCTTTTTTATAGACACTGTAGGAAAACAAATTTCTCAAAGTTTCTTGGGTATGTCTGATTTCTTTTTCTGATACAGAAGTAATTTAGGGTAAGGATAAGGATGCTTATATTGGTTGAGCTCAAGTCAGCTTTGTGCTTACTTGGAATGACCAAACTAAAGGTTGTACTTCATTCAGCGGAGGTTCTGCAAAACACACCTGAATGCTGTGCATTGGATAATGGAATGAAGCGTGCAGTTATGTATTTTCCGGAAATGGGGGTCATAAAATTATGCAGGTGACCAAAACCCTTCCTGTTTCCTTTATTACTTGCATCATGGGAAATGTGTTTCTTTTTTTTATTCTTTATTATTATGTTATTTATTGATTTTAACAGCAAGATTTCAAATAGAATCCGTTTTAAATTTTGTTTACATTTGGATTTTCTATTTCTTTTTTGTAAAGTTTTTTCCATTCATATTATTCACATCATATCAAACAGAAAAGTAGGATAAATTAATTAACGCCTTAACATTTATTACCATTTATGTCTAGTTAGAACCTTGCCCTGAAAATTCAGAAAATAAGTTTTGAAACAGAAATTAGGAGAAATGGCTAAACATCTGGTTCATTTTTATTCTTTAACATCATGAATAATTAAACATTTTTGTGAAATATCTGTACAACATTGATATTTTAACCCTTTCCCAGCATAGACGTCTATATACGTTTTTACCGAAAGTGTCTTTTTCAGACACGGACAAATAAACACATCCACAATATACTGTTCAAAAGCCAACTACAGACATGTTTATACATTGACCCTGACTCTTTTTATAACCTTATTATTATTTATGGCCTTACAAGACACAATAGACAGTTAACTTTTTCATTTTCTTGCGTGTAATACAAGCAATTTTAAACAAAAATTAAAGGCGGGAGGATGGGGTTATACACAAGTACACATTTACAGAAATATCTTATTTGAAACAGGAATATTGCAAATAAACACAGAACAATGGATAATAAAACAAAGTCGGCAGCTGTTAATAACAATTGCTTACAAAAGGTATTTAATATGTTGGTAATATTTGTTTCTCTCTTCATTCTTAATGAAAGACAATATATTTTATTTTCATAATTTATTAATATATACAAAATAATAAAGCCATATCAGACAGAAAAACATGATAGATTAATTAACACCTTAAAATGTATTACTGTGTATGTCTAGTTTTAGCACTTTTCCCTGAAAATTTGAAGATAAGTTTTAAATGGATATTAGAAGGAACAATGCAATAGCTGAACATAATATGGGAATACACAAGATCTACCATGTTTTCATGATATTAATGTTCCAACAAAGCAGCTTTCTATGAAAATAAGTTTTGAAACGGAAATTAGAAGAACCATGTAATGGCTGAACATCTAATTAACTTCTATTCTTTAATATGAAAAATTAAATATTTTAGTGTAATATATGCACGACATTAAGATTTTAATGGATAAAACATGGCACAACTTTCAGAAAGAATTTCCAGGAAAAAAGGAAAAGAAGAATTTCCAGGTGAAAACAAAAAAATGAATGAAGGGAATACACAAGATCTGTCATATTTCGATAACATTTAATGTCGAATAAAGCAGCTTTCCAAGAAAATAAATTTTGGAAATCAGAAGAAACTTGCAATGGATAAACATCCGATTCATTTCTTTTCTTTAATATTGTGAAAAATTAAATATTTTAGGGAATTATACATACATTCTGTGTCATATAGAAAAAAAAATGAGTAACAAGGTTCAAATGGGACACTCTGGACTTATGAATATACGTTTTCTGTCAGATGTATAAATAGTGGTGTCAGGCTACTGACTGCAGTGATTATTGAGTGACTATTGAGTAGAACTGTCAAGTCGAATTAGTTTTATATTAATTTTATACAGAATATATATTTACCTTGAACTTCTTTTCATCCGTTATGGCACCTGTAGCAGAACCAGTCACAATGACACCATCTCTCAGAAAGAATTGGGCTGCTTTTACCATTTCAGTAATGTCAATATCACTTGTTATCATGTGGGCACTGATATCAAATAAGAAAAAAATTTATAACAATCTGTGATACAATATCCATAATTCAAACATAAAATGTTCATTATGAGCTTAATTGTGTTATCAACAAATGACAAAATGTACTTATAAAATCCCAAAACCTGTCTTATAGGAAGAAAATGAATAACTACCAACACCAAGGTTCAAGCGTGACACTCTGAACCTTATGAATATGTGTTTTCCGCCAGGTGTATAAATAGCAGTGTCAGGCTACTGACTGTGGTGACTATTGAGTGGAACTATCCAGTTGAATTAGTGTGAATTATTATGCGCCGATGATTTTGATTTTGATTTAAGATTTACCGGACGTTAAGCCGAGCCACACAACTAACAAGATATTTACGGAAATGGTTAATTAACTTTTGTTGACTTTTACTTCTTTGTTCTTGATAAGTATTTATTTGCGGTTGTAATTAAATACTGTTTTATCTTAACATTGAAATCTTGAGGGTTAGGGTTATACTTAATTATTAATGGTCACCATATATCACAAAAAACTAGGATGGCTGTACTGTCGTATTATACTCAGGGGTGTAATTTATTCTGTTTTCAGCTTCAAAAACAGTCTTGTATTATATTGAAGTTGTATTATACACAAAAAATACAGTAGTCTTCTTTCTTCTTTATGTGCAGTGTCCTTTCAAGACGTAGGCGTTCATGGCCCTCCACATCTTCCTGTCTCTCGATGCTCCTAATAAGTTTTGTCTCTTTGTTATTACTCCCAAAACTTGTTCTACCATCCATTTACTCAAGCCAGTTATGTATGTCACACACTTTCCTCTGTCCCTCTTTCCCTCAATCTGTCCTGTGAGTACCAGATTTTCCAAGTCCTCCTTCTTAATTATGTGTCCCCAAAATTACAACTGCCTCTTCCTGATGTTAAGTATAAGTTTCCTTTCTGTTTCCATTCTCTAAAAAAACCTCATTGTTGCTCACATTTTCGGCCCTTGGTATCCTCAGCATTCTTTCATAGAACCACATTTCTGTTGCTTGGAGTCTCTTCTTCGTTTTTGGGGAGATTGTCCAGCATTTGCTACCATATAGGAGGACAGATATCATGTAATAAGTTCAGTACTCTTTTCTTTGTTTTTGTTGCTTCAAGTCTCTTTGGGAAGATTGTCCAGTATTCACTGCCCTATAGGAGGACAGATATCATATAACACTTCAGTACTCTTTTTTTTTTGTTTCTAAGGAGATTTTCCTATCTCTTAGTACTTTGCTTAGCTTTTGGAATGCATCTTTGGCTATCCCAATATGTCTTCTGATCTCAATGTCGCACTTTCCATCCTCTGTTTGAATACTTCCTAGATAGTTAAATTTCTGTACCTGCTTGATTTTAGTATCCCTAACCTGTAATTTGCATTTTGAAATCATCCTTTTACTGATGACTATGTATTCTGTCTTCTTGTAGTTTATGCTTAGTCCTTTCTTCTTGCTTTCCTTTGCAACCTTAAGTTGGCTAAATTTCTCATATGAAGCATTGTCAGTTACCTCTTCACTAGTTATTCAAATATTAATTTCTATCAAAAATATTATTAACACCCCTAATTTTTTTCCTGATTCCCACCCATTGTTGGTTTCAGAGAAAATCCCAGATGTGTGACATTATAAGAGAAAACAGCTTGGTCCTATAAATATTTCCACGGTAATTGTTCTGGTGAGCTTTCCTATTTTGTTTAGTTTTTTGTATATAAATTGTATTCATTGTTAATATTTATTGGGGTTTCATTTTTAAATATTGCTATTTCCCACACTGCAGACAAATTGTCATATAGGGACTAGTTAGAGACTTTAAGGTATTATGGTGGCTGTAGTAATAATGTCAAGTATAAGGAATTTTTTATTTGTTAAAAAAACCCTACAAAGAAAATAGTTCAAACAAATGTCTGAGGCAGCATTTAATTTATATGGACGCACAACAAAGACAGACAACACAATCCAAATTAAAGAACAAACAATAAATTTATTGTTAACACACAAAATGGTGAATGAATTATGCAAATTAAATGCTTTGTGTGCCGAATGATGTCCAATAACATGTATGTAAAAATAATCAATGCAAATAAAAAATGTTTCTTTTACAATAAAAATCACTTTGCAGCCTAAGATCCCCAGAGAAGAAAACTACATATAAAATGTAGAAAAGGAGAAAATACTCTGAAATAGTTTTCAAAGAATTGTACAATTTTCAAAGCAAAGTTTATGGTAACAGTGAAAAATAGAACAATCACAGCAGCTGAAGACTTTTCCTTGATGTGGGAGCAACTTTGATATTTGTTTCAATTGTCATTTGGTGGTTGTCAAATTACTTCTGTATTGCTTTTCTTTCAGGACTGTAGTAACCTGGGTTCCAACAGCAGATGTTTGTTGACTCCTTGAATTAACTCCTGGGTCTCCTTTTATTAACTACAGGGAGGCTTGAAATTCACCTCTTGGAATTTGGAGGGAAACCTTTTGATTGGTTCTGGATGAAAAACAAATGTTACTGTTTCCCCACAAATTGAAATGTACCAAAAATATTTTTGAAATTCAAAAATTAAACAAGAGCCCAATGCAGTGTCTGGTTTCTCTCAAAAAAGCAGTCAATACACACTCTAGCAGCTTAAATTTCTTATAAGTAAGAATGTGTTGTTTTTGTATAAGGAATACTGTGGTATATTTGGGTCAGTAATTATGCCTCGCTATATTTAAGATGAGACAGATTTCAATCAACCAGCCTTCCCTATCCCCTGCATCTTTTTGGCCTTGTGCCACATTTTTGTATTTTTCAAAATAAATATTACTTTCCTTTATGGTACCTTGGCTTTACAAATTTAAATGCAGTACTAGATTGGCAGCTAGGTCTCATCATTTTACATCTGAAATAGCAAGTTGTAAGTTCTATGTTAACAGTATCTTCTATCACACTTCTGGCTTGTGGAACTCTCCTTCGGCTTCTTGCATTCCAGTCAACATTGATCTTCAAATATTTAAATGCAATATCAATTGTCATCTTCTGTGTCCATGCATTATGTTCTTTTATAGTCCTCTCTCACTCTTTCACTCTCAGTAACTGCTTGAGTCTTAGTGACTTTATCACCTTGTTTGGAGGCGAAATGATTTTATTAAAAAGAAAGAAATAACCTTTTATATCTTTTTGCTCTTGTCTTTCATTCTCCTTGATGTTAATGCACTTTGCAGCTACCATATAAATTGCCTCAATTGATTTTATATTCAATCAGCTTGTCAGGTTTTTCCTTGGGGCAATACCTTAATCTGATCACACTTTGTGGTTTGTGCCGAGTCTTGTTTTTAAAAACACCAATGCATAATACACACACATACAAAAAAGCACAAACATATATGCATGAACACATACACAAATTCACCCACATACATATAAACACATACTTATAAATATAACCTTACACAATCACATACAAAATTATTATGTAGAAAGATCTCAATAAGTATTTCAATTATTTACACATGCATACACATAAATAATATATATATATATATATATATATATATATATATATATATATATATATATATATATTGTTTATATGTTATTTTTAAAGATACAAAATTTTATAATAAACTGTATTAATAACATTTACTGGCCTGAATGTCCAAGAAATTTCATAGAAAATATGTGTACTTTGACAGGACACATATTTTCAAAATAATTTGTACTTCAAAAAAAGTAATGTAACCTTGCTAACCAGGTGCTTCCCCTGTAGCTAAATGGTATAGCACATCAGGCTATATGACATTTCCGCGTAGGATACAGGTTCGATTCCTGTTGGTGGATACGTATTTTCTTTGATATTCCATGGACATTCAGGGCAGTAAATGTTGTTTATACAGTTTATTATAAACAGAGCATTTACTTAAATATTTTGTATCTATAAAAATAACATATAAACAAAAAATATATTAAAATAATTGTCGGACTTAGTCTATTTTCATAATATACTATGTCATTTGTTTACCTTAAGATACACGTAGCACATATATATACCTTAAGATACACATAGCACATATATATTTCTTTTAAATTAAATTTTAAATATATATATTTTTCAAATTTTGAAATACTTTTGGGAAATATATAAACGTACGATGGAAAACTATACACAGTTTAATTTAATTTAATTATTCAATTGTTTTAGGACATTCAATTTACTTTTACAATCTTTATTTTTTTTAGTGAATTTTGAGTGACATTCATCATCCCATATCCTCATCAGCCTCTAACAAGTTCTTGATACACTCTTGATAATGTGTTACCAAGGAAGCCATGACAGTCTGACTTAAATGCCTCCCATGCTCTCAATTCATTTAAGGTAAGAATCTCTTCAAAAACCTTATTCTTCAGCAGTTCTTGGATCTGAGGTCCAATGAAGATGCCCTCCTTGAGTTTAGCAGAACTGAGAAATGGGAATAGAGAGCACAGTTGTTGGAAAGCAGCACCATTTTTTTTCCAGGGCCTTCAAGAAATTCTTCATTAGACCAAGTTTGGTAAAGAGAAATAAGAAGCACCTTGTTCATGTCCACCAAAGGATTATCTTTGATGACACTGTTTTCACCAGGCATGAAAGTGTCTCCTAGACCATTGATTCATAACTGCTCTAACATGCCACGTGATCCTCTTAAAATAGTGTCACAGCATACATATATGTGTGTGTGTGTTTGTGCAAGGAGCAATGATACAGCATTAGTATTTGAATAAATGAATCAGTATTAAAATTTTTTTTCAAATAATTCTTTTCACCATTCTTCAATTATGCTATTTTAAATACTTTGTTTTAAACATTAAGAATAAACAAGGGTTTACTTCAGAGTCTGTCTATATTTCTGAGATGAGGTATTATGTACAGTATTTACTTTAGTCGGACTATTGTCTTCATCTTTGTCGCCATATTTGTCACGTTTCAGCCGTTGTACGCTCCAGCATTCTTCAGGTGGTTGGAATTTTGAACTGAACCCTTTATTTCAATCACTGGGGTAGACTGTTCTAGTTCCACATGCCATGTTTGATGGATGTCAGTTATCAGTTATCTCCTGCTAATTTTCCCTCTGAAGGTTCTCCACTGCCTTAACCGGGTATTGAACTCACACTCTTTGGGTCTGTCACTGGATCTAACCAACACCTTTATCCACTGTGCCATGCGTCCTTATTACACATTTGACCAAACATTAAAGAAATCCCCCAAAAAACACCGGGCACCGGGTTTCACACTAAATAAGCTGCACAAATAGTTGAATAGAAACATGGAAATAAACTAAGTTCATATTTGGGTGCAATTTTTTAAATCTATGGTTTTATTTCATAACATATAAATGTATACCCTTTAAAAATGTTACTAAGTGTGACGTAATATTTTCATTTGCTTCTAGGTGTGCCATTGCTTAAAAAGGTTGAGAAACACTGTCCTATACCCTCAGTTCTTCAGCTTGTAACTTGGACACAGCCTGACCCAGAGAGAGAGAGAGAGAGAAAGCAACAGTACTTTGTGAAGCTCACTTACATACCTATAAGGAGTTCAATGACCTTAAGGTCCCCACAGAGACTCCACTGGTACTGTTTGTACTTAGTACATTCCAAAAGGAGTTCAATATTTTCATACTACTCCTTTAGGTGGACTGAGTGGGGCAAAATGCTGGTGTATTTATTTCCATTGTGCAGAAGCAGAGCCTTCAAACATCATTTGGACAAATCTATGAAAAGATGTCAATCTAAGGAATTGTGTGGGAAGCCAAGGAAGATGAATAAGCCAAAGACATTTGTGGAGTGACATAACCTGTTTTGCATGTCAAAGAATGAGGCAAAGTCCTTGTTTGATGTTCGGAACTGCTGCTTAGGTACAAATCTTGAGCCAGGTCATTTAGATCTTTCTGGGTGATCCAATGGAGGTCACTGCAACTTAATCCTGAATAAACAGTGACATTGTCTTCAGAAGAGAACAAATTTTTCTTTGAAGGCAATTCTTCTTTATGTGCTGGGGGGTAGAGATAAGGAGATCATCTGAGTGGGGAACAGGTATCATAGCTGAGGGAAGGTTGGGATATTTTATTTCATTTTTCTAACAAGCATTTTAAACCAGTTGTATTTGTTAACAAAAATGACAATGACTTGCATAACTTCATGGCTCTATCCAGACCCCATCAGCACAGCACTGCTGAAGGCTGCTTTCTTGCCACGAAACCATCCAGTTAGTCCATTGTAACGGGGTTTACAACAGACATGTGGGGTCCAGGATTTGTCCTGATATCAAGTTTTAATGTCTAAATAATGAAAATAAGCAGTTCTCAGGAGGGAAGTAATTGTTTAGTGCTGTGCAACTGTCATGAATTCCCCCCCCCACACACACACACGTAACAGAATGAATTTGACTTGTTGATTCATGCTCTATGTTTTCAAGTGCCTGATGCCATTGTAGACATATGTATTACCTCACAGAAATCTGGAAAACAAAATGAACATTGATCATATATATGGTTATGTTCATGTGTAACAGGTATTTGAATTTGAAGAGGCTTTCATTTTGGCAAAGAAATTTAGCCTACAGAGCTGAATGTAGGGGGCAATTACATAAGTTGTTTTTTAAAAAAAAAAACACAATGTCCTAATTAGGACACATCTGGAAGACTTAAATGTATGTACATGAACACATGTAGGTACAAGTATACATGTATATCTAAAAAACTAGAGGTGATGAGTGAAAATAAATTTTGAATCTGAAAACAGTATCCGAAAAAGAGGTTAGAACAACTATTTTATGCTTGCCTCAATTACTTTTATAAACCAATGTTATTAATTTTAACTGTTATTTACTTTCAGCATCGTCAGCCATTATTATTAATTTTTGATTAGTATTTACTTTCATCTTCATTTTTTATTAGATCAAGGATCATCAGCCATTATTATTAATTATTGACTAGTATTTACTTTCATCTTCATTTTTTATTAGATGAAGTATTGTCAGCCATTATTATTAATTTTTGACTAGTATTTACTTTCCTCTTTATATTTTATTAGATGAAGCATCATCAGCCATTATTATTAAATTTTTACTAGGATTTACTTTTCTAGAATATAAAATCCTATATTTTACAACAAATAGAGGAAACACAAATAAGTAAGAAATGCCCACACAGAAATAGGATCAGAATCACTAAAACAAAAACTTTTGTACAAATCTGTAAAAAAATAGAATCCAAAATTAAAGTGGTTTCTGGAATTTGATTGGACAGTACAGTCACATGCTATGCTTCCAACTATGTCTATATGTTTGAACTCCAAATGACCTGGTTGCTGAGTACTATCCTGTGTAAACCAAAAAATTTTCATTTGGAGCCAATCACATGATCAGGATAATTATATATACACTGATTTCAGAGGCAATAAAAAGACACACAGCAAAAACCCAATCAGCAACTAGATGTGGATCACCTGTTGATGACCTGTGGTTGGATCTGTAAACACATGACCAGAATTCTCTCGTTACCATGACAACACCTTAGTCAACAACAACTACACACCATTCAAAGGAATATTCACACAACTCAAGGAAATATTCATAGCTATGGAAAAAAGTCTGATCATCTATCTGTATGTCCATTTCTTTTGGAACCACCATAATCAGATTTCATATATTAGCACTCACATACACATACATTTCTACTAACATGCTTCCCCCTACACACACATTCAGTCAGCAGCCATGTTTACACTCTATTAAAATATACTTCAGACATATGCATATATATACACACTTTATATTGACCAAGGCATATGGCTTTACAAACTACTCTTTAACAAATGGAAAACGTTTCAACTTTTGAACTTTGATTTTTTACGACCAGAGCAAACACAATGTTTACAATGTAAAAACAAATGTTAATGTGTATATAAATATATATGATTATTTCAATCTGGTTTTCATTTTTGCCTATGTTTTAAAAAATCATTTCTTCATGTTATATTGTATTTTGGGGCATGACATTTGGATTTATTTTTTTTACTTTTAAACCGGGTAAACTGATACTACACTTTCATCTTCATAGTTTACTACATCCACAGAGTCTAACTGGCCTCATTTCTATTGTATTTCAAAATAAGGTGAATGTTCCACTCAGCTTTTCCCCACAAAACTCCTACTTTGTGGAACAGTTTTCCATGTGGACACAACAATTTTAACCTTTTTAAGTGCCAGTTTTCATCTTGCTTCAGAGTCTTCCCTCCCTACCACCTACACTTTCATTTATATCACACACCTCATTCATCATTTTAATACTAAATCTCTACCTTGAGTGGCTCTCAAGTGTTTTATTAGGTCTATTTTATCTATTATAGGTCAGCACATAAGGTGATACTTTGTTTATACTGATATCTTTCATATTGATTTACATTTATAAACTGATGATGAAGTATTTTTAAGGATATAAGCCATCTTGAGAGATGTCATACTTTACCTTAGATAAATCTCCAATTACACATATATCTAATCTTTATCTCCAAACTGTTACAAGAATAATTCAAGAGATAACCTGTTAAGAACTTGTTTATTTGGTGAGCAATGGATTAAATTTCTGTTGGGCATGAAGAATTAAATGTAGTGCTAAACTAAGTAAAAGACAGATTGAAATGTTTCTCATCTTATACAGGATTTTTTAATTAGTCATGGGGGATTTTTCCCTGTATTTGGTTCTACTTATAAAAATTAAAATAAAATTGTGTTCTAATTAGCAAAAATAAAAAATGGTTATAATTATAAAAAATTAAATAAAATCCAGTTTTAATTACAAAAAATAAAAAATGATTGTAATTATAAAAATAAAAATAAAAATCTGTCATTAATTATAGGTTTGTAAAAAAAACAGTAGATTGCCGTAATTCCCCATGTATAATACGCCTTCATTCATAATACACACACATAAAATTGTGCTAAAAGTCTGGGAAAATTCTTCTACTGATGCATAATACGCACCCCTTATTTGGTAATCAAACCTTATAAATTGTACGGCTCCAATTTCATTACAGCCAATGTTTCCTATTCTTATTTTAAAAAATAGTTTTAAACATAGAATAATATTATTCTAATTTAGTTTTATGATAATTCTTATTTTATTTTACAGCATTTTTTTAAAGATATTTTGTAGCTGTGCATAATATGTACCCTTGATTTTGCCCATTATTTTTTAGAAAAAAATGCATATTATACATGGGAAATTAAGGTATTTGTTCTTTTATAAGCAACTTTGCACAAGAATTAATACTGGACTTACTTAAACAGTTATTTAATTTTAATGTTTGTGTCTACTAGAAAGACATTTCAATGTCAACTAGGATGATATGTCATTGATAAAACATTTTGTTAAGAGATTTAATGATAAAAAAAGTGCAAAGGGAGAAGTGGATTCATGCCTTTCTCAAGAACATGAAGAGAGAATCAACGTAAACATTTCCAACAGGATTATTTACATGCAGACTATTGTCCTCGTCTTTGTTATTCTCATAAACTTCCGGCTGCTATGCCCTTTGGTCTCCATCAGGTGCTTGTCAATATGGGTAGCCTTCAAGGGATTTCGAACTGAAGAAGGCCATGCATACTTTGACTCTATAGAAACAGGGAAGAAATAACTGAAGAAGAATTAGATGAGATATCCCTAGGCATGGCCCGTGGAATGAGAACAATTTACCCACGTAGATTAAATAAAGGGTTCAGTTTGGTTACCTGGATCAATAGATAATTGAAGATGACCCGAGGGCATAATGGTCGAAATATTGTTATAAAAACAACAAAAATGAGGACAATAGTCCGAATGTAAATAGTGTAAATAATAATAATTCTTCATCCCAGAAATTAATTCCCTGTTGGTTACTCAGCTCGATATACACCTGATGAAGGGCAGACAACATAACAGCCGAAACATTTTTATAACAACAACAAAGATTGGGTGACAATAGTCCACATGTAAATAATGTAAATAATGATAACTCCTCATCCCAGAAATTAAGACAGAAGGTGATCAGGTAATACTAACAACAAAGATTAGGACAATAGTCCACATGTAAATATAATGTAAATAATGATAATTCTCATCCCAGAAATTCAAACAGAACATTTACACTGGAATTCAAATTTGCTTCTAGACAATTTAAGTTTTTAAAAATAAATCCTTGCTTTATTTTCAGCTCTTTCATTTCTTTTATTTCAGTAAAGAAAAATCTATTCAATATGAATTTTATGTTTTGTTGCTTTGAGATTTTTTGTAAATCCTTTTATTTATTTTTTACATGATCTAGCGACTGCTGTGAGGAAAAATTTAATGAAATGACTTATGAAATTTGGAAAACTTATTTGCACTTTAACCTCAACTAATTATTTATTGATCACAGAGCAATCACTAAATTTTTTTTTTGCTTCATCTGGTTGATTAGTGTTTTTTGCTTCATCTGGTTGATTACTGTCTGCTGCATTCTCTCAGTTTTCAGCCTCATTATCTTTTCTTCTTCATCTTTCTATTCATCACATTCTTCTCATCTACTTTTTTTCATTTTTCTCCTTTCAATTTTTTCCTTCAATTTTTTCTTTCATTTTTTTCTTTCAAATTTTTTCCTTCAATTTTTTCTTCAATTTTTTCTTCAATTTTTTTCTTCAATTTCTCCATCAATTTTGTTTTCAGTTTTTTGCTTGTTCTTTTCTTATTATTCTCTTGATATTTTTCTGTTTTCTACCATCTTTTTTTCTTAAATATTCCCTCCTTCTCATCACTTTTTCCCTTCATCTTTCTACTCTTTCTTTTTCACTTATTCTCATATTTATTTGTTTTTCATTCTTTATTTTGTATCCAAAACCAAATTATATTTTCACCTGCTGCTTCAATGCATAAGATGTCCAAAAGTTCTCAGCCTGACCAAGAAGCCTCTGCCTTCAATTAATATCATTATTATTATTATTATTATTATTTACTTTGGAGGTAAATCTTCTGGTAAATATAGGATTTTATTTAAGAGCACTAAGAATCTGCAGCCCCCAATACTTACCCAAAGAAGAAATATACATAGAAAATACTTTCAAAAACTTCCAATCCTCATTATTTCTTCCACAATGCTAAGAGAAAGGCATACAAAATATACAACCATAAAAATAATCATTATTAACAACAATGACATTGACAATGAACTAGATGAAAACAGGCATATAATATTACCTTCTTTTATGTGCCATGTCCCTTCAGGTGGTAGGTGATCATGGCCCTCCACATCTTTCTGTCCCTTGAAGCTCTTAATAAGTTTTGTCTTTTCGTTATTTCTCCCAAACCCTGTTCTACCATCCATTTACTCAGTCTTCTCAAGTATGCTACACACTGCTTTCCTGTCCCTCTTTTTCTCTATCTGTCCTGTGAGTATCAAATTTTCCAAGGCCTCCTTCCCCATTACGTGCCCCAGGAAATTTCAACTGCTTCTTCCTAATAAGCATAAGTTTCCTTTTTGTTTCCATTTTCTTTAAAACCTTGCCGTTACTAACATGTTCAGTCCATAGTATCCTCAGTATCTTTCTGTAAAACCACATTTCTGTTGCTTCAAGTTTCTTCTTCATCTTTGAGGAAATTGTCGAGCATTTGCTGCCATACAGGAGGACAGATATCATGTAACAGTTCAATACTTTTTTTTTCGTTTCTAAGGAATTTTTTCTTTTTCTTAATACTGTTTAGCATTTGGAATGCTTCTTTGACCATCCCAATACATCTTCGGATCCCAGTGTTGCACTTTCCATCCTCTGTTAGAACACTTCCCAGATATTTAAATTTCTGTACCTGCTTGATTTTAGTATCCCCAACCTGTAATTTGCATGTTGGGCTCATCCTTTTGCTGATGACCATGAATTCTGTTATACTACTTACCAATTCCTTAATATCTACTATCCAAAACAATTTATCCAATCTTAACAATATCAAAATAATTACAACCTCATCCAAAACTATTATGGATTGGATCTGAACCAAAAATACCCATAACAATAATTCTGAAGTGGGTATATATAAAATAAACTGTTATAACTGCTCTTCACAATACATAGGGGAAACTTGCAGAAATTTAAAAAAATGTATCCATGAACACAAAACATTAACAATTTATCAGATGCATTAGTTAAACTTAAAAATAAATTCAACCACAACTTGGATCTCAAAAATGCCACACTTATTAAAAGAGAAAATAACTTAAACAAACAGAGAGTTCTTGAGCATGCCGCTATTAAATATTGCCAAAATATTAACCTGCACCTCAGATTTTTTCAAATATCTCCTTTATAAAAGATATACTCTTTCGCAAGCCAACATGCATGATCATCAAAATTTTAAAACGTTAAAAGAAAAAAGTTAAACCAAAACCTTTTATTATTTGAATTAAATAAATACATAATTTATCAAATTAAAATGAAATAATAAATAATAATTACACTATTATTAAAAAAATAATTAAATATATATAAAAAATAAGAAAACAAAAATCCCACAATAGATAATAACTATGTATCAGGCTACAGATTTATTGATCCACCATTACAAGTCATAAAAATTTACAAAACATTTTGACCTAATGTCTTGTACACATGAAAATCAGTCAACAACAATGAATAAAATGGCTTCTCTTTAAATATGCCCTTCCCCATGTGACCAATGATTTAACCTCTTATGTCTTTCTCATGTTAAAGGTCATTCATGAAAGCATCGTGAAATATTCATCTGCACTCATTACTTTTATATGAGCTCCCCTTTGGAAGGGAACTTACAGGAAGACATTTGGGGAATAATTTATCTGGAATGTAAAAATGAAGCCGAGATAAGCAGGGAAAAAAATGATGCCAATTAGAAATCTTTTCTGGCATCTTTAGTTAATTGCGGCAACAATAAATAAAAAAAAAGAACTTTTAAACCAAATGCCTGAGTCAGATATATGCTTGCCAAATCCAGGCTTATGTTTTCTACACCTAATACAAGGCCCAAGAACCACTCAAGGTAGAGGTTTACTGAATTAGGTTGATGTATGGATAGAGGAGGAGGAATGGAGAAGTAAGTGCAGATTATGAGGATATGTAGGATAGATAACTTTTTTTACTGGATGTTCATCCAATACAAGAGCCAGTCAAAGTAGAAGGCTACTAAATGATGTGTGTGATGTGAATACAAGAGGAGGAAATGAAGATTATAATGATATAGAGGTTAGGTATCACCTGACGCTTGACTTGAAAAGGTTAAGATTGTAATGTTTGGGGAAGTATTTATGCCGTTCCAGGAAATAGTGCTTCTATGGGGAAAAAATTGAATGAAACTTCCTTCTTACAAATGGAATATGGAGGAAATGAAGATAGTTAGACTCTGCAGATGAGACCTGGTGGTTTGTTGCTGTAAAGGTCTGAACTGGTGGTACTAGAAAATAGAATTCATCTGAACATTTGCTATAGGAATAGTGATAGAGTAATTATAGGTTTGTAATGTTACATCTGTAGGAAAAAGGATACAGGGTGGAAATAAAAGACCCAAGAGTCACTCAAGGCAGAGGGTGGAAAACAGATCATTACCAACAAGGTGGTATAAATGACCTTGAATTCTATCAAGCCTGGAATTTTAGGATTGGTCAGCTCGAGTCCAGATAGGGCATCAATACTCCAATTTTGGTTTAATCTGACTCTTGCAAAGATAAAGTGTGGTAGACTGAGTCAAGTAATTTCTTGACTGGCAGAATGATCCAGTCATATTCTAGCACCTTTGGCAATGCATCATATATATAAATTCCATCAAGATCTGGAGTATTTTTAATTTTTTTTTAATCATTTTACCCCATGCAAGGCAATAAAGCCACTAAGATACAAGGGGTACTGAATATGAAAGAATAGGAGAAAAAGAAAACATTATTAATGAGAACAGGAATTAAGAAGTAATATATTATCAAATATTTTATAACATGCTTACAAAGTGTTACATGCCTTCTCTCCAACCCTGAAAAGTAAAGTTAGCAAATATTACAAAAGCCTGTCTTTAGTCACAAATCTATCAGGTCATGTTGCAAGTGTGTCCAGGAAGCATCCTCTCTTCATGGCATCTACCCTGAAACTTATTTATCTTATTGTTTATTTACAAGAATTTATTTTATTGTTTATTTACGAGAATAATTTTAAACTTACAAGATTCTAAAAACTAATACAATTGTATTAAAATTAATACAATGCAATATTTATCATTTACCAATTTAGAAATAAATGAATATGAAAACAATTTTTTATATATAAACTTTTTTAAAATTATTATTAAAATATGTGGAACAACTCTAAGAAAATCCTTATTATTAAGTTGGTGCAAAAATAATGACGTAAT
Source organism: Acanthosepion lycidas (assembly GCA_963932145.1). Lineage (NCBI taxonomy): Eukaryota > Metazoa > Mollusca > Cephalopoda > Sepiida > Sepiidae > Acanthosepion > Acanthosepion lycidas. The sequence goes on along the minus strand of OZ010606.1, from coordinate 3,959,530 downwards.
AATGTCGTTTTTTGACGTATTTTTTAACGTCAAAAAACGACATTATTACGTCATTATTTTTGCACCAAACTAATATTTACTATTTTATAAAATTTGAATCGATTAGCAATTATCCAATGTTTTTTCAACCATTCCAATAAACAATCTAATAAATAGTGTTTATTATTTTTGTTGTCAATTCTCAAGAACAAAGAAAATGTATAAATTCACTTTCATGTGTTTAGGTTTTATCAAAATTCTATTAGGTTGGTGCAAAAATAATGACATAATAATGTCGTTTTTTGACATAAAAAAATATGTCAAAAAACAACATTATTACATCATTATTTTTGCACCAACCTAATAATTATCACTTTTTAAAAGAATAAAAATTGCTGAAGATAAAGGTAGTTAAAATAATAGCAGTGTCAAGGGAAAAGCAGTTCTTTTGACAAACCATTTCTTTCCAGGCACAAAGATTAAAGATTTTCTACTCTGCAATTCAACACACTTGACATATCTTTTCTCAAGTTGTTTTTTTAACTTTTTCCCAAAAATAAAAGTGGGACATTATCGAGAGAAGTGTAGAAATTTGATTTAGTAACCGTATTTATATGCAGAAGTAATGTGAAGAAAAATGGTCAGTTTTCAAATGTTGAACTAGCAAACTTTCTAAAATATTCTAAAACCTTACTGCGTAAATAAATTATGGAGGACACTAAGTGATGTAATTTTTCAACCTATTATTATTTATTGAGCTAATATATCTATGCAGGAGCATAAATTTGGTTAAAATTAAAAGAAAACAGTTAACTCATGACCTATAAAATCACAATACAATAAATTAAAAATGTATAATAAAAATAAATATTAATTACATAAAAAAATTATGTCACTTAGCAGTCTCCATAAATTACTATTTCTAATCTTCCTCTTTATCTTTCCCTCCTCTCTTTCCTCTTATAAAGATGATGATGATGATGATGATGATGATGATATTCTGAATGGGATGAGGAAAAGATGATGATGAAAGAATCTGTAACTTAACATCTTCCTTGTCTTTCTTTCCTCCTTTTCCTCTTACTACAGCTTATCATCATCATCATTTCCTCCTCCCCATCCTCTTATCAACATCATCTTCCTTCTAACTACAGCTTCCTCCACTTTCCTTCCCTTTACCTCTCTCCTTTCCCCTTTCTTTTCTACCTTCACAGCCCTTAATCTATTTGCTCCTGCCCCCCACTCTTCATCTAATCTACTCCAACCTCTTTCCCATCTATTCTCCCAGATACATTCCCCCCCCCCAACCAATTGAAGAGACAAATGACCAGTGGATGTCCAACGATTGATGACATGGCAGTCTTTCTGTAAATCTGAGAGGGTAACAATATCAGAATAGGTCCTTGTCACCCACACTTTTATTATCGCTCTCATCTGTCACCATAACTGTAAAAATTCATCTTTTAAATGACCAATAGGATGACCATACAACATGTCTACAGGTAATGAAATAAAAATCTGCTGTATGTAAAAAATGTTTCTATAAAATCTATACTTATAACAGATTGATATGCTGGCAGGATGGCTGGATGGCTGGTTGGTTGGATGGCTGGTTAGTTGGTTGGATGGATGGATGGATGGATGAATGGATGGCTGGTTGGTTGGTTGGTTGGTTGGTTGGCTGGCTGGCTGGATGGTTGGTTGGTTGGTTGGTTGGTTGGATGGATGGCTGGTTGGTTGGTTGGTTGGTTGGTTGGTTGGTTGGCTGGCTGGATGGATGAATGGCTGGTTGGTTGGTTGGTTGGTTGGTTGGTTGGTTGGCTGGCTGGATGGATGAATGGTTGGTTGGTTGGTTGGTTGGTTGGTTGGTTGGTTGGTTGGTTGGTTGGATGGATGGATGAATGGATGGCTGGTTGGTTGGTTGGTTGGATGGATGGATGGATGGATGGATGAATGGTTGGTTGGTTGGTTGGATGGATGGATGGATGGATGGATGAATGGTTGGTTGGTTGGTTGGATGGATGGATGGATGGATGGATGAATGGTTGGCTGGTTGGTTGGTTGGTTGGTTGGTTGGTTGGTTGGATGGATGAATGGATGGCTGGTTGGTTGGTTGGTTGGATGGATGGATGGATGGATGAATGGATGGCTGGTTGGTTGGTTGGTTGGTTGGTGGTTGGTTGGTTGGCTGGCTGGCTGGATGGTTGGTTGGTTGGTTGGTTGGATGGTTGGTTGGTTGGTTGGTTGTTTGGTTGGCTGGCTGGATGGATGAATGGCTGGTTGGTTGGTTGGTTGGTTGGTTGGTGGTTGGTTGGTTGGCTGGATGGATGGATGGATGGATCATTGGTTGGTTGGTTGGTTGGTTGATTGGATGGATGGCTGGTTGGTTGGTTGGTTGGTTAGTTGGTTGGTTGGTTGGATGGATGGATGGCTGGTTGGTTGGTTGGTTGGTTGGCTGGATGAATGGTTGGTTGGTTGGTTGTCTGGTTGGTTGGTTGGTTGGTTGGTTGGTTGGCTGGCTGGCTGGCTGGCTGGTTGGCTGGTTGGTTGGTTGGCTGATTGGATGGCTGGGTGGGTGGTTGCTTGGATGGTTGGTTGGTTGGTTGGTTGTATAGTCGGTTGGTTGGTTGGTTGGTTGGTTGGTTAATTGAACAAAATATTAACCATTTGGGCATTCCTGAATGTCTTAAAGACAAAGACCACAGTGAATTAATAGATAAACAGACATGCCTCAAGATTTATACATGTATAAAAAATGAAGGCATATGCCCAGATTTACACTTGGAGCAAAAGAAAAGAAAAAGATGGTTGACAGAGGCACAGATTTATGCTAATATAGTAATTGTAATGGTGAAAATAGCCATTTCCTTATGAGGAAACATTAGGCATTTATTGACTGAATAGTTAGTGTTACTGTTGGTTGAAATTTATAATAGAAATGAGGAAATTAAATGTTTCCATACAAGAAATATTAGACATTCATTACCTGAACAGTTTGCATTATTGTCAGTTGAAATTTATAAATATTTTTATTAAAAAAAACATTAACGAGAGAGAACACTAAAAGAACAAGAATTAAGAAGATGGAAGATAACAATTGACATTGCATTTAAATTTTTGAAGATTAAAGTTGGCCTTGAAAGCAAAAAGCCAAACGAGAATTCCGCGAGGGAGAAATGCGATAGAAGAAACTGTTAGCATAGAACTTATAGTTACATCTAGCCATTTCGAATGTAAATTGATGAGACCTATCTTCCAATCTAGTACTGTGCTTAAATTTGTAAAGTTGTAATACCAAATGATTTTGTGTCTACTGTCATGATGGGTCAGGATTTTTGAATACAGTACTGTGACATCATATGGTTCAAATGAATGGCGGCCATTTTTAGATTTAGGTGATTTTCTAAGCGTAGCTTAGATGTGGCACAAGGTCAAAAGTATAAGGCACACAGTGAGGATCAAACTCACTACTCAGTTGTAATTCTAGCAAGAAAGCTTGTTAAACATTACACCATGTTGAGATGCCTAAAATAGTTTTTATTATGACTACAGGTTTTCTTTTCTGATACATTTTCACCTGCGGCCGCTAATAATGAATTTATCCGTAGTGATACTTATAGCGTAAAAGCAATTTTAAGACTTTGGTTGAAGCTATAAATCAACTCATAAAAAATGTTTATCACCTAAGGTGGTTATTATAAAGTTGGTGTTTGAAGTCAGATTTCATAATTGACCTCTAGCAGTCAATGTGTTAACGAGAAACTTAAAAGCTTTGATCTATAACAAGAATTTATCTTAATGCAATGCAAATTCTAAACTTTGTCTAATTATTAACAAGACATACTACATTAAAAATATTATGTCAGGAAGCTACACATTCATTTTTTTTTTCTTAAGCATTTCACCCCAACAAGACAGAAGAGCCACTAGCATACAAGGGGTGTTATAGAGAATGTGAGCAAGAGTAAAGAGGGGTGCTTGAGGAAAGGGTAAAAAGAAGAATAGGGAACTAGATCAAGGCATCAGAAGATGTTGATTGACATTACATTTGAATATTTGAAGATTATAGCTATCAAGGAAGCAAGTAGGTGGAAAGGAGTTCCACTGCCAGGAAGTGTAAGAGAAGAAGCTGTTGGAGTAGAAAAAGTGGTTACATTTAATTGTTTCAACAATAAAAGGGTGGGAGTGAGATGCCAACCTAGTAGCACGCTTAAATTCATGCTGTTAGGGCACCACTGAAAGTTGCTCATCAGAGCAGTTGCCATGAAAATATTTGTAGAAAAGACTGAGGGAAGCCACATCACGTCTGTGAGAAATTGACTGTAGGCAAAATGTCAGATCACCTATCACATTGCATATCCGTCTCTGGATTTTGTCAAGGAACTTGAGATGAACAGTGGAGGCACCAGACCATATATGACAACAGTATTCAATGCAAGGACGTATGATAGATTTGGAGGATGGACTCATGTGAGAAAAACCTTCTGGCTCGAGACGGAGAACCAACTTTCCTGGCAGTAGATGAAGCTATTGATTCAATGTAGTTGTTCCATCTCAGGACAGTGGTAAATGGGAAGGCACAGAGAGACACTCTCATGGAGTTGAGCATCAGCCATGCTGTTAGGTGGCAGGGAGGGTTCTCTATGGTGGGTAAATTAGAGCAGTTTTGTTTGGAAGGCATTAATGCTTACAAGCCATTTCCTACCCCAGTCAACCACAGTTTGGAGGTCCTTTTAGAGATTGATGTCCAGGTTAGCATTTTCAGTGATGCTGAATTTACTATTGATACAGGAACTTCTGGAGTGCTTCTTGTTTGGATAATATCTTTGATTAACTCCAACATTAAATCTGCCATTCTATGAATGACCCATTGGCCTTAATACCGCCATAAACTTAATATCTTGATGAAAATGTTTACTATGTTCATTGCTCACATCACCAAGGTTAGCAGGAAATTAATTAAGATGGCTGTTGAGGAAATCAGCATTTATGTTTATGTTGCATTCCAATATTGGATTGCATTAGAATATTGAAAGGTACCTTCCAAAAGTTAAGCAAAGTATTAAGAAACAGGAAAATTTTGTTAGAAACAAAGAAAAAAATGCTGAACTCTCATGTTATGTAATATCTGTTTTCCTATCATCCTAAATAAGAACTAGACAAGATATACATGATCAGTGGAACAAGAACAGTCTATCCTCATAGATTAAATAAAGGGTTCAATTCAGAATTCCCTGTAGGTTACCCAGATCAATATACATCTGTGGAAGGCTGCAGGGCACAACAGCTGAAACATTGTGATAAAAACTTGGGACAATAGACCGATTATAAACAGTGTAAATAATGGTAACTCCTTGTCTCAGAAATTTCAACTAAATCCCAGGTGTCTACTTGAAGAGAATGTGTTAGCAAACTTACTTTGCAGCCGATGATTACCACAAATTAGACACTGGATTTTGACCAGAGTGTTCTGGGCATGACGATAAACTACATCCAGCAGCAAGTCCCCTGATCAAGAGGTTTTGAGGAGCGTGAAAACACCTCTTAATTGCTGTTATTCTCAGGTCCACTCTGACCCAGGGTGGTAACACCTGTTAGGGTCCCAGATATGGGCAAATAGTTAACCCCCAAACTGGAGTCAAGAGACTATGAAAGTGTAAAAATAGGTTTTAATACAGCAATACATTTTTGTAAAAAAATTGCCAGCAATAAATTTTTGAAGAAAAAATTATTACGAGTAATACATTTTTGAAAAAAAAAATATTACCATCAATAAAAATCTTGTTGGCATTAAATAACCCATTGAGGTTGATATACCATAAAATAAAACAAGCAAAAACCAAACCTAAAAATGAATGTAACAGTAATATCAGAAATTAAACAAAAGATTACGTTGCTAAAAATAAATAAAACTTAACATAGAGCTATTGGAGCTTCTGTTATTAAATTTAGAAAAAATGGATGAAATAAATTGTACACTTATATCTTGGATAATCTTAGATAATCTTGGATAATCTTAGCACAACTTCAAGTGAAAATCAACAACATTGATCATGTAATAGACATGAGCAATATATTTCTTCTTTCTTATGCCTAATACAGACATACTCTCTGCCTAAAAGACTGAAATTTTATTTACTATTTATTTACCTTTTCTCCTCAATAGGATTAAATAGATTCACCTATCACCCGGTTCACGCTCCTCCACAGTTATTGAACAGGAATGTAATTTCATCGCTTGTTTCCAGTTTATGATTGGTTTTCTGGTTTCTTCTAAAATTCTTTTCCTTCCCTTTCACTCCATTCCGTTTGCATCTTGGTGGCATTATCACCTTGCTTGGTGGAGGGGCGCCTCGTACTCTGTAACTCTTTACCTCGAGTGGCTCATAGGCCTTGTACACAGTGAGCATCATTGTAAAAAAGAAAAAGAAAAGAAAACCAAGTATTGCAATCACTTTTGTTGAAAAAAATCACTATTTCAAACTCATTAAAAGCAGAGCCAACCAAAATTCTCACCTGTAAATGATGAGTATTCATGATTTGCAGAAGTAAAAGAAAAGAAAATTTGAATGAGTAGAAAAAATGAATTTCAACACAAAGATATCTTCTGATATTTTTCTATTAATTAATAAAGGATGAACAAAAAGAGTGAAAATATATATATTGTAAACACAGCTAAAATGGAAGTAAAGACATTACAACTTAGCTGCTAGGAAATGTGTTTATTTTGCCATTGTGTGAGAGAAAGAGTTCAGTGGTCAGTGGGGGAATAAGTCCTCTCTAATGAGAATGAAGGCTTGTGTTTTGAAAAAATCTTGGCAAGAAAGAGGAAAATAGTGTTCCTTCTTTTATAGTCCTTAAACATTGTCACCAACACACCCTTTATAATAAAAGGTAATAATTTGAATCTGCTGGAGTCAGATGAATGACAAGATTTGTAGGACATGTGAATTAATGCAATTGGAAAAATATGTTAAGTCTATTCCTGAAAATGTAAATTATTGTGAACAAAAAATTAAGAGAGTCTTCAAGATACTATTTCAAAAACAAGATAGTGTTTCATTTTCTATGACTTATCAACCCATTGCAGGTTATTTAAAGCCAGAAAATATTTTTAGATTGTAAGAATTTTTTTTGGGAGATAATAATGGTTTAGTGATACAAGTCTTAATAAGTAACCCATATCAAAAAAGCAGATTCATATCTAATCAGAATTTGATAAACAAAAAATTATACATGTGGATATAAAGTGGGGGATCAATTCTATATTACAATGAATATATAAACTGATCCCTCACTTTATGGCTACAGTAGTTTCAATACATTTATATCCCAGAGAATATAAATAAATCTAAAAGACATGCCTACAAGAAATTATAATGTGGATATAAAGTGGGGGATCAATTCTATATTACAATCATATAAATATATAAACAGATCTCTCATTTTGTGTCCACAGCAGTTTCTATACATTTATATTCCATATAAATCTAAAAGACCTGCCTATGTAGCTAATCAGTATTTCATTAGCTGCTTGGAAATGTGTTTCCTTTGCCATTGTGTATGTATATATGTGTGTGATAAACAAGTGTGTGTGGGAGGGAGTTCAGTGGCCAGGAGGAAATACCTGTGTGTTGGATGAAGACTTGTGTGTTGGCACTGCAAAATCTTGGAGCAAAAGAAAGAGAAAGAGGGAGATAGTGTTCTTTGTTTTATAGTCCTTAAACATGGTGACCTAACAGCAATTTGGCAGACCAAGTGGAGATAGTCCCTGCACCTTTATAATCAAGGGTAATAGTTTGAATCTATTAGGATCAAACAAATGACAAGCTTTGTAGGACATGTCAATTAATACAGTTGGAAAATATGCTACATTCGTTCACAAAAATGTAAATTATTGCAAACAAAAGATTAAGAGGATCTTGAAGATACTTTTTCAAAAACAAGATTGAGTGATTTGTTTTCTATGACTTATCAACTTTTGCAGGTTATTTAAAGTCAGAAAATATTTTTACATTCTAAGATTTTTTTTTTTTTTGGTGGGAGGGAGATAATAATGGTTTTTGGAGAGGAGATAGGCACCACCAAGCTATTTGAAAGCCCCTGAAAGGATCATGAGGAAGAACAATCAAAAAGCAACACCATATCAGATCGACAGATAACCCTGAACAGGGTTGTCTGTTTCTTCTACATTGAGGACCTCCCGATAATTGGAGCAGTCGTGGGACTGATGATAATGAATAATGGTTTAGTGATGCAAGTCTTACTAATTAACCCATAGCTGGGAGGAGAAGAGAAGGATTCATATATTTCCAAAGGGTTTTTTCTTGTAAGTGAATATTACGAACCCAACAGGGATTGGAACACTGCTCTCTGATTAACAATTCCAAGCAATTATCCACTGCACCACCTGCACACCCAAGTTTAACAAACGGTCACCCATCTAGATACTGACCAAGCTCGACTTTGCTTAATGTCGGTAGTTATACAGGAATTGGTGCTCCAATGTTAAGTGGCCATAAGCCATTGGAAACAAGATGTTGAAGTCCAGAAGCAATAGTAACCAAATGCTGACGAGCAATTCACAAACAGGAAGGTGGATAGATCACATTACAAGTCAACCTTAATGTCCGTGCTTGAATGGACAAAGTGGAAAGATGATGTTGAAAACAGGGTCCATTAAGCAAATCAATTGTAGAAAAAGCAAGTAAAAAAAAAAAACACTTATAAAGAAAAGAATTAGGTTCAAATAGTCTTATCTTTTTCAAAAAGGCTTTTCTGGGGACATAGGAAAAAAACACAAGACTCTTATGCAAAGTGAAATTTGAAAAGAAACAAAAACATTTATTAAAATAAAAAATATTTTTCCCAACAATAAATTTTACAAAATACAAAATGGCTAAGGCAGAATCATTGTTCTTCAAATTTCTGTTTTCTTTTTGAAAACTGCAAGGAGACAGAATTCATGATTGTTAGCAAAAAGGGCAATGCAATATGCAAATTTACAAGTTGGAGATACCAAAATCAAATGAGTAAAAAAATTTAAATATCTAGGAAGTGTTTTTACAAGATCTTTTTTGTATTGGTACCTGAAATCTGGGTGTAACATGGTTTGATCTAATTGCACTTCACACATTCATGGCCTCATTTCATTTCACTGTTTTTTGTGGCAATATTACCCACCAATACATTTTCTATTTTATTTTTCTACTTATTATTCCAACCAACTTCTGCTTACCTTGTTGGTAATTTTAATAAACTTTCTCACGTTTTTTGACAGGTACAAAATATATATAAAGTACGACACTGAAATCTGATAGCTAAAGATGCATTCCAAAAGCTAAGCAGAGACAGGAAAAATTTGTTAGAAACAAAGACAAGAGTATTGAACTGTTACACAATATCTGTCCTCCTGTATGGCAGTTAATACTGGACAGTATCCTCAAAGATGAAGAAGAGACTTGAAACAACAGAAACAAAGGGAAGAGTGATGAACTGTTGTGTAATAGCAGTCCTCTTATATGACAATGAATGCTGGACAATCTCCTCAAAGATGAAGAAGAGACTTGAAGCAAATGAAATGTGGTTCTACAGTTAGGAAGCTGAGCATGATACCACAGATCAATCATGTGAGCAACAACAAAGTTTTAGAGAAAATGTAAACAAAAAGGACCCTTATACTTAATATCAGGAAGAGATAGTTGCAATATCTAGGGCACATAATGAGGAAAGAGAGCTTTGAAAATCTGATACTCACAGGACAGATTGTAGGCAAGAGGGACAGAGGAAAACAATGCATAACCTATTTAGTGAACTTGAGTTAATGGATGATGCAGTAAGGTTTAGGAGAAATAATAAAAAGACAAAATTTATTAAGAGCTATGAAGGACAGGAAATTGTGAAGAGCCACGATCGCTTATCTCCTGAAGGGATATGGCACATGAAGAAGAAGTAGTTAGAGATAAGGGAAACAAAAAGGACCCTTATAATTAACATCAGAAAGAGGAAGCTGAAATTTCTAGGGCACACAATGAGGAAAGAGGGCTTGGAAAATCTGATACTCACAGGACAGATTGAAGGCAAGAGGGACCAAGGAAATTAATGCATAGCCTACTTAGTGAGCTTGAGTAAATGGATGGCAGAACATGGATTAAGAGAAATAACAAAAATACTTAAGAGCTACAAAGTGTGTGAAATTGTGGAGAGCCATGATCGCCTACGCCCTGAAGAGACAGGATACATAGAGAATTCATGTAAATCATTTCTTTTTTTCCTTTTTGTTATATTCCATGCTAAGGGAATAAATACTTAACACCAGATGGATAATAGAAGAAAGCTTTATTGTACACAACCAGTAAAATATGAAATACAGTACAGTTATACACACAAGTCAATCTAGCAGTGAGTGCCACTAATTGGAAGGTCGGACGTGTTTGCATTTTCTCTCTATTCACTCTTCCTCAAGCCTCTCATAGACAGTTGACTTAATAGGTACTTACTACCTATAGTGTAATCATTCATGGGGGTGACAGGTTATTCCATTACATCACCTTTAGATTTTTTTCATATCATAAGAGTTCAAGTTCGAAGGGTGGACCAGCTGAGTAAGACATTGCTGGTTGTTCTTTCTTGCCTATTTTTGAACTTTCATAGAGTTTTGACCCCAGTTTGGGGGTTAATTATTTGCCCATAGCTGGGACCCTAACAGGTGCTACCACTCCAGGTAAGGGTAGACCTGAGAACACCAGCAATTAAGAAGTGGTTCCATGGTCTTCAAAACCTCCTGATCAAAGGCCTTGCTGCCAGATGTAGTTTTTTTTATATCTGTCTGAAGTGCCATGGGTGATACACCCATAGGTGAATAGTCCGACATCAGAAATGTCCACGGCACTATTCTGTGTAAAAGTGTTGTCTAGGTTTGAGGGGACGGGCAAAGATGGTCCACTGTCTTCCTCTGGCTTTTGAACCAAGGAAATGTCCTCCCCGACAAAGTTCTTGTTTTCAAATTATGTGGCCCAAGAATCTTTTTTTCTGTTGACACTCCGTGATTTGAAGGAGGATGACTTCTTGTCAAACTTGCTGAAGCACTGGGTCATTCATTTTGTGCTCAGTTCAAGCATTCATATTTCTATGGCTTGGAGGGTCCATTTGATTTTCGTGTTTAGGGATCCATGTCTTGGAACCATACAATAAAATTGAAAAGAAAACCAAATGTACAGGGTGTTCCAAAAGTCTTGTCACCCATACATAATATAATTTTCTATTTCAAATGGTTGACACAAGTTTCTACAGTTTGGAAGAGGAGTAGTGGTGATAGGACTTTCAGACCACCCTGTATATTGTGATCTCAAAAACAGTTCTTAAACCAAAATGCTATCTTGCAATAAGGAAACTGACGAAGTGGGCAGCTTCACTTATATAGGCACCTTGTTAACAATAGATGGTCGCTGTGTGAGAGTTTTGGGGAAAGGTTGCTTGTAATTTTCCAGCTTACAAGATGCTGTAACTTGGAAGACACACCCTAATATTGGAAAGAAATTTCTAAGAAAAAAAAAACTTATTCTCATACACCAACACATTCACCATGCATCCTTCACATACTGGTGCCATGTATTGTTTACATTAATCACTCATCTGACTTTGTTTGCATGGCAAAAGTTTCTAGTTGAGAGCAGAAAGGCTCCCACTAGTAAACAGAGCATGTTTAAACTTGTGGCTTGGCTCCAGGAAGGTTTATAGTCTTGGAAATACTTGTAACAGCTAAGTACTGAGGTTACATCATATAAAAGGCTGCATTAAGTAGATAACTAACATTATAGCATAATGACTCAACATACAAATCCATGTCCCTATCAGTCAAGCAAATTTGGTGACTGTCCAAGTTTACTTGAGGCTGGGCGTTGCCTTACATTCATCTTGGAAGATGCACACGTATTTTTCAGGGTATTCTTTAGGGAAAAAAGTGTGTCATGTAAGCCGGAAAATACAATTCTTATGAAATGAAAGTCAGAAAGTTCTCTTTGGCTGTAAGGAACTTAATGCGAATAGTCTTTCAGTGAGGAAGAGAGAAAATGGAGCTGGGAGACAAGATCAAAGAGAGTTCGCTGTTGCTTTGGCTGAGGTTGACTCATGTCTCTTTACTGCTGTCAGTCCTTCCGTTGAGTTGAATGAAAATTTGGTTTTTATGGTCTTATGTAGGCTCCAGAGGTTTGTGTTTATTTACTGGCAGGAGCTGATTTTATTGGCTATGTGGTGTATTCACTCACACCATAGGGGTAGTGATAGTGTAATTTTAGGTTTGTTTTTACAAAGATAAAAGCATGAAAAATAAACACTCACAGTACAGAAAAAGCATAGAAAATCATATATTAATCTCATACAATTTTATTTATGTATTTGTGTGTGTATTTTATGTTACAATTGTGTTAATGTACATGTTATAAAAGAAAGCAATTTACTCCGTAATATTACAAGTGTATTAGATACATGTTGTCATCCAGATGGTTCTTAGGTGAAGAGGTTGAATATCATATCTTTTTGGTAGAATGTCCTTATTCTCGGCAGGAACAGTTTTTGTTGCATGATGGGAGTAATTTTATTTAATCTATTTTAAACAATGTTTAAATATTATTGTTTTATCTTATTTAAAGTTTTCATTAATATTATTTTATTTACTTGTAACTATAATAATATCCCTACAACTATTTATTTTTAAAACTGAAAATTTGAAGTATGCTTGAAAGGCTGCGCGGAGAGCTTAATTTTGTCAACATTTGCGCATTTTATTTGATGCTATTCACTTCCGCTTATTCTACAAGAGAAATCCGCCACAGAATTTTTAGATGGATTCAATCAATCGACTTCGAAACATTTTATTTTTCACTGACAGAAAATGTTTGTTAAATAAATCTGAAAGATTGACTCTTAAAAACGTACGTGTAGTAAATTTTAACTGTATATAAAAATAGTGTATTGTATTTTTTTGTAACTGCTACAAAGGTGTGAGAGAGTTTATTAAAATTACGCAAAAGGTAAGCAAAAGTAGTTGGTTGGAATAATAGGTGAAAAATAAAATAGGAAATGTATCGGTGGGAAAATATCGCCACGAAAAAAGCCAGCGGAATTAAATTAGGCCACGAATATATGAAATCATTTCATATAAATGGAAATATGATCAATCCATACTCCCAGATTTCAGATACCAATTTAAAAATGCAAAACTATATTCTGGAATGAACAAATATAAAAAAAATTTCCGAAAATCTTCGGGGGGGTGTGGGGGGGGGGGGGTTAGGGGCTAAAAAGCAGAACTATAAGGGAATAGAAGTACAGGGTGGTCAGAAAGTCTTGTCATCCTACATAATTTCTATTTCAGATGGCTGACGAACTACAATTTGGAAGAGAGGTGGGGGCGACAAGACTTTCCGACCACCCTGTACTTTTTTTTTTTTTTTTTAAATAAAAAAAGACTGTTCAGTGTTCAGTATTTTTAGACATTTCTTCACTTCCTTGTCTGCAAAAAAAAAAAAAAAACAAACAGCCGCTAGATGGCGTTGCCAAAGACGCTATAAAAAAAGAGCGGAAAAATCTTTCGCTTTTTAGTTTTTAAGGATGCTTTTTTTTTTTTTTTAATGGGTCTAGGTCCTCCATCCCGCTGCAAGTAACATTGGACACAACAAAGAATAAATAATTTTTTACCAAACCAACGGATAAAGAAGTCTCTTCTTAAACGTAAGTATAGGAACTTCTTATGTACGTACTATCGTGACAAAGTCTTTCCGCTTTATTCAACCCCCTTTTTTTTGTACATTTTCCGTTTAGTTTGTTACAACAATAAAATATGTTATTAATTGTTTTTAATTCTTTCTTGCACTCTCGTTTGAGGAAACTTCAACGCGTCCACATTAAAATATCTTATCACAAATATTCCTCAACAAATTGAACCATTCCTTCCAACAGAATCACCCTTTTTAAATGAACGTGAACTCTTAGTGGAATCAAGAAAAGTGGTTAAAGTAAATGGTTAAAAAAAAAAAAAAGGTTTTAGAATCGGAACTATAAAACGGGGACAATAATTGGCATTTGCAAAATTGAAAGTAAATGAGTGACTATCACAGCACTTCGAAGCAAACAATAGTTGAGTAATTCAGATTTTGTAGGGATGGGTGCTGTGATTTCACTGGGGGGAGAAAACAAGTAGTGGTCATCAAATTGGGAAGTCCAGACAAAGCGAGATTAAGAATAAAATATTGATTGTAAAAAGAAAATAGAACCGCGGTTGAGGACTTCATCATCAACAATGTCTCTTTGGAAGAATTGAAAGAAATTCTGAAGAATTTAATAACTTTGTAGAATATTTGTTACTGATAGATTGAGAGATGCATTTATTCTCTCTAGAAACGGTCATCCAAAGTAAGACTTTATGGAACGTGATTCTACGATCACTAGTGATGCTTGGTCCGCTTAATGGGCTAAAAAAAAAAAAAAAAAACTGATCCGAAGGAGACAATGAGAAAGTTATAATTCATGAAGATAATTTTGTTGTTGATTTTTACCTGAATCTTTTTAACTCAAAGAAATAAAGACTAGCTGGCTTTCATCTGAAAAAAAAAGTTTTCTCAAAGAAAAAGGAACTAACACGAATGAAAATCTGAACTGAATATATATTTAAAAATTAATATGCATTTGAAAATTAAAATAAGATCAACGACATAAATTTTAAATTCGCGAATTATGGCCACCTTTTTATACTTTCCAAACGTAACGTAGTATGGAAAGTTTTTTTTTTTTTTTTTTTTTTCTTAAAGAACAACTTTAGAAACTGATATTTGTAAATGGCTTCTTTTTTTTTTTTTTTTTTTTAAACATAATTACAAGAGATATTTACGTGAAAATCTATGGGATGTGTTATATACGTAAAATCATAAATTCAAAATATTTTTGCCACATCCATATGCAATCCCTGAAGAAGATGGTCTCAGATGAGATGTACTTTGGGAAAATAAAAATTATTTGAAAGAAAATTTTGGAAGTTTTCTTAAATTTTCTAAAGCCAGCAAGCAATTAATTTGTGGACGTGAAAGGCTAAAATAAATAGACATAATACGTCTAAATTATTTTTAATTTTAACCAAATATGCTTGATGTACAGTGTACAGTCACTGTTTCAGGTTTAGTGATTTGCAACTTGATTAGTAATTCTTTTGCAAAATTTAAACACCCAGAATACTGTTCAAAATTCTATTTGCCTTATAAAAAAAAATTTAGGTGCTACTTATGATATCTACTATTCATTTTTTTTACTATGGTATGATATTGTAGTGGATCTAAGAAGGATGATGCCTGAATATTTAAGAATATGCTGCAAATAAAAATATGCAATATCCACAAACATAAATGGTTAACCGTTAACGATATCCAATCACGACAAAAATACATGTTTGAAACAACAGATTAAATTTTATATACACAATTTACAATTTCTTTCTTTGTAATGTGTGCAAAGGTATAAAGAAAAAGTTCTTTGTCGTTTCAGAAATGTTCAATGTCTAAAAAGTTGCCTGTCATTGATTGAAAGGTTGAATTTAACTTAGACAAAAGATTTTTCTATGAAAGATATTATTAAGTGAAAAAGTTTGCTGTATGAATTTTTCCAATCTCTTATAAAGAAAGTTTGTTTCTTTGACGGCAATTTTGACACAATTCCCGTGTGTATCTTTGCCTGTGTGAGTCTCAAAATGCGACGAAAATTCGTTTGCTGTTTCTATTTATAATTTTTTTTAACAACAAAATCAGCTCCAGTGGCTTGGTAGCTTGTTGCAAATTTTTCTGAGAAATGTGAGGGCGAATGTTGTATTTTTTATTTTTTTTTAGCCAATACGATTTCTTGAAACATTTAAATTAGGGAAAGATTTTTTTGTCAGTTGTTTTTTACACAAATTTTGACTATTTTGTTATGGAAATTTCTCAAAGTTTATTTTCATTTAACAACCAATGAAATTCAAAAAAAATATTTGAAAATTGAAGTGTGGATTACTAAAATATCTAATATTCATTTTCTACTATGGTATGATATCTAGTATTCATTTTCTACTATGGTATGATATCTAGTATTCATTTTCTACTATGGTATGATATTTAGTATTCATTTTCTACTATGGTATGATATCTAGTATTCATTTTCTACTATGGTATGATATCTCCTATTCATTTCCTACTGTGGTATGATATCTAGTATTCATTTTCTACTATAGTATGATATCTCCTATTCATTTTCTGCTATGGTGTAATATTTACTAACTGTTGGAAGAATGAAATGCATTAGAGTTAGGAATTAGGGTCAGGGTTAAAGGCAGTCAACTGGTTATGTATTTAAAATCATTAACATATTTTTTATACAAGATATATCAAAAAACCATCAACTAGTGATTTTAATGATTGTAAACTGATTTGATGTCATTTAAAAAAAAAAACAGTAAACAAGTCATCATTTTTTCTGAGCATTTTCCAGCAATGAGTGCATAGTTATTTATGATAGGTTGCAAATGCATCAGTATATATTATTGTAGCACCAAAATTTGTCTAAATTCTGTAATGCGGAGTTGTTAATATTGACATTATTCATATTTGGACCTCATCTTTGTTGTTATTGCCTGACGAAGGCCTGAGGGTAAAATGGTCGAAAAGTTGTAAAAATAACAAAAATTGGAAGAATTGTCAGAATATAAATAAAAGAAAACAAAAAAAATCATTTGCTGGATTTTTTTATTAAGTTGGTTTGTTGTGGGTTGTTCTGGTGATGCATTGACCGTAACTAATATATATATATATATATATGCGCAGTACTTAGTGGAAAGAGCTCAATATTAGTGATCAAGTTAACATATTCAGTTGTATGGATATTAGTTTGTGTCCCTGGGTTTCACGCTTTTGGGATCATCAGGCAAACTGGTCCATTTCTTTAAAAATGGATCTATGGAAGAAAATAAACAAGCTTCAGCTTGTTTGATTGCAAAAACATGAAACCCAGGATCACAAACTAATATTCATACAACTGAATATTAGTTTTAGGGCTAAAAAGACATCATCAGTCTGAAAAGAAAATATATAAATTACAAACAAATCCTAAAATTCTAAAAAGGATACATTTCAGAGAAATGATTGTATATTTTAAAGAGCATATACAGAGATGAAAAATTTGTGCTTATCTGTTGCTAAGAACATCTTCATTCTGATAATTGTCCTGAACATCTGCCTTCTTTAAACATCAAAAATGAAGAGAAAGTTTTGATGTTTGTTTCAATTGGTGGCAAAATGCTTTTTCTGATGCATCATGTGAGTATTCTATATTTATTTAACTATTTTTTTTTTATAATCTTTTTCTTTCTTTATAGCTAATTATCAATCCTATCAATAATTTTCAAGTAGTTTTATTACTTTTAATTTTTCTTTTATTATAATTTGGGTTTTGTATTCCTACACAGTCTTGTACTAAGGATTAGAAGTTTAGTGATTTATTTGTTGCTATCACTACAGGTCATTAATAGTATTTTAAAAACTATAATATGTAACACCAAAAGTATCTTTTTATTAAATGTTGTACTGATAATATTTTATGGGGGGGGTACAGAAAATACTGAAAATAGTATACAAGGCAGTACTGAAATATTGTACAAGGGGATACTCAAATAACTCAAAATATTGTACAAGAAGGTACAGAAAATATTGTACGAAAGGGTATTCAAAATATTGTATGAGGGGGTACTAAAAATACTC
Source organism: Acanthosepion lycidas (assembly GCA_963932145.1). Lineage (NCBI taxonomy): Eukaryota > Metazoa > Mollusca > Cephalopoda > Sepiida > Sepiidae > Acanthosepion > Acanthosepion lycidas. Next base: position 3,941,777 of record OZ010606.1, on the reverse strand, counting down.
AAAATATTGTACAAGGAGGTACTGAAAATATTGTATGAGGCAGTACTGAAATAATGTATGAACGGGTACTCAAATTATTGTACAAGGGAGTATTTAAAAAATCTCAGGCTTCCTCACTTCTCAAAATCTGATCAAACATCAGATTTAGAGAGGCTCTGTATTTGGTTGTATTGAGAACTTTTCAGCACACCTTCTATTTCTATAGAGAGTACTGTTATCAAAATCCTTAATTAATCAGTTTGGAACTGAAAGCAATTTAAATGTTGATGAGCATTAAAGAAAGGGTACTTTGTGTTTTTCTTTCTATTTATTTGCAAATCCTGCCCCTCCCACCCTTAAAAAAAAGATGTAAATTGCATATTGCTTCTGTTTTATAAAACAAATAATTTCCTGCTAATATTTTATTTGAAATTGTCAAGATTTTTGTGCTGAAAGTTAAATCCTTAACAAATTGACTTTTTTTTTTCTTTTCACTGAAAAAAAAGAAAGTTATTTATTTTGCATGTCTCAGATTTTTTTCAAGAGTCAAAAGATTAAATTCTTAATTATTTTGGCTTCTATTTAATCTTGTTTGAAATTAAAATAATTCTTTTTCATTACTTACTAATTCCTTTTTCCTCCATTTCTGAGGACTTAAATGCTCAACAATATAAAAACAAATGTTTTTAAAACTAACAAAACTGCTTATAAAACGTATCCCCTTCCATTATTTCCTCTTTAAAAATTTTCTTTTTCTTCTTCCTTTTCCGATGAAAGGAAATTGCATTGGAACTAGAAATAAAGATGTTTACAAGAATTTCCACTTGTCTTACAACAAAGCTAATGAAACACTAAGTTGAATGAATTACATGCAGAAGGTTGCTACATGGCAGCAAAAAACCTGTCATTTTTATTCCAAACACAAGTATTTTAAACATTTATCCCTTTTGAAATCGAAAGAAAAGATGATATAAAAACAAATCGTGGCTCTCCACAACCTCCTATCTTTTGTTGATTAAAGTAACTTTTGATCCTTTGCTATTCAATTGCGTAAACTTATTAAATAAGTTATTCATTGTTTCCATCACTTCAATTGATTTTCTCTGTTCTGTGAATGAATATTAAATTCTCAAATTGTTTTTTGATGCTTGTGGCCTCTCAGGCACAGAGTTTCATAATGAAGACCAGATAAAAAAAATATAAAATACTGTTACTTTAATCAAAATATATTTGCAAAACATTTACATTTAATTAGAAAATGTAGTTTATCAAGAAACAAGTGAAAATTTTAAGCTTTTAATTGATTAATTTAAACATTGAAAAAAGGATTACAGTGTAACCATGATATAAGAGAAACCCGGATATAAGAGAGATTTTCTCTGGTCCCAAATTAGAGCCATACTTACCTAAACAAAATAGACCAAACCCGGATGTAAGAGACTTCTTCACCGGTCCCGACAGCTCTCTTATATCCGGGTTACACTGTATATGCTAGTAACAATACCCAACATTGTGTAGACCATATCTTTTAATTTGGTTTCTTAACAAAATTGTAATTAAAACAATCCAATTGATTTAAACATTTTGGTGGTTGTTTATTTCATATAATGTCCTGGATATGACGATAAACTACATCCGCGTCCTGGTTATGGCGATAAACTACATCCAACAGCAACGCCTCAGATAATGTTTTCGGAAAAGTAATGATGCCAGCTATACGTTTTTGAAACAATAATGTTGCCAGCTATACGTTTTTGAAACAATAATGTTGCCAGCTATCCGTTTTTGAAACAATAATGTTGCCAGCTATGCATTTTTGAAACAATAATGTTGCCAGCTGTACGTTTTTGAAACCATAATGTTGCCAGCTATACGTTTTTTCGAAAAAAAAAATTATTCCAGCTATACGTTTTTGAAACCATAATGTTGCCAGCTATGCATTTTTGAAACCATAATGTTGCCAGCTATACGTTTTTTGTAAAAAATAATGTTGCCAGCTATACGTTTTTTGTAAGAAATAATGTTGCCAGCTATACGCTTTTTATTCCATACAAAATAGGCATTTAAAATTCATATAAACTGGATTTGGCATTAAATAACCCACAGTGGTTGATATGCCATTAAAACCCAAACAAACAAACAAACAATCTCTCTCTTTCTGTTCATATCTATCCACTACTCTCTCTCTCTCTGTTCTTATCCATCTCTCTTTATGTTCTTATCTGTCTCTCTTTCTGTTCATATCAATCCACTACTCTCTCTCTCTGTTCTTATCCATCTCTCTTTATGTTCTTATCTGTCTCTCTTTATGTTCTTATCTGTCTCTCTTTATGTTCTTATCTGTCTCTCTTTATGTTCTTATCTCTCTTTATGTTCTTATCTGTCTCTCTTTATGTTCTTATCTGTCTCTCTTTATGTTCATATCTATCCACTACTCTCTCTTTATGTTCTTATGTCTCTCTTTCTTTTCATATCTATCCACTACTCTCTCTCTGTTCTTATCCATCTCTCTTTATGTTCTTATCTGTCTCTCTTTCTGTTCATATCTATCCACTACTAAACCCAAACAAACAAATTATTTCATATATACCATTTTAATAGAATTTATTTTTAATCAAAATCGCCCCCAAGGCATACAATTGTATTCAAAATATATTTAGTTGATGGCATAAAACTGCGTTCCAAATATATTTAGTTGAAGGCATACACTCGCGTTCCAAATTTATTTAGTTGAAGGCATACAACTGCGTTCCAAATATATTTAGTTGAAGGCATACAACTGCGTTCCAAATATATTTAGTTGAAGGCATACACTTGCGTTCAAAATATATTTAGTTGAAGCCATTAAATAACCCATAGAGATGTTGATATGCCGTTAAACAAAATCATCCAAGCAACCTGTATAGCTGAATATGTGAATGAAATTAAAATGGTGATCCATGAGAAATTGACATCAGCAGCATTTTTTCATTTATTTCTAATAAATAGCAATTTTCAGTTTTTTTTAACAAGCCAGTATAACTAAGCAACAATCCAACAATGAAAGTGTTAATGATGAGTGATATACATTTATCAGTATTATTGTACATGGTGGTCCTAAAGTCTTGTCACCCCTACATAATATATAACTTAATAACTTTCTAGTTCAGATGGTTGCAAGCTGCCCAGCCCGTTTAGGATCAAAGTGTAGTATCTGTGCTTTGTGATCATCCGGGCTGGCTTCTGTCGAACTCTCTAATGCAGAGAGGAACTCGGAGGAAGCTTTGCCGAAGGGCAAGGTTTCCTTTGGGGAGGTAGACAGGACCTGAACCCGTCTAGGCGGGTTCAAAGGTCATATTTTTGGCCGAGCCTACGGGCTCGCGGGCTACACACATTAAACCGGCCTTGTGCCACATTCGATCCTCGTGGGTGGATTGATAAATACTCAAGCTCATACAGTTTGGAAGAGAGGTAAGGGAATGACAGAACTTTTGGACCACCCTGTAGTTTTAAAATATCGTTTAAAAAAAAAAAATGGTGAAATATGACAATGACATGGTCGCTTACGTCTTCGACGGATGTGCGCGTATCACAAGTAGAAAGAACTTTGTCATTTAAGAAGACATGAATTCATGAGAAGCTTTAGAAATCCACAGAATGTTTTTTGTTCCAATAATAAAATGAGGCAGGTTTATGCATAGAGCTGAACGTCTCCATATTGTTGTGACATTTAATCCTTGAAGTAAGAAAATGTCACAAACGAAACAAAGTGACGTGTGTGTTGATTATCAGGTTGGTGTGCAAATGAGAGAAACGAAGGGCAGGAGGGCGGGGGTTCAGTAGTAAAATAGAAAGAAACAATTACGTCTATTCATTTCACATTCAAAAGGACATTTCACTGTGACTGGGGTGGGATGTCAGTGTAGTCAAGGAATATCAATTCACTTCCAGGCAATACACTTTTTATTTTTACCCACACATTCATTCATTCATTCTTTTTGACCACACTTTCTCTTTTTCTCGCCCTCCCTCCTATTCTCTTTTATTCTCTTTCTACCTCTCACTTTCTCTCTTATTTTCTTTCTTAGTTCACACCTTTCTTATTTTCTCTCCTCTTCTCTCTCTCTCTTTCTCTCACTTTTCCTTTTAATTCTTATTTTCTCTTTGCCTCTCTCACCTTTTCTGTCATCGTCTTTCTTGCTCTTTCTCTTGCCTTTTCTTTCTTCTTTTCTGTCATCCATTTTCTCTCTTTTTTTATTGTTTACTCTCTTGGCTTTTCTGTCATCCTCTCTCTCTCTTCTCCCACCTCTTGTATTTTCTCTCTGCCTCTATCGCCATCTCTTTCTTTCTCTTGTATTTTTAACATTACTTTTTTCTCTGTTCTTTTTCCTTCACATCCCCCTCCTACATTTACATCTGTCTCTTGTTTTCCCCCTCTGCTATTGATTCTTTCTATCTTTCTTACTCTTCTCTTTCTCTCACTCATTAACTTCCTACCAAATGCATTCCTTCTACTTAATTTTTAAATCTTTTTATATCTTAACTAGCAGAGCTACCTGGTGTTGTTGGGGATTTCAAAAGCTAAAAATAAATCTATAATAACAACAATAAAACTTCAAATTTATTTATTCAAACATAAAAATATCTTTAAACAGTTTTTACATTGCAATGTTTCTTGGTAGATTCTTGTGGAACATAAACAAACAAATTAGTTTCACTTCCCACATGTGGACAACCAACATACAACTGTCCATTAGAGAAAAAGGATACTTCTAACTGTAGTCCAGTAGCTAATAGTCTGACCTTATGCTTTGTTAATAGACATATCAAAACTTATTCATATTGGAAACTGAAGTTTCCTAAACATGACTAGAATATCCAACCGTGATGGAATAAGAAGAATCCTAGGAATAAAGACATCCTTGCCTTTTCCATACCCCATAAGAACTGATGTCTCAATTACATGTGGCATCAACTTCTTAACCAGCAGTCTGGTGCCATTATAAAGTCTTGGTGAGTCCAGATTCCGTAATAGGCACCCCTATCTTGAGTTCCAGTCTATGTAAAGGTAGTCTGGGAGGTTCTAAAGAATTCAGAAATTCTGTTGGATAATTGACCACCTGTTCCAGATCTGGAATGGTATCCACTGACCTGTAGATATGATATGTTTGTGGGAGTGACTGCAGCAGTTGGTCATTGATTCTTTGGAGCCAATATTTTCCTGTCAAATAATCAATTGTAGTTTTTGTAATTATGTTGGAGGTTTGGGAAAACCTTGGCCTTAAGATCATCAGCATTACTGACAACATTGCAGCCATATCAACTGCATATTGATGAAAGAGATCTCGAGAGTGATGAAGATGATTGAATAAGTTGCTATGCATCATAAAATGGTTGGCTTTGCATTCCTTACACAATACTTCTTTGTTTAACATATCCTCCAGATTGCTTGGATTACGATGTTTAATACCAAAATAGTAAGCATCTTTCCCATTCAACAAATAGCAGAGTAATGCCAAGGAACATCATAAGATGTCTGTTCTTCATTAATTCTTTGAAGCTTGTTGTCCTGTTGCTTTAGAACCAATGTCTCTCTTGTTATGTTGGTCACCATGAAGAACCATTGCTATTTCATTGCAAGAAGGTTCATTAAATTGTCCCGGATTCTGTCCGGTAGATTGCTTGTCTGCATCAATGATCACATTAGAGTTATGAATAGGAGCACTTTCCAAAGCACATTTAAAGCTTTTGACATAGCTTTTTTCTACAATGTATCATCTCTTGAAGTCTCAGTGTAAGCTCAAGCCTGGTGCCAGGTGAAAGAGAATTTATGCTTGGCCACTTGTTCTTGGAAGCTGCTAACAAATTATAACTGAAGAAATTGTGGCTCTTCATTTGTTAATGACCATGGGGATGCAATCCCCTAAGGTACAGACTCTGCACTTTAAAAGTGGCTGCACCTTCCTTAATAATGTTAGCCCCGAATGAAGTCATTTGAAAAGCACGTGTACCTAATGTTTTCCAAAAAAGTGTTGACTCTTGAGTGGTGTTTGAAAGAAACTTCAAAGGCTTTGGCAGATCTTCCAATAACGGAATCCTGACTTTGCCACTCGAACAACACATTCCAGGTGTTTCTCCTTCAAACTTCTCGGTTTCCTATTTACCACAGACTTCAGACGTAGTGCCTATTGTCACTTTCTTTTCAGAAGTGAAGTCATACTCCAGCCGATAGTTAAAGGCAACATGGTGTCACTGCTCCCAGGTAAGGGCAGCTCTTTTCGTAATTAAAATTTGTAAAAAAGTAGAAAACAATTCTAAAAATTCATCAGAAATTTGTTTTTCACTTCAGATAATATTATTCTTAACCTTAACATATATTATTGATAAAACCAATTAAAAGCTTTTCTAATTCAATAACGTCTTAGTTTTATTGGTTTTTGTATTTTACAATTCAGAGCTGATTTTCAGTAACTGGTCATTTTGTTTTAGGTTTGTTTTTATTGTTCTTTTTGTTTCTATTTTTTCTTTTTTATGCTTTCATCCTTTATTAATTTGTTTTAATTTTTGATCATTTTCTTTAATTAATTTTTTAATATATCATTTTCTGTTCTCCACCAATTTTTCTTTATGAAAAGACATGTGCTCAGTCGTTGTACAAACAAACATATGCAAAGACTTACAGGTGCAATCTTTCTTTTATATATATTAGGTTGGTGCAAAAATAATGTCGTTTTCTCATATATGTTACTATGTGAGAAAACATTATTTTTGTACCAACCTAATATATATATATATATATATATATACACGTTTTTTATTGGTCCAAAGAAAATTTTACATAGGCTTGTGAATTTTTGTCTTTTTCTTCAGCTCACCAGTCGATTTATTTGAATTCCAAGTTTTCTTTTAAGTAAGGTGAGTAATTTTCATCTTTTTCTTCGGTTTGCCCAAATTTGAAAGGAGTGCATAAAGGAAGTTTTTATTAAAATGACATGCACTCAGCCATTGTACAAACATACATAATTACAGGCACAATCTTTCTTTTACACACACACATATATATATATATATATATATATATATATATATATATATATATATATATATATATATTTCATTAGAAAGACCTGTGAAAATTTCAGTTTTCCTATTTGAATTTTCTGATAATCTTATTCTTAATTCTTCAGTTAATGATTGAATAAGCTCATGGTGAGTTCTGTGACAATAAAATATCTATAGAAATTTCCCTCTCACATTATTAAATATTTGAGCTTAACAACTTGAACAAAATATTGCAATACCAACCATAAATATGAATGCTGGTTATTATTTTAAGAAGTAAGGGGGTACAAATGAAAAGATGAAATTGATAACTTTTCCATTTCACTGAAACAGACATTAAACACTTCTATCTTCCCTTCTTTCATTTACTCACTGGAACCAAGTCACCTCATTGATATGCCTTTTTTGTCTTCCTACCCCCCCATCAAAATGAAACAGTCCATTTTTTAGGAGGTATTGGCAGGAGACGTTAAACACTTTTTTTTTTCTTTCTCTCACTGAAACCAGGTAGTGTCTCTGATGTGTCTTCTCCATCTTTTCACTCATTCAAAACGGAATAGTCCATTATTTATGAGGTATTGGCAGGGCATTACAATCATTCAAACTAGGGGAGGGACAAGAACAATTATAATAAGGTATTTCAAACATCATCTTCTTCCTCCATTCTCACTTTCTCTCTCTCTCCACGACTTTCTCTCTCTCTCTCCACGACTTTCTCTCTCTCTCTCCACGACTTTCTCTCTCTCTCTCCACGACTTTCTCTCTCTCTCTCCACGACTTTCTCTCTCTCTCTCCACGACTTTCTCTCTCTCTCTCCACGACTTTCTCTCTCTCTCTCCACGACTTTCTCTCTCTCTCTCCACGACTTTCTCTCTCTCTCTCCACGACTTTCTCTCTCTCTCTCCACGACTTTCTCTCTCTCTCTCTCTCTCCACGACTTTCTCTCTCTCTCTCTCCACGACTTTCTCTCTCTCCACGACTTTCTCTCTCTCCACGACTTTCTCTCTCTCCACGACTTTCTCTCTCTCACGACTCTCTCTCTCTCTCCACGACTCTCTCTTGATATTAACCAGGATTAATCTTATTTATTTCCTTAACATTTTTCACAAGCAATGCTTTTCTCCTCATTACTCTATAAAATTGTAAATATATTTAAAACCTGTATATATTTAGATTTACAATGATAAGACTTGTATATGCCTCTGTACCAACTCAATGTTCTTTTATACACCTACAACCCGTAAGAAAATTCTCCCAAACCACCTTTGATCTAAATAAATAAATGGAAATTTATTTATTTTCTACATCCTGGTTTTCCCTTTCAATCATTCTCGATTCATTTGTCACAAGAGAGAGACAGAAGAATGGGAAAAAGAAAAATATGCCAGGAATGCAATATAAATAAAAATGAAAAGAGTAAATATGGACCTATGTGCCCACAAAAAAAAATGGAACAAAAGGTATAAAAAATTTTCCTCAGGTGCAGTTAAGTCCCTTAAATCTTTATATCTTGCAAATGTAATTTATATTTGTGGATTTAACTGTTAGAAAAGTGTGCAAGGAACAAGGGGGATTTGCAGGCTGGTGGCATTTGTACTCCATTAATATCAGAAAGAACAACTCCAATAAACATGCAGTCACTATGGTTGTTACTTACAAAAGAATTGACCAATCAGAAATCCTGATTGTACAGTTGTTAGCCAATCAGAGATCTGGATTACAAATGGTTTCAAGCTAAAGTTGATCTTTGGTTATCTCCCTTTACTGCCACTTTCAAATTCTTATAAAGGATAATTTTTTCTTGAGTATTTAAACAGAGTATCACATGGCAAACCGGCCTCAGATATTATTTACAATGTACCATTTCAACACATACATTTTCACACACACACACACACACATATATATATATATATATATATAACAGTGTTGTATAGGTCAGAATCCTGGACCCCATATAGGTCCCATATCAATCAGCTGAATGTCTTTCACAAAAGAATATATATATATAATATATATATATATTATTCGGACTATTGTCCTCATCTTTGTCGCCATATTTACCACAACGTTTCGACCGTTGTACGCTCCGGCCTTCTTCAGGTGATTGGAACGTCAAACTGAACCTTGTGATCTGTGGGTATACTTTTAATGATAGGAGGTCCAATGTTGATCTTCTCACAAAATGCAACATTGGTGGAATTGAGAGAAATAACAGGAGATATTTGTGTGAGGGTGGCATCAGAAATTTTGAAATTAGTTATATTGACTGGCTAAGACACAAAAGACATTGGCAAAAAGCATCAGCAAATATTTCTGTTGCTATGTCCTGAGGTCATCACTGTTGCACAATATGTGGACTTGTATGGGCTACTGAATGAGATTGTTGGATCCTCATATGTCAAAATCAATGGGAGAGTCCATCTATATATATAAAAATCAGCGAGGCATTCTTCTTTAAGGATCATTTTCAAACAACACTCCATCAGAAGAATACATTGATAAATATTAAATTGACAGAATAACAATTTGCACTGCAAGAAAAGAAAACTAAAGGGAGGAGAAAAATATGTAACAATTCCTGCAAGTATAATCATGACAAGGTAACATTGTAAGGACATAGTTGTGTTTTAAATGTGTATGGTTCTTTAACTGAGACAAACTTTAAAAACTTCTAGCACAAATTTGGCAAACATGAGAGCCATAAATTTTGTTAGCATTAGGTTTATTTTTGTGAATGTTTACATGTCATATATATATATATATATATATATATATATATATATATATATATATATATATATATATATATATATATATATAACACTTTCGCCCCAGCCCCTCAACTTCTGGCATCTTACTCTCTGGGTTGGGGTATCTACTCGGTCCTAACTGAAGTTAAGGGAGTGGTCATAGGTCCCCTGAGCATCTACAGATTATTCGACCGGTCCGCTGGTTTAATCCCGCTTCCTGCCCACATTGTGATTTGTTTGATCCAGAAAGCAGAAGTGATGTCCGTCCATTCAGGGTCGACTGAAGATGTAGACACGGCTGGAGAGTCTGCGCTATGTAATTTAGAATGCAGCAAAAAAAAAAAAATATCTGCAGAAAGCTGGACAAACATCGATTCAATGATTGAATTGATAATGTCCTTTATATAGCAGAAAAGAATAGTAGAGAAGAGAAACAGGTTACAGAAAAGAAAAGAAAAAAAAAACTCATACTGGATTCTAGACAGAGAGAGAGTGTATGTGATTATCTTGTTAAATCGTCTCAGAACAATACATGACTCTTGCGATGAAGGGATAAAGATTTCTGTGCAGAGCTTAAAGTTATAGTGGCATTCCTCCTCCCAACGCTCGCCTGGGCCAATTCTCTCTCCCATCTGACATTTTCAGCATAACTACACATTTATATAGATAAACCAGGCTGGTTATAAATGAACCTTGGCCCTACTACTTTGCACGCGATTATCACAGGGTTCTGGCTGCTTCAACCAAAATCATGCGAATTACAAAGTTCCTTCTGGCTTACTCAGCTCTATTTCAATTTTAAATCAATAAAAATTATTTCAACCATTTCCATTGCCTCCTTATGAACCAGATTCAATGAGTACAACTTCTGCCCTAGATCAAATTTCCCTAACAGTAAACAAGATGCTCTGATTTAATTTTGCTATTCAAATCTACTCTAATTTCACTAAAAAAAAAAAAAAAAAAACATACATGTGTGTGTGTGTGTGTGTGTGTGTCTCCCAGACTCTCTCTCTCTCTTTGTCACATTTATATAGACATGTAAACTACTCCTGCTTTTAACACCTTGCTCTTCAGTTATGAAATGAGTACTCTTGGCTACTGATTTGGTCTTTATATACATCACGTATATAATAAGAAGATTCCCTTTCTCTGCTGTGTGCTGATAGCTTAGTGGTAGAGTCTCTGACTGATGTCAAATTAGTCAAGTTTCAATCCCAGCTTGGAGCAATCTAGCCACACTGATGAGCTGTGATACACTGAAACAGGCTTGTATGTGGTTGAATATAAAATATATATATATATATATATTCCATGAGTACTTTTGAATGCTAATACATTTGATTTTCAAGATTGTGTTAACAAATACCTTCTATTGTAAAAAAAAATTCAAAATATCGAATTCTTAGAAATAATTCATCACCTCAAAAAATTACTCCATATAAAAATAATGTTTATGAATTCTTTGGGAGATTGTATCTCAAACACTAACAATCAACATTAGATTCTTACATTGGCCAAACATGTACCACACTCTCTCAGAGATTGACTTGTCATTTGTCAAAATTAATTTGTGCACATAGAGATGAACAAATTGCAAATAAACAAAATGTTAACATTGGACAAATTTTAGTAGATAACACCAACATTTTCTATTGGACACAGTGCAAAGAAAGACTCCAAATTCTGGAGGCTGTTGTAATAAAAAAGGAGTAACCAACATTAGATAAGGTATCTTTCTCCATAGGGGTGTGGGCGTATATTGATGTATGTTTTTAAAAAAAACATAAAAAATGAAAATAACCCATAAAAATTCCAGTTTGACTGTTAAAATGACTTGAAATTGGTTCAAGTAAATGTGAGAATGATGGAATTAACCAAAAACAATTGTATAAACATACACACACACACACACACACACATATATATATATATATATATATATATATATATATATATATACACACACACACACACGCATGTGTGTGTATATAAAATATGTGTGTGTACACACAGACAAATTAGTGATCCAGTACATTTTCTAAGGCAATTTAATGTGTCTTGTTAGCAAATGTTCATTCATATAAGTTTTCTTACAGACAATTGACGTTTAAATTTTTGGAGCTCTTTAACTGTTGAATCTTCTTTTTACGTTATTCTTTGGTGAGAGAATTGTAATTTTCATGTCCCCTCTGCGTCAAGAATAAAAGTCCTAAATAAACAAGAAGACTTTTGTCTGCATTCTTTATTTTGTCTCTCACACAATCACACACCTACACAGCTATAATGACCTTAAATTATCCAAGGAATTGCAAGCAAATGAACAGCTTAATGAGCAAAGGCAGTGAATACAATGGTAAGAAGACTGAAGAAGAAGCAGTCATCTTTGCTTTCTTTTCAAGCTAAAAATCATTCAGGTTAATTTATTCAGTTTCTTTTAACTAATTGCCAATGTTTCTCTGCAGTTGAGATGTCAGTTTGTCTGCTCTTGTAGGCTTTATAGAAATCAGAAAGTGAATAATTTTTATGATTATTAGGTGTCATAATCTTCTTTCTTTTTTCCCTTATTCTTTCTTTTTTCTTTCCTTATTCTTTTTCCTTTCCTTTTTCCCTATTCTTTTTCCTTTCCTTTTTCCCTATTCTTTTTTTCTTTCTCCTTTCCCTATTCTTTTTTTCTTTCTCCTTTCCCTATTCTTTTTTTCTTTCTCCTTTCCCTATTCTTTTTTTCTTTCTCCTTTCCCTATTCTTTTTTTCTTTCTCCTTTCCCTATTCTTTTTTTCTTTCTCCTTTCCCTATTCTTTTTTTCTTTCTCCTTTCCCTATTCTTTTTTTCTTTCTCCTTTCCCTATTCTTTTTTCTTTCTCCTTTCCCTATTCTTTTTTCTTTCTCCTTTCCCTATTCTTTTTTTCTTTCTCCTTTCCCTATTCTTTTTTTCTTTCTCCTTTCCCTATTCTTTTTTTCTTTCTCCTTTCCCTATTCTTTTTTTCTTTCTCCTTTCCCTGTTCTTTTTTTCTTTCTCCTTTCCCTGTTCTTTTTTTCTTTCTCCTTTCCCTGTTCTTTTTTTCTTTCTCCTTTCCCTGTTCTTTTTTTCTTTCTCCTTTCCCTGTTCTTTTTTTCTTTCTCCTTTCCCTGTTCTTTTTTTCTTTCTCCTTTCCCTGTTCTTTTTTTCTTTCTCCTTTCCCTGTTCTTTTTTTCTTTCTCCTTTCCCTGTTCTTTTTTTCTTTCTCCTTTCCCTGTTCTTTTTTTCTTTCTCCTTTCCCTGTTCTTTTTTTCTTTCTCCTTTCCCTGTTCTTTTTTTCTTTCTCCTTTCCCTGTTCTTTTTTTCTTTCTCCTTTCCCTGTTCTTTATTTCTTTCTCCTTTCCCTGTTCTTTTTTTCTTTCTCCTTTCCCTGTTCTTTTTTTCTTTCTCCTTTCCCTGTTCTTTTTTTCTTTCTCCTTTCCCTGTTCTTTTTTTCTTTCTCCTTTCCCTGTTCTTTTTTTCTTTCTCCTTTCCCTGTTCTTTTTTTCTTTCTCCTTTCCCTGTTCTTTTTTTCTTTCTCCTTTCCCTGTTCTTTTTTTCTTTCTCCTTTCCCTGTTCTTTTTTTCTTTCTCCTTTCCCTGTTCTTTTTTTCTTTCTCCTTTCCCTGTTCTTTTTTTCTTTCTCCTTTCCCTGTTCTTTTTTTCTTTCTCCTTTCCCTGTTCTTTTTTTCTTTCTCCTTTCCCTGTTCTTTTTTTCTTTCTCCTTTCCCTGTTCTTTTTTTCTTTCTCCTTTCCCTGTTCTTTTTTTCTTTCTCCTTTCCCTGTTCTTTTTTTCTTTCTCCTTTCCCTGTTCTTTTTTTCTTTCTCCTTTCCCTGTTCTTTTTTTCTTTCTCCTTTCCCTGTTCTTTTTTTCTTTCTCCTTTCCCTGTTCTTTTTTTCTTTCTCCTTTCCCTGTTCTTTTTTTCTTTCTCCTTTCCCTGTTCTTTTTTTCTTTCTCCTTTCCCTGTTCTTTTTTTCTTTCTCCTTTCCCTGTTCTTTTTTTCTTTCTCCTTTCCCTGTTCTTTTTTTCTTTCTCCTTTCCCTGTTCTTTTTTTCTTTCTCCTTTCCCTGTTCTTTTTTTCTTTCTCCTTTCCCTGTTCTTTTTTTCTTTCTCCTTTCCCTGTTCTTTTTTTCTTTCTCCTTTCCCTGTTCTTTTTTTCTTTCTCCTTTCCCTGTTCTTTTTTTCTTTCTCCTTTCCCTGTTCTTTTTTTCTTTCTCCTTTCCCTGTTCTTTTTTTCTTTCTCCTTTCCCTGTTCTTTTTTTCTTTCTCCTTTCCCTGTTCTTTTTTTCTTTCTCCTTTCCCTGTTCTTTTTTTCTTTCTCCTTTCCCTGTTCTTTTTTTCTTTCTCCTTTCCCTGTTCTTTTTTTCTTTCTCCTTTCCCTGTTCTTTTTTTCTTTCTCCTTTCCCTGTTCTTTTTTTCTTTCTCCTTTCCCTGTTCTTTTTTTCTTTCTCCTTTCCCTGTTCTTTTTTTCTTTCTCCTTTCCCTGTTCTTTTTTTCTTTCTCCTTTCCCTGTTCTTTTTTTCTTTCTCCTTTCCCTGTTCTTTTTTTCTTTCTCCTTTCCCTGTTCTTTTTTTCTTTCTCCTTTCCCTGTTCTTTTTTTCTTTCTCCTTTCCCTGTTCTTTTTTTCTTTCTCCTTTCCCTGTTCTTTTTTTCTTTCTCCTTTCCCTGTTCTTTTTTTCTTTCTCCTTTCCCTGTTCTTTTTTTCTTTCTCCTTTCCCTGTTCTTTTTTTCTTTCTCCTTTCCCTGTTCTTTTTTTCTTTCTCCTTTCCCTGTTCTTTTTTTCTTTCTCCTTTCCCTGTTCTTTTTTTCTTTCTCCTTTCCCTGTTCTTTTTTTCTTTCTCCTTTCCCTGTTCTTTTTTTCTTTCTCCTTTCCCTGTTCTTTTTTTCTTTCTCCTTTCCCTGTTCTTTTTTTCTTTCTCCTTTCCCTGTTCTTTTTTTCTTTCTCCTTTCCCTGTTCTTTTTTTCTTTCTCCTTTCCCTGTTCTTTTTTTCTTTCTCCTTTCCCTGTTCTTTTTTTCTTTCTCCTTTCCCTGTTCTTTTTTTCTTTCTCCTTTCCCTGTTCTTTTTTTCTTTCTCCTTTCCCTGTTCTTTTTTTCTTTCTCCTTTCCCTGTTCTTTTTTTCTTTCTCCTTTCCCTGTTCTTTTTTTCTTTCTCCTTTCCCTGTTCTTTTTTTCTTTCTCCTTTCCCTGTTCTTTTTTTCTTTCTCCTTTCCCTGTTCTTTTTTTCTTTCTCCTTTCCCTGTTCTTTTTTTCTTTCTCCTTTCCCTGTTCTTTTTTTCTTTCTCCTTTCCCTGTTCTTTTTTTCTTTCTCCTTTCCCTGTTCTTTTTTTCTTTCTCCTTTCCCTGTTCTTTTTTTCTTTCTCCTTTCCCTGTTCTTTTTTTCTTTCTTTTTTTGAATGAAAAATATGAGCTCTTATAATGATCCAAGCATTTTATATTGACCCATTTCTACCTGACACCACCATTTGTCCAAGCACACTGATCATTTTGCTTAAATTTTGTTTTCTTGATTTCGAATTACACTATAGAAATTTTTAAAGATATTTCATTGAAATGCTTATCTTTTTTTATTTACCAATACTTTTTTAATAAGAAACTTGTATCTTTGTTGCTAATGTTTTAGTTCAAGGTAACTATAAAGGTACTATCACAGATGAATTCAGAATAGTCACAAATTTTAGATTATCCAAGCTGACACTAAAAATAGATGAGATGATGACCAATAAAATACAAAGTGAGACAAAAGTTTCCTAAAAATCTCATAAAACTGGCTGTATCAGCTCAATGAGTTTAGGTGCAAACAACACTTGGAAAATCGTTAAACTTGACTGGCTCAGCCATATTTCTACATGTCATTTCACGGATTCTTTAAGTTGATGGTGGGTCAATTCATGACCCAGGGGTCATTAGTGTGCCATCTCTGCACTTGGGCTTCAAGAAAACATATCTCAAAGCAAGAATATTGTAGCACCCTTTTTCTAACACACCATGAACACAAATCATGATGAAATATGGTCAAATTAGCAGCCAATCTTAAAAATGACCTACAGTCTGTTGTTAAATGGGGCAAGGAATGGCTTGTTAATGTCTCCCAAATAAAACTGCTCTCTTTTTGGAAATTTAGCGACTCCCCAAATTGAGTCATGGTCATGAACAAAGATGAGACAATTGAACAGTTTAAAAAACATACTTTCTATAAGAACTTCATTATACAAGAACAATGAGCATATAGAATTGCTAAAAATGTATTCCTTTAGCAGTTAAAAATCATGGCATCATTCTTCTTCCAATAGTTGCTTGTCCTTGCATTATTTGGGTTTGCTCATGGCCAGCATCACCTGTTTCTGGAGTAGGCTATAACACATCTGTTCTGTTCATCATCGTCAGGGCCTGTTCCCT
This sequence comes from Acanthosepion lycidas, assembly GCA_963932145.1. NCBI lineage: Eukaryota > Metazoa > Mollusca > Cephalopoda > Sepiida > Sepiidae > Acanthosepion > Acanthosepion lycidas. Next base: position 3,925,610 of record OZ010606.1, on the reverse strand, counting down.
TTGGCACTTTAATTCCATTTAGTGGCTAATTTTGGGTCTTATCCATTATTATCAGATAAATTAACCCATATTTCTATCGGCAGGTGTTATCTACTAAGAACCTTCTTTACTGTTCATCAGCATGATTCATGCCGACATCCAAGAGAGTGACTCATTGCAACTTCTTGGGCTAACATTTTCTGTTGACATGAAGTGGAAAAAGTGCATTGAATCAATTACTAAGTCTTCAGCTAAAAAATTTGATTCACTGTGTTGTGCTAGACAATTTTCCTCGACAGAAGTTTTAGGAGAATAAGAAAAAGACAAAATTTATTAAGATAAGAGCTGCTACATGACAGGAAATTGTGGTGAGCCATGATTGCTTACAAACTGAGGGCTCACAACACAAAGAAAAATTAGAATGTGGGAATAATGTTGGATATGTTAAGGATTCTTCTCAAAGTTATTTAATGAATTTTCAGTCAATGGAAACCTGGAATCATAGACAATAGTTTGAAGATATTTCATGATTAAAAATGACCGTGTCTAATTTTGTTAGCATTAATGATTCTTCATGATGGCGCCTGCATTTATTATATTTAAAATCGTTTTAAGAACATTTTGGAAATTTCATCCATTATGAGGAAAGGTGTTTCAAATCCAAGTCATTGTGAAGGTTTAATATTGATGAGTTTTTATTTTTATACTGTTTACTAAAGAGGATTTCTAACCCAATTGAATACAATGAAACAAAATGGCAACAGATGTCCCCTATTTACTGCCACACCTTGAAGATAAGCTAATTTATAGCAAACATATTGGATAAAATAAACTTGTTTATGCAGTAACTGTATTACTTGCAGTATTTTTTCCTTTTGCTTTGAAACCTGACAAAAAAAACAACCAAATAAAAAAAAAATTACAGTTGTCAGATATTTTAATATGCTTCTTTCTTTTTATCAACAGATACACACACACACACACACACACACATATATATATATATATATATACACACACACCGTATATTTCCACATATAAAATGACCTGTCAATAAGATCAAAAATATAGAAAATTTTATGAATTTATCCTATACCTGTAGTATAAGGCAACTGTTTATTGATCATATAACGATGATGTTATTGAAAATGCTGTTACTTACTATATCGTTAGAAATTCAAAATAAACAAATAAAAAAACTGATTTTATATCATGTTTTTCCTACACATGGCCCCTAAAAGGGAAACTATTCTTTTGTTTACATTTCATCATGTGATCTCTTGCAAATACTGATTTTTCTTCCTCTATATCTAAACAGTTACAAACAGCCTGGTGTACTAATTAGCCATTTACTTATACTTCATTGACAATCACAAATTACCACTAATTATAGTACAATACTGTACGATAATAGTACATTCCATTGCTGTGAACGCAATCATAACTCGATGTTTACATTGCATGGATACAAGTTGATTTCATTGATATGAAATTACTCTTTAAATATGAAATTTATTATAAAGTTATGCCCATAATATGTAAGGTAGAAATGGTTTTATTACTTTTATTATCAGTTTATTTGATAATGTGAATCTTTTAATGTACATTATTGGTTATCGCACTGAGGCCACAGTTAGTCTACTGACAAACATCACTCAGTATTTATGGTTGCTTTTTTAGAATTGTATAAGATAGCAACCAATTTTTCATGAAGAATTTTGGGATTTAAAGGTCATTTTATACATGGAAATATACAGTACACACACACACACACACACACACATATATATATATATAACAGACGATGAGTGTCTATTATGTTTGATCATGAGCCGTTCTAAGCTTTGTATAGTTGCTTTAATTTTGGGAGAAAATAAAGACAAAAACTGTTCAACATTGAGATATACTTTTATTATGCTGTTCCTTGATCTAAACTTTCAGCTCCTATGAGCCATCATCACAGTTTTTGTATGGACATTTCAACAAAGATATTCAACATCAAAGATGATATTATGTTATGTTAACATAGAAGATTGCTATGCTATGTTGGACAGTTTTTGTCATTATTTTCTCCTGAAATTAAAGCAATTATAAAAAGCTTAGAATGGCTCATTCGTTGTCTCTTATATTTAAGAATATATGTTTGAATAATGATCTGCTGTCCCAATCTTTGTATATTTACTCGCTTAAGTTAGATTTCAATAGGTTGTTAACATTCATGCAATGACATTTTCTGTCTTAAATATTTATCGGTTAGGGTATCCAACTGTCTGGGTCAATGTCTGTGGATGTGTGTGCATGTATTTATATGTATCTATGTGTATGGAAAGTGCATCCACTTTTAATTATGTATGTATGTACGTGTGTGTTGGTTTCCCTTCTACCATTTCCCCCCCCCTTTTTTTTTTTTTTTTTTTATGACAGACGGTGGAGATGTTCTCTGTCTTGTCCCCTTTTTTGTGTGTGTATATGTCTTGGTGCTTATGTATTAGAATCTGACTGCGTTTGTTTTACGCGTGAGTTTGGGACCCCATTTACACACCATGAGGATTAAAATGTATACATTGTAAAAAGACCGGATATTAAATATAGCTAAAGTAACTTCAATGAAAAAATAAATTGAATAACATATATATTTCTTCTTTTCTCCTCAGTAATTTTATAGTTGTAAACTTGATAGCGAATAAATGTTAAATTTTGATTTTGTAATTAGCAGTTTTAAATTTTAATATTAAATTTTATCATATAATTTAGTAATTATTCGTTGGAATAAATTATTTTTTAATACTAAACATCTGAATAGATATTATAACATGACTTCGTTATCGAGCTTTTTGAATTTTCCTGTACTTGTGTTCTGATTGGTCCATCTAGCCTTTGTAACAACGTTTTCCCCTTGCGTAGAATATTAATTAATTTGAAACTTTTAAAACCATTTATTTTACATTCAACGTCATCACTTGATAAGACACCGAAGGTGTTGAAACAAAATGGCTATTTTTGTAGTGATTTTATAACATATTTATGTTATAAATTTTTTTTTTTTAAATAAATATATATATATATATATATATATATATATATAATGATGGATTTTTTTTTTTTTAATCAAACAAATTTTCTCACTTAAAACATTATTTTTAGTGGATACTCAAATCTGAATAGATGCTCCATTTATTTATTAAACAGTATATTTATATATTTATTTATTTTTATCTACTGGCCTGAATATTCAAGAAATCTTATTGAAGAAAAATATGCACTCTCTGTAGGATTTGAACCTGCATCTCCAGGCTAATAACATCAAGACAAATCAACCATGAAGAGATTTGAACCCAGATCTCATAGTCAGAAAGTGAATGTTCTAACTACTTGACCATATTAGACAACAGAGCAGATAAAATTTGGCAATATGTAAGTGATAGAAAAAAATAAAATCCTTGCCTGAGCAAGACACTATAAACATCTTCATAAAAAAATATCCAAAAATAACTTGAAAGGGTATAAATTACTTTCTGCTTTCATACTTTTTATATATACAAAAAAAAATAAATAAAAAATATCTTTATTTTATCTTTTAAATTCGGATGCCCTGAAATTTGTAATTTCCAAATAACATAGGAAAATCTATATTTTTAGAAAGGTAGACATTTAAGAATTTAATTTTAGCTAAAATCAATGATTCTCATGTGGAATTCTGAAAAGTCTTTTCTCAAATTTTTTCTACTGACTGCTGTTAAAATGCAATATGATTATTTTAAGACGAGTAATCATCTTAAAAAAAAAAAATACCATTATTGATTATCTTATCACCAATGACGCACCCAGCATTTTCAAGTAAAAATGTCTATTTCATCATGCGTTGTGTCCATGGGGTCTATTTCTTCTTCTTTTTTTTCTTTTTTTTTTTTTTTTTGTAATCCTTTCACTCCTAAGCAAGGCAATAAAGCCTCTAAGACGCAAGGGGGTTACTGAGTGTTAGAGAATATGACAAAAATATACTACTAAGGAGAGAGGACAATAAAAGAACAAGAATTAAGAAGACAAAAGATAACAATTGAAATTCCATTTAAATTTTTAAAGATCAAAGGCAATAAAGCCACTAGGACGCAAGAGGTTACTGAGTGTTAGAGAATATGAGAAAAAATACTATTAAGGAGAGGGGGCAATAAAAGAGCAAAAATTAGGAAGACAGAAGATAACAACTGGCATTGTATTTAAACTTTTGAAGATCAAAGTTGACTGGAAAATAAGCGAGAAGTGTGATAGAAGAAACTGTTAACACAGAATTTACAGTTACATCTAGCCATTTCACCTATAAAATGATGAAAACTTGCCACCAATCTCGTACTGTGCTTAAATTCATAGTTTGGGTTCTGTAGAGGAAAGTTCAGAACAATTACCATGAAATTATTTAGAGAAAAGGGACAGAGAACATGACTACAGCTAAGATGCCAGATCAGGGCCAATAACATTACAGATTCTTTTTTGGATTTTATCAAGTATCTCTAAATATATAGCATCAGCCCAAATGTGGGAGCAATATTCACTGCATGGATGAATGATCGACATTTGGAATTCTGTTTCACAAAGCAACAGTTTTTAGGAAGAAGCTATCTGTGTTGAACTTACTGTTGCATTCATTCTCTCTCGTCTTCTCCCAAGTGGGGGTTGCTAAATGTTTTGGGTCTAGATGAAAGAACTCAACGTGGAAAATTTTATCTTCACTATCTTAGTAATGTCAACATGTACTAACTATCCACTGAGTGGGCCATTCCCCTCACTGGGGAGCCATTTCAGACATGAAAGAGAGCACGTCTAGATTGCTTGACAGTTAAGACTTGACTCCCTGAAAAACCTTTATCAGTCATTCTCATGCTAGCTGAGCCAATCAAAATCGAGTTCCTTATTATATCTTACATCTGACCCCAAAGGTCGACCTCCAAAAGTCGAAGCTAAGATACACTTCCTCTAAAAATAATAGTCTGCTAAACTATTATTTAACATTACTCCTTACTAAAGAAATATGAAGGGAATGACAACCTTTCAACTCGATGTATGGTGGGGGGTTTTTAACTGGTGGGTGGGGTTTAGAGTTGGGGGAACTAAGGAATGTGGCTTGTTTGAACATTTTCCATGGAAATATTAGGTTGGTGCAAAAATAATGTCGTTTTCTCACATAGTAACATATGTGAGAAAATGACATTTTTGCACCAACCTAATAGCAACAAAGGAACAAGTGGTTTGCAATATTTTGTCTGTGGGGAAAGGGGTTGTAAGGTGGAAAACAATTCATCATCTACAAGTGCAATTAGGTGCTGTTGGAGTCTGTCAAGGCTGGAAAAGGAGGACTGAGCAATTTCAGCCTAGATATGGCTGCAGTACTATAATTTTGACCTCACCCAACTCTTGTAAATGTAGAACAAGGTCATTCATGGTTACTAAAGCACATTCTGATATTTCTTGCCAAATAGAATAATTTCTACTAAATCGGTGAAATACCAAGTTTGCTATGAAGTACAAAAATGTATTTTGACCTCACAAATATGATAGGACAGATCAGATCAAATTCAACCTTGAAAGTCAGTTGAGGTCAATGAGGGGAGAATTGTTCTGTGATCTACTGAGTGTAACAGCAAAATTGTCCAAATCATGTTACAGCATAATTCTCCATCCCACAAAATGTTTAATATCTAAAAAAACACTAATTGAGTTACTTTTTTCCAGGTTTTCAGATAAGATCTTTAGCCATCATGACACCATTTCACTAGAAAACACTTTGAGTTATTCAGTTAAAAATAAAGCAGGTTAAAATTGTTTTGTGTCAGCTTGACTGTCTTCTCAAATTAGCAATAGTCAGAGGAAAAAGATCATTCAGGTGTTGAGTAAAGGTATCAATATTCATACTCTGGCTTCCATCTTCAAAGTTCATTCAAGAACCATCAAGAAAACAGTGAATAAGTTTAAAAAAAGCTGGAGTAGTAGAGAGGTAAATTGGATCAGGAGGTCACAACAGGAAGAGGGATTATCATTTCAACTTAGAGCTAAAGAGATCAATTAGAAATGATCCAGCTTAATCTATAAGAGGTTTGGCACATGAGAGGGGAGTTTCAGTTATGATAGTCCAAAGAGCAGTGAAAAAAGACTTGTGAATGAAATCATATGTGAAATGTGTGAGGCACCTTGTTACTCCAGGACAGAAAGTTAGAAGGTTAGAGAGGGTGAAGATTGGAAAATGATCCTGGAATATATATATATATTTGAACTTTATTTCAATACTTCATGAGCTTCCAATCCTTAGCTATGATTAATTAATGACGAACATGTGATTATTGTTTATGATCAATTTCATCACAATTCTTCTGTTAAGCTTGGAGAGTAATTATACATTCTTATTGCTCAAAGCAGAGTCCAATAGTGTTATAAAAACCTTGGAGAATTCCAGTCAGATATCTTTAATCATTACTAAGATACAGCAGTTAAGAGCTAACAATTGGACAATTTTGCTGTTACACCTGATGCATGACATTTATTGGAGCTAAACAATAACATTCTTCAGGGATAAATTGGCATCTGAGAGTAATCTGGATAGAAAAAAGATGACAAGAGAGATAATGGTGACCTCCAAGCTCACTAGTAGTCAGTATTTGATTAAAATAGCTTTTACCAACCAAACAAAATAACAAAAATTATTTCTTTTTAAAAATTGATTTTCTAATTTCATTTGTAAAATGTACAGTCTTGAAAGACCTTTTGTTTTTCAAACAAAAAAAGAAAACAAAACTAAAAAAAAAAATATTTCCTGTTATTTTTGTTGGCTCCACTCTCATAGGGAATGATTGCAAGACACTTTTCCCCCTCCAATTTATAGGCAGAAGCACACAAATGCACGACTGGGATTCCTTATTTCATATGACTCGGTCCCAGTCTGTCTTGAAGTCAGAATGCTATATTTGCTTATCCAAATTTGTTCTTGTGTGTCAACTGCAACTCTTAGTTTGTGAACTTTTGCCATATTACCTTCTATTTATTCTTTGCTTGCTTTATATTATTTTTTTGTCTTGTTTTTTTTCTTTTTCTTGTTATTTCTTATTGCAAACTTTATCAATTCTATTTGTTGACGCTACAGATTATAAACCCTGCATGCTTCACAAAAAATCTTGGGTAGCTTTGTTAGTATGTTGTAGTTAATTTAAGATTCAATTCCAACAGTGTATTCCTTCAAATATTTTTGATGGTTTGGATAAATTTGTTATCGATAACCGTTTTGTTCATTTTGAGGCAAAAATAATTAAAACTTGGTAGTTCTTAAGATCTACATGTTGCAAACTCTTTGGCGAGCGTCATATGGGATTCACTTTTGGTGGGGAGGCATTTGGTAGCTAGTATATGGGCATGTGGTTAGAATGCATGCTTTTTGACCATTGCAACCTGGGTTTGAATCTCACCATGATCAATTTGTCATTTGTTGATGTTATCAGGTCTTGGGGAAACAATCACAGTGTGCAGCACCTTTTAGAAAAGTGCCTGAAAATCATACCACGGCTTGACCCAAAATTTGTGAGTGAAATTGGGGAGACAGAAACCTTGGAGCCATCGATGGTCATGCTAACATAAAATCACAGGTCATCATGTCTGAGGGTTTGAGAGCGTTGGCCTTGTTCAGACTCTTGATCACATCAGATAATGCGTTCTCTCCCAGAAACTGAAACTAAGCATAGTTGCAGTATAAACCGCAAGTGGGTTCAGTGGGTGTTGAGCAAACACATGTGCATGAGCAGGTGTCTGCAACAGGGATTGTCTAGCCACCCTAGTTGACAGGCATCCTATACAAGCAGCCATTATTATTATTATTATTAGTAGTAGTAGTAGCTAGTGAATATTTGACAAGGCTGGGCTGTTTGGGATTGTCTTATAAGTCTAAAGAGATTCAACTGCCCTGCTATTTACCCATATCCCAAAGGAGAAATGGGTTCATGCCTTACAGGCATGTAGGACTCCAACTTCCCTGCTATTTACTCATACCTCAAGGGAGAAATGGGTTCATGCCTCTTTTTTTTTTTTAATTAATGATATTAGGCAGAGTCAAAATGTCTCCACCAGTTTCAGCCAATTTCTTCTGATCAATGAATTGACATTTTTAGAAAGGCTTTTTCTTGTGATTAAAAAAATATCTTCAGAATGTCAAATCATTTATAAGGAATTGGTACATTCCATCTTTGTCATGTGTTTTTGCAATATCCAAAATTATATCTGTAATTCACTTGTCTTTTAAATTTTCCTTTAAAAAAAGGAGAAAAAAAAAACAAGAAAATAAAGAAAGTTGACAGCAATTATTTTCTTTAATCAAGGAAAGATTAAATTATTCTATTAACGACATTTTTGAAATTGTGCTGCATTTGAATTTGAACATAGGTTCTTTTTCTTCTATATGTCATATCCCCTCAGGTCATTGGTGATCATGGCTCTCCACAATTTACTATCCTTTGCAGCTCAATAAATTTGGTCTTTCTGTTATGTCTCCTAAACCATGTTCTGGCATCCATTTGCACAAACTTGCTGGGTAGGTTTATGCATTGTTTTCCTCTTTGCCTCTTCAATCTGTCCTGTTAGTATCAAATTTCCCAAGCACTCTTTCCTCATTTATGTGCCTTAGAAGCCTCAATTATCTCTTTCTGGTGTTAAGTATAAGTCTCTTTTGTGTTTCCTTTTTCTCTAAACATCATCATTACTCACATGTTCAGTCCATGGTATTTTCAGCATCCTTCTGTAAAACCACAGTTCTGTTGCTTCAAGTCTCTTCGTCTGTGAGATTGTCCAACATTCACAGAGATACAAGATGACTTATATTACATAAGAGTTCAGTACTCTTTTTACTTTTTTTTTTTCTCTAATGAAATTTTCCTGTTTCTTAATACTCTGCTTAGCCTTTTGGAAGGCATCTTTTGCTATCCAAACGCACATTCAGATTTCAGTGTTACACTTTCTGTCCTCTGTTAAAAGGTTCCCCAGATATTTAAATATTTACCTTTTTAAGGGCACTTCAACATGGTGTAATGGTTAGCAGGCTTATCTTGCTAGGTCAATTACAATAAAACAGTGAGTTCGATCCTCACTGGGTGCTCCACACTTTCGGCCTTGTGCCACATCTAAGCTATTCTTAGAAAATCACCTTATTTACCTTTTTTAGAATTTTGAACCAAACCCTTTATTCAATATACAGGGTTAGATTATCTTTCTCACATTGTTGGGTTTGGGTTTTTTTGGTGGTAGCCTTTGAAGTTGAGAAGGTTGTGTGCTAATGAACACAAATTACAAGTGTTGAAATCAGTAGAAAGATAAAAGAATGAATGAAATGAGACAGAAATTTTTATTCTATTGGTAACTTTTAGTATAGGGAATGTTCAAGGCTAGTTCCTGAAAGAAAGTGTCAATTCAAGGAATTAAGAGAGCCTCTGTTAAAAGAAGGAACAAATGGGGCTGAAATTACTCTGTTGTTGAATGAAGGAGCAAAAAAGTGTAGACTTTGTTGTGCACATTTTCAGGAATGCTATTTACATCATTTGGACTGTTGTCATCATCTTTGTCATATTTATGACAATTCGACTGTTGTACATTCCAGCCTTCTTCAGGTGATACGTATTAGAATTTTGAACCAAACCCTCTCTAAGGTTTTGTTCCCTCTGCTGTGACCAGGTATTGAACTCGCAATTCTTTGAGTCAAGTCACTTTTTGGACTACATCAACTTTTATACAAATGGATAAAAGTATTGGTTGAAATAATTCAAAAAGTGACTTAACCCAAAGAGTTGTGAGTTCAATACCTGGTCACAGCAGAGGGCACAAAAACTTGTAGAGTTAAGTTACTAAAGGGAAATATCTGAAAGTGAGATATCTAAAAATGGCATGGCATGTGGAATTAGAAGAATCTCCCCCCCCCCCCGCTCCCAGAATTATTAAAAATCTATGCCATGGACTAAAAGGTATTGTATGTTCTGGCCTTCTTCAAATGTTATATATTGGAATTTCGAACCTTCATTATGTCCACTGGGGTAGATTGTTCTAGTTACACTGGATTGTTTCAACCAATGCTGTTATCTACCCCAGTGGATGTAATAAAGAGTTTAGTTCGAAATTCCAGTGTATAACACTTGGAGAAGACCGTGAATATGACAATGAAGACTAAGTTTTTTGTTTTTGTTTAGTTTTTTTCTTTATATGTTGTAAAACTTCCTCATTGCTCTTATGTTCAGTCCATGATATTCTCAGCATTGTTTGATAGAACTGCAACTCTTTTACTTCGAGTCTCTTCATCATCTCTGAGGACACTGATCATCATTTTCTGCCAAAGAAAAGATTAGTACTCATTTCCTTCTAACATTTTCCTATCTCTTTATACTTTGCTTAGTTTCTGGAAGGCTTCTTTGTTCTTTTGCACCATTGTATTTCTGTGTATTTTTAGATATAAAAATAAACGAGAGACACAGGTGGTGTCTGACAGCGTTAACTGTTTTCATCATTTGTGTTTGTATCTAGTGCCATCATTGATTATTGGAATATTTATTTCTGGTTAATACAAAAGATTAAATTAGCTTTACTACTGGGGCGGGGGAATGTACTGTATTAACTGTATTGCCTTGAAAATCTATGAAATGTTCCATATTTTGAACTGCTACTTTATTTTTTTATTTTTTTTTTTTTTTTTTTAGAACTTCCAAGAGGATGCTTTCCTGACCACTACGATCTAAACCTCTTCAAGTACTGTTATCTTTCCCACATATCCTCATAAACTGTCCCTCTTACTGCTCATACAACAACAAACTCCTTTACTAAAACTCTATCTTGAGTGGCTCTTGGGCCATATAGGTGAATATCAGTAAAATATATCTACACACACATACACACACACACATGTGTGTGTGTGTGTATATATATATATATATATATATATATATAAGTGGAAAAAGCTTTCATATAACATGTTTTGTCTTTTAGGACTTCATCAAACAAAGTTTGTTATCACAAACTTAGTCTGATGAAGTCCTGAAGGATCAAACGTGTCATGCCTAAACTTTTACCCACTTTGTCACACATCCCCTCCACCCAATATTGTTCTTGATATATAAAAATGTATATATTATCTTGTGTGTGTGTGTGTAGCTGTGCTGGCATGAAGTTACAAGTCATCATGACCAAGGGTTTGAGTGTGCTGATGTTGTTCAGATTGTTGATCATTCCAGATAACATGCTCTTTTCCAGAAACTGTAACTAAGGTCTGCTCAGCATAGTTGCAGTATAAACCACACGTTGGCTCTGTGGGTGTTGAATAAACACAAATGTGCCTGAGTGAGAGTCTACAATAGGGATTGGTTAGCCACCCTAGTAGACGAGTATTCTCGAATACGAGTGGCCAGCTATTATATATATATATATGAGAAGATTTTTTATTTGATGTTACTTATTATTATAAACATTATTTTCCCTGTATTTTTGAGTTGCTATGCCTGTTTTATTTTTATACACACACATATATATATATATATATATATATATTGAAAGAGAGGTACCGCAAACGTTTTTGGTTGTAATGTGTATTTTTTTTTTTAAATATTATGCTTTATTTTCCATAATTTTACTACACGTGTTTCTGGTCTCACGACCATCTTCAGATAAAAGGCAGAGATTTCTCCATATTAGAGACTAGAAACACGTGTTGTAAAATTATGGAAAATAAAGCATAATATTTTTTTAAAAAATCTACATTACAACCAAAAACGTTTGCGGTACCTCTCTTTTCAATATACACACTTTTCTCTCGTTGGAACCATTATAACTTCTTTCTTTTATATATATATATATATATATATATATATATATATATATATATGGGCAGAAATCCCTCTTTTATACAAATTTCATAAAAACTGACAAGGTACTACAATTAAGCTTTTTATTAAATTTACCTTGTGTCTGTATGTGATTGCTTTTCTTCATATAAGGTGTTTAAAAATTGTCCAAATGTTCATCATAGACAAGTGTATGGATTTTTTTATGTATATATCTAGGGTTATAGGAATGTTTTATTTTCCAAACACAGTCAGCACATTGTGGCCATGTTCCTAGTTGATGTTATTGATTGTTGGCTTTTTCTTCTAGGGCCTCCATTAATTTTAGTCATTTTTTTTCCTTTAACATGTGCATGAGATCATTATCCCTGTATTTTCTACAAGTGTGTTGCAGATGAAGTTTGGCTGATTTCCATGTCTGTTGAAACAGATCCTAATTAAACTATGTTCAGAGAGGCATTATTGCAATATTTTGTTACAGTTGTCAAACTCAAATATTTAATGATGCGATAGGGGAATTTCTACAGATATTTTATTATTGTAGAACTCTCCAAGAGCTTATTCAATCATTAACTTAAGAATCAGGATTCATCAGAAAATTAAAAAAGGAAAACTGTGCCCTTCTTTCATTGGTTAGTTTCTTAGTACACATGACCATTACGTGCTGCCATTACTGCTGTCAAAACAAATCAAGGAGATATATCTACAAAAGAATATAATTGTAATTATGCTATAAAGTGCTTGTTTAAAATTTGTATATTCCATTGAGTTAGGAGACCTCAAATCTATTAATTTCAATGAAAAACAGTAAAGCCACAGAATTTCTACCAGTACTGATTGTGAAAAACGATAATAATAATAATTTTATTTCTGTCTGAATTTACATTCAAACTATTGACCTTATCTTTTTTGTTTTTTATTACAATGTTTTGGCCATTGTGTCCTTCATCAAGTGTATATCAATTCAAAATTGAACCCTTTACTTAATCTACACGGTAGACTTTTGTGTCCCACTGCCAATCTCATATAATTCTTGCTTTTTAGTACTGCTCAGTTATTGCTCACTGTGTTTCCACTGAGTCCAAGCACAGGGATTTCACAATTACTATATTAGCAAATTCACAAACCAGCACTTTATTCTCCTTGGCTCGTAGGACAATTCTGTGTGGAGAACTTGGAGCTTTAAGTGTAACCTACCTGCTGATGAACCCAGAATTCACAATGACCTAAATGTTTTGGTAACAACAAAGATAACAATAGTCCAAATGAAATGGTGTAAATAGTATTTTATTTATTTCCTTCAGTTTTCTAGCATCTGTTGTCACAAAATAAATTTACAATGGATATTTTGATTAATGAATTCAAAATGGAAATAAAAACAGTATATCTGTTGGTTTTAACAGCCAAATCAGGATGTGTGACTTGTGTGACCAATATCTATACTGAAAATGGAATCAGTAAACAAATGGCTACATTTTTTTTTCTTTTTTAATCATTTCAACCCAAGTAATAGCCCTGTCGGCTGGGGCTTTAGAATACGCCGACTGCACCTCTGTAGAGGGGTAAGACCCCCCCCCCAATGAGGCGTCCTGGGTATGATGTTAAATTGCATCCAACAGCAAGGCCTCTGATCTGGAGGTTTTGAGGAGCGTGGAACCACCTCTTAATTGCTGGTGTTCCCTGGTCCACCTTGACCTGGGGTGGTAGCACCTGTTAAGGTCCCAGCTATGGGCAAATAGTGAACTCCTAGTTTTCCAGGTTTTGCTCACGTCCTGGGTATGACGGTAAACTACATCCGCGTCCTGGGTATGGCGATAAACTGCATCCAACAGCAAGGTCTCACATAATGTTTTCAGAAAAATAATGTTGCCAGCTCTAAGTTTTTTTTGTAAAGAAGTAATGTTGCCAGCTATACGTGTTTTTTTTTTGTTTTTTGTTTTTTTTTGAAACAATAATGTCACCAGCTATACATTTTTTATTCCATACAAAATAGGCATTTAAAATTCATATAAACTGGATTTGGCATTAAATAACCCACAGTGGTTGATATGCCATAAAACCCAAACAAACAAACAAAACATCAACACAAGTAAGGCAATAAAGACACTAAGTCAGAAAGGGTTACAGAGTATTAGGGAATATTAAAAAAAAACACACGCACACACACTATTAAAGAGAGAGGACAATAAAACAAGAAGAATTAAGACAATAAGATAACAATTAAAATTGCATTTAAACTTTCGAAGTTCAAAGGCAACAAAGCCACTAGGATGCAAGGAGTTACTGAGTGTTAGAGAATATGAGAAAAACTACTATTAAGGAGAGAAGACAATAAAAGAACAAGAATTAAGAAGATAGTTATTGACATTAAATTTAAATTTTTGAAGATCAAAGTTGACTGGAAAGCCAGAAGAGTTCCACAAGCGGGAAGTGTGATAGAAGAAACTATTAACATAGAACATATGGTTACATCTCTCACCATTTCAACTGTAAAATGATGAGGCCTTGTTGTCAATCTAGTACTGTACTTAAATTCATAAAGTTTAGGTATCATAGAGGAAAGTTCATCAGAACAATTACCATGAAAATATTTAGAGAAAAGGCATAGGGAAGCTATGTTACAGAGGTGGGAATGTGACTGAAGCTGAGGTACTGGATCAGGACCAATAACATTGCAGATTCTTCTTTGGACTTTATCAAAAATCTCTAAATATATAGCAGGAGCACTAGGCTAAATGTGCCAGCAATATTCAAAGCAAGGACGAAAGGTAGAATTATATATATATATATATATATATATATATGTGTGTGTGTGTGTAAGATTCTGGTGAGTCCAGTACAACACAGAGAACCAACTTTCTTAACTGCAGACTTAGCAGTTGATTCAATATACTCTTTCCATATCATGTCAGCTGAAAATGTTAGTCCAACAAAACACAATGAATCACTCTCCTGGAGGTTAGCATCAGCCATGCTGATGGAAGGTAAAAAGGGTTCTATCAGATGATTAAAAGAGAGAAGTTTCATTTTTGAGGTGTTAAAATTAACAAGCCACTCCTTGCCCCATTTAACAACAGACTGTAAGTTATTTTTGAAGTCAGCTGCCAATTTGGCTTTATTGAGCCAATCAGACTTACTATCAAAACGGCAGTAAATAGTTGAAAAACTATTTTCCTGGAACATTGTTTTAAGACAGATTTTATAACTTTCTGCTAAAATCAGTACTGGCTGCTCAGTCAAGGAATGCTGAAAGTTTTCCTTATCATTACCAATTCCACAGTTTGGAATTCAGATTTATTCTGCCTGATGGATTTCTCCTAAAATTTATAAAGCTTCAAACAACCCTGCTATTTAAATCATAGCTGAGGAAGAAGAATTGGATTCATGCCTTTCCCAAAGTCATTAGTGTGAAAGTGAACACAGCAGATTATGCTGGAATTTGAACTCAGGTTGCCAATTCCACTTTTTATGCCATTAATCATGACACTAACCACACTTCATATTAATGCCCTTAAAGAAAAGCATTGGTGTCCCTCTTCCAATAAACGAGAGTAAATATCAATCCTTGCTGCTGATTTCGCAGAACCTGATACAACTTGTCTTATATTACATGGAAAGGAAACAGGAAATGCAAATCACCTTCTAATAATCTGGGAAATGCTACAAAGGGCTCATCATGACACACAAAAATCTATTTGGGTCAAAGGGTAGATTGATCTGGACTTAAAGAGAAAAAATGCAACCAACCAATGCTCTTGAGATTAATAAAAATAATGTTTTGAAATAGACATGACATCTGATTCTACAATAATCAATTGAGAAATATATTTATATATATATATATATATAAAAAATAATATTAGTTCTAAAGTGGGTATATATAAAACTTTCACAAATGCTCTTCACAATACATTGGGGAACTTTCAGAAATTTTAAAAAATGTATGCATGAACACAAAAAGTTTTCTCATACACACCAATTTATCAAATACACAGACAAATTCAACGACAAATTTGATCTAAAGAATACCACACTTATTAAAAGAGAAAGTAAGTTCAACAGGATATTCTCAACAGTACCACTATCGAATCTTTTAAAATGTCTCCATTCCTGAAAGAATTACTCTTATCCCAAACCAACACGTCAACAAAGATGTTAAAACATTCAAATTCATAACCTCTTTTTATTTAAAAAAATATATAATACATAAATTTATCCTATACTAAAATTATTTAAGTATTAAAAACATTAAAAAAAAAACTCAGTTTATTAGATGTTAAATTACATTACTATTACTAATTACTATATATATATATATATATATATATATATATAAAGAAATATAGTCTTAAGGTGTGCTATATTTATGGAATAAAGTGCTCAATATCAGAGATAGAGCGTGTGTAAATATAAAAGTGAACATAGAAGTCAACACTTAGAGGCGACAGTCTGTTTCATGCTATATGCAATCGTCAAGCCACCCTCATGGTAAGAGTGGCTTGACGATTGCATATAGCATGAAACAGACTGTCGCCTCTAAGTGTTGACTTCTATGTTCACTTTTATATTTATATATATATATATATATATATATATATGTGTGTGGTGTGTGTAAAAATTTCATATGTAACTAAAATACATCTATAAAAGGAGGATATGAATAAAGACAAAAGGAAAACATCTTAGCCAATGTGTTTTGCCCTCTGACAGACTTTATTAAGGTAAATGTGAGGATTTTATTTTGCAACAAGTATTTATAAACAAAAGTAAAAATGTTAGTTTTAAAATTTTTTTAAATTTAAGAGATGTTTATAAATATTCATCAGGTTAACAGAAAAGTCTCAGTAAATTATGAAAGATGCTAAGTAACGTAATTTAACATCAAATAAAATGAGTTTTTTTTTTTTTTAATGTTTTTAATACTTAAATAATTTTAGTATAGGATAAATTTATGTATTATATATTTTTTTAAATAAAAAGAGGTTATGAATTTGAATGTTTTAACATCTTTGTTGACGTGTTGGTTTGGGATAAGAGTAATTCTTTCAGGAATGGAGACATTTTAAAAGATTCGATAGTGGTACTGTTGAGAATATCCTGTTGAACTTACTTTCTCTTTTAATAAGTGTGGTATTCTTTAGATCAAATTTGTCGTTGAATTTGTCTGTGTATTTGATAAATTGGTGTGTATGAGAAAACTTTTTGTGTTCATGCATACATTTTTTAAAATTTCTGAAAGTTCCCCAATGTATTGTGAAGAGCATTTGTGAAAGTTTTATATATACCCACTTTAGAACTAATATTATTTTTTATATATATATATATATATATATATATATATATATATTAGGTTGGTGCAAAAATAATGACGCAATAATGTCGTTTTTTGACGTATTTTTTAACGTCAAAAAACGACATTATTACATAATTATTTTTGCACCAACCTAATAAATATAATATATTTCAGGCACTTTCCAAAGGTGCCTTATGATCCCAATGTGTGGACATCCTTAGAAAGTGCTTGAAAACTATACCATAGGTTGACCCAAGCCTTGTGAGTGAAATTGAGTAGACAGAACACTTAGGGCCATTGATAGCTGTGCTAGCATGAAGTCGCAAGTCATCATGACCAAGGGTTTGAATGTGCTGGCATTGTTCAGATTGTTGATCTTTTAAGATAAAAACTGTAACTAAGGTTTGCTCAGCATAGTTGCAGTATAAATCACAGGTTGGCTCTGTGGGTGTTGAACAAACACAAATGTGCCTGAGCAAAAGTCTGCAATGGGGTTTGGCTAGCTACCCTAGTAGATGTGTATCCTCAAATACAAGTGGCGAGCTATTATTTTATATGAATAAGATTTTTTATTTGATATTACTTCTTACACATTATTTTCCTTGTGTATGCGTTTTTCAGTTGCTATGCCTGTTTTATTTTTTCATTTTTATTTTCTTTCATTAAACAGTCAAATTAATAATAGTTGACCTAAATTAATAACATCTGACCTAAATTGTGAAGTCCTGCTAAAGAAAAATTGTGCCCCTGACAGGAATTGAACTTGTATCCCATTTTTTTTCATAAGTTCTATCCTAACAGTTTCTTTTCTCACACTTCTTGTTTCAGCCAATTTTAATTTAAAAAAAAATTAAATGCAATGTCAATCATTATCTACTGTCTTCTTGATTACTCTTCTATTCTTACTTCTTAATAATGTTTCTCTTTTTTTCTTATTTTTTCACACTCGGTAACCTCTTGTGTCTTACTGGCTACACTGCTTTGCATGAGGTGATATGATTTAAAAAAAAAAAAAATTAATTAAAAATTTAAAAAAAAAAAGTGTGCCTCCACGAGTTTGGCCACAGAATCAGCATGGTAGGGCAAATTTTGAATTGCCTATTAACAAAGCACATTTCTTGGAACTTCTATGAATTTATATCTGTGAGCTTCAGTCTCATACCTGAAATGTAAACAATAGTAACTTTTTAAAACAACTTTTTATCCAACATTGTTTCTTATTACTACAAAATTTTACGACAGTTTTTTATTTTCACGGTTTAATAAAATAAAAAAAAATAGGGATAGTAACTCGAACTGAAGTGAACTGACAGCAAATATGTTTTCAAAAAGGTTTGCAACCTAAAATTTTTAGATTATTCTTTGAAATCCAACGGGTGGCACCCAAATTTTAACCTATAGTGTATCGTCTCCTTTGGATGTAGGCGTATCAAGGAATTTGTGGATTGTATAGCAATTATATATACACACACATACATCACCATGTTAGTTTGTTGAGGCAGGACCAGGATTAATCTTGCACAATGCAAGGTGGGTCCTGCCTGGCAGAGGATTTGTTAGAATGGCTTGAGGCAAGGTTTTACAAGGACATAAACTCATTGTGATGCCCAACTCAGACACTCAAGGTCATCCAAGTATACAGAATATTTTTATCAAAACACGATCTATAGTAAAGTTACCATTCAAGTCTTGAAACTCCATCCTAGCCCTGTCTGTGTATGATGATGAACTACATCTGTGTCCTGGGTAAAATGATAAAACTACGTTTGACAGCAAGGCCTCTGATCAGGAGCTTTTGAGGAAAGCATGTAACGACCTCTTAACTTTGCTGGTCTTCCCAGGTTCACCCTGACCTGGGGTGGTAGCACCTGTTAGGGTCCCAGCTATGGGCAAATAGTTAACCCCCCCAAACTGGGATCAAAACACTATGTTATTGTAAAAATAGGTTTTAATACCAGTAATACTTTCTAAAAATATTATTGTCAACAATACATTTTTTGAAAAAACTATTACCAGAAATAGATTTTTGAAGGAAAAATTATTACCAGCAATAAAAATTTTGTCAGCATTAAATAACCCATTGGGGTTGATATGCCACAAACCAAACCATCCATCCTAGCCATATATATATATATATATATATATATATATATATATATATATATATATATAAAATTAATGTGAGTAAATGTTTGTCACTTAGCTAATTGATGTTACCTTCAGCATCCCGCCTCCATAGTTTCATAGGCAGACCTATCTGTTCACTCTTCAGTGAATATCAGCAATTTAATGTTTAAATTTTTTTTTTTTTTTGATAAAAGTGGACATTAAGGTCAACACCAAGCAGCAACAATCTGTTTCATGCTTATATGCAATTGTCAGGCCTGACAATTGCATATAAGCATGAAACAGATTGTTGTTGCTCGGTGTTGACCTTAATGTCCACTTTCATATTTACATATACTCTATCCCTGATATTGAGCACATTAACTCATAAATTATAGCATACCTTAAAACTATATTTTATCATATATGTTGTCTGTTGGCTTCCGCAAGAAGCTTATCCTCCCTTTTGAGGGTTTTTTTTTTTATCCTGTGGGGGTGACATGCCACTCTCCAACTGTTGGTTTTGCACCTGTAAAATACACTCTCCCATGTTGTGCTCTCACCAGATGTTGAGACTTGAGTGATGGTGAAAAACAATCAAAGAATTAATATTAAAAAAGAAAAAGCCAACACTCAATATCAACTATGAACATGGCCACAACGGGCTGACTGTTTGGAAAATAAAAAAAAAATTGCCATCACTATAGATACATATATATACATATATATATATATATATATATATATATATATATATATATATATATATATATATAAAAATTTACACATTCAGTTAAAAAAATATCTTTGAAAATGGCTAATGGAATAGATAGGATCACTCTTATATATAAAACATTTGGCCAGTTTTTACACTATTGCAAATGCAAAATTGAATAAAACCTAATCACAGTACCTTGTCAGTCATCACAACACTCTTTCTGTACATCACAACCCTCTCCATTTCTCTCTACCTACCCTTATGATGACTTAAAAACCTTGAACTAGTAATAGCAGCAAGGAAAATGGTGCAATCAAACTCAACCTTTGATCATGTGACCAGAAGTGTACCAACTATAAACACTCATGAGCAGAAGGTCATGGGACAAACCTAAAGATATGTTATAGTGAAAAGTGCGGATAACTTTTGACTTACCCTTATATACAGTTGATAGTTTGAACTTTATTTAAATAGGTGCTTGTGTATGTATGATAACCAGCAGTTTTTTTTTTGTTTTTTTAAAATCCTGAGACAATGATTAGAAAGATATAAAAAAACAAAATGATACGGAAATTAAGCAACGTCAATAGTAGATAAAACGGTTAGATCCAGTGACTAGACCCAAAGAGTTGTGACAAATAACTGAGAGATCCGGAAGAGACATGGCATGTGGAACTAGAACAATCTACCTCAGTGGATGAAATAAACGGTTTGGTTTGAAATTCTAATCACCTGAAAAGACTGGAGCATACAATGGCTGAAACATTGTGAATATGGCATTGAAGATGAGGATAACACCCGAATAATGTAAATAATATGGATAATGGCTTGGAATAGTAATCGGAGAGCAGAGTTCCAATTCCAGTTGGGTTCATTATATTCATATACATACAATTTTTCTTGGGCAATGAATCCACCTTTTCTCCCCCCCCCAGCTATATGTTATTTAGTAAGGCTTTAGTAACCATTATTATCCCCCCCCCAACAAAAAAAATTAGATAACTTGCAAAGGGTTAATAGGCTATTGAAAACAAATGAATCAATCAATGTCAAAGATATTCATAAAAATGACAAATATGAAAATTTATCTTGTGACCCTTCCAAATATTACTTCTTTCACTTCTCTTAATCCCCCAGTGACTCGTATATAGAACCAACCAACAAACTTGAGACACATGATGAGAAAGATGAAAATTAATCTTATGACTCTTCTAAATATTAAGGCTTTCATTTCAAACAACCAATCCACCATTTAAAAAAAAAAACAACAAAGAATGAGACAAAAAAGAAAGAAACAAAAGAAACATTATTTGAGATAAAAAAAATTTTTTTAAAAAGTGAATGCTATTTCCCATGATTCTCTCATCTATTTTGTAACTTGATGACTTTTCTGTGTTCCGGAAATCTGTTTACAATGTTTATATGCTCTCCAAGGCATCATTGTTTTGCTCTCTGTGGAGTTGCTGGTGTTGAACATAATTCCCTTAGTGAATTTTCAGGAAACAAAATGAAACTCAGGAAGGTTTTCAAACACTCAGCAAGAATGAAAACAAACAACAATAAATAGAACTAAAGAATATTATATTCTCAAATGTAAAAGCAGAATTGCAAACATAAGTGTCTGCCAAAAAATTACCACCACTTGAAGTAAAAAAAAAAAACAAAAAAAACTCCATTTTGTGACATGAGATTCTTTTAAGGGAAAAGAATCATAAATAAATAAATAAATAAAAAAAAAAAAAAAAAATATGGCAGCAAATCTTTTGATGACTAAACACAAAATCCATAAATTTCATACTCATCGGCAGATGTGTTGTGATCTATCTACCCAGCTTTTTGTTGCTATCCAAGTGTCAGGATTACAAATATTTACTGTATTTTCTGGTTTACAAAATGCACCCTAATATTGAAAAGAAATTTCTAAGAAAAAAAGTCATTCTCATACAACAACACATTCATCATCCCTCACATACTAGTGCCACGTACTGTTTACATTCATCACTTGTCCGTTTTGTTTGTATAGCGGCGACATAATAGTGAAGAGCAGAAAGGCTCCTACTGCTGCTCGTAAAGAGAGCATGTTTAAGCTTGTGGCTTGTCTCCAGGAAGGTTTACAGTCTTGGAAATACTTGTAACAGCTAAGTACTGAGTTTACATCATATAAAAGGCTGAATTCATTAGCTAACATCAATATACAAATTCATGTCAATATCAGTCAAGCCAATTAGTTGACTGCACACGTATTTTTCAGGAAAAAATGTGTGTCTTATAAGCTGGAAAATATGGTAACAACACACATCTTTTAAATGAGGCATAAAAATGGTTATTTTCTGAAGGAAAAGTAAAAGCAGAACATGATTTGAAATAAAATTTATAGATTCTTTTCAGAATTATACAATAACAATAAAATGTTCAATTTTCCTTTCAGTGAAGTTTGTTTTATAAAGTAATTAGGTGCAATAATTGTTTATCAAACAAACTTTCTGCTGGCATTTTTTTGGTTGAGATATATATATATATATATATATATATATATATATATAAGATTTAATGTTCCAAATGTCAGAAGGAAATTTTATGTTGATCAACATTTTTCCAAAGAACTGCTACTTTGTGAAACAGACTCAAATATATAACCTTCCTTGAACATTACAATCTTTGATCTTTTCAAGTCAATAGATATCTCTTCTTCAATTCCTACCACCTACACTTTCATTCATATCACACACTTCATTCAGTAACCTGCAAACTTCAGTGGCTCTTGAGCCTTGTATTGGGTGAATTTTAATATATAAAAAAGCTAACCATATATATATATATATATATATATATATATAAAGCTAACCTTGAGATAAATATGCATTGGTACATCAGCCTAATTTCTTTCCTTATCAATGCATTTAATCCTGATGTCTATATTAATGTCATACATAGGTACATGAAAATGTCTATCGCCTAATGATGAAAAGTCATTTATTTTTTAAACAGGAAATATTTTTGATGATGTCCATTCTAATATCCTAATCTTTGTTGTTGTTATCATAACATTTTGGCTGGCCTTCTTTAGGTGTTATTCCTTTTTATTTTCTAGCTGCTGCTTTCATGTTTTTCTTTTCTTTTTCATTTTTTCCTTCTTTCTTTCTTTCTTTCATTTTTCCTTTCTTCCTTGTTTCCTTTCTTTCTCTATCTCCTTTCTCCTACTTTCTTTCTTTTCTGCTACTTCTTTCTTTCTTTTCTATTTTCTACTTTTTTATTTCTTCCCTCTTTCCTATACTCAGCAATATTTATAGATCTGTAACAGTCTTTTATAACAAGATTACACTTATATTCGATGCCAAATTCTTGCCTGAGTCGGTGGGCCATGTCACCTAAAGACAATCCAATAAACTAAAACAAAAATTCTCTGTTATTAGAAAACCTACTCATCTAATACTAGTTTCCCAAGTTTCAGTCCTATTTATAAATATTAAACTTTGCATGTTTAATTCTTCTCGGGTTTCAGGCTATATATATAATGTAATGTGTCCTGATTATAATTTGACAGTTGTCATGGGACAGAGAGAGCATACTGCAGGATGCTCGGTTCCATCAACATCTGACAGGGCCTGATGCTGGTACACTGACCCATGACATGTTGCCAGTGAGTTGGAATTTAGAGTTTTTTTTTTTTTTCTTGACTGCTTTTCCTAAGAAGACTAAAGAAACTAGCCTACGTTACTTTTTTACTTGTAGCTGAGAGAGGAGAATTGAATGCAACATGAATTATTTTGTTTTCAGAGCGGAAAACCATTAAAATTCCTACATTTCCACACGCACACACACACACACACACACACACACACACACACAAGGTATTGTCACCATTTTATATTTTTAATGTCATGCATGCTTGTTTGTTTTTGAATTTTTAGTTGGGCACCATCTGCAAGAAAAAGAGCCCCATGATACAATTCACTCTGCCAGAAATTTGCTATATTGCTTGGCATTCACACCGGAAGCTCCAATACAAACTTTTCAGAGGTCTTGGAAAATTTAACAGTCACAAGACAGATTGAGGGAAAGAAAGATTGAGAATAGCAGCGCATAGCACACTTGATGAGCATGAGTAAATGGATGGTAGAACAGGGTTTGGAAGGTACATGGCACATGATCATGTGACTACTGTACTGTCATGTGACTACATGTCTAAGAATAGTACCTTTCCCATGTCTACCATTCATGTTGTTTTAATTTATTTATTCACATGTGTATGTGAATGTTATAAATGCTTTGCAAGGAGCTTACTGAGTCTGAAAGTAGATGACTGCAGGAAGCCAGAGAGTACAATGGCCAAAACACTATGATTATTACAACCAAGATGAGCATGATGCTGTTCCAAATAGCAAAATATATAAGCCAAAGTGTACAATGACAGAAATGCTGTGAATATTACAATCAATAATTTTTCTTTTTAATCATTCCACCCTCAACAAAGTGTGTATTTATTAAAACATTGTCTGCTTTCATCTACTGTGAAACTGTTCTATACTGGATTCATTTATACAATACAAGTATATTTTAATTGGAAATGTAGCATTCCTAAAATGCCAAGATGAAGCTAATACAAAATTTTATCTATGACAACAAGTCATAATATTTATAAAAATGGTTGACTGTACTCGCATAGAAATATAAACTTTGGAGAGTTCTTCCAAAAATATTCCAAGCCCTCTTTCCTCGTCATGTGCCTTAGAAATGTCAACTGTCTCTTAGAAAATCAGCATAGCACATTCACAGAATATTTGCCATGTCAAGAAATGCAGACTTCTGAAGTGATGAGATACACTAGGCTTTATTCCGACTTTCTCAATATAGGTCAAGTGGTACAGACCCCAATTCTCCATTGATAACTGGGACAATAGTCACCTGAACATTTCACATTCTAGCAACTTCAATCTGAAGGTTAGTGTACTTTTTAAGCTTTTTGATTTCTTTGATTCACTAGAAACAGCCACATTATTTATTATTATTTTTTATTATTTATTTTATTATTTTTATTTATTTATTATTTTATACATAATAATTTAGTGACTTTGAAAATAATATAGTATAATTCAGTGGTAATGTTAATTATATAGATAATTATCCCGTGAAATATTCAGATCAAACATCTGTTAATAACAGTCTCAGACGACAGACTTGTTGATATATATCTATATAGCAGAAAGGTTGTGTTTATTGATAAGCATATTGAATAAAAATTTGTCTGACTACTATGCCTTCGTAAAACCGTTTTTCTAATGTGAATGACCAATTACTGTGAGAAATATAAGAAGAATTGGAAGCTTTGAACTCTTTGAAACCCGCCAACATGCAATTTTGTCTCTCAGTTTTTACAGCCGCATCTCTTGCTTCTGCTGCTGCTGGAAATTCTGTTCCATGGCAACCTTTGTGGAAATAATTGCAAGCTTCACAATTCTCTAAGGGAAATCAGCAGCAGTCACAACTAGTACGACCTTCATTTATACCAAAAATAAATGTTATGTGTTTCTTTTTCAATCTCTTTTGGTTTTCATTTCTCTGTCTTGAACATAAGTGTTTTTTTTTGGGGGGGGATTTTTTAGGACTATAAAACAGGAAGCCAATCGGTACTAAATAATAAAATGTAATAGTTACATTTGGTTCAAATCTTGGCACTACTCAAATAGATTAGTCCCCTTTTTAAAAAAATATTTTTGAAAATAATATAGCGAAAGATAAAATTTATTAAGGACAGGAAAAATGTACAGAGCCATGATCGGCTATGCCCATAAGAGACATGGCACATAGAAGATGAGCATGTGTAAATTTGATGGTAGTGTAAGGTTTATGAGAGATAACAAAAGGACAAAATTTATTAAGAGCTAAAAAGGACAGGAAATTGTGGAGAGCCATGATCGCCTATGCCCATAAGAGACACGGCACATAGAAGATGAATGAGCTTGTGTAAATTTAATGATAGAGTAAGGTTTATGAGAAGATAACAAAAGGACAAAATTTATTAAGAGCTAAAAAGGACAGGAAATTGTGGAGAGCCATGATCGCCTATGCCCATAAGAGACACGGCACATAGAAGATGAATGAGCTTGTGTAAATTTGATGGTAGTGTAAGGTTTATGAGAGATAACAAAAGGACAAAATTTATTAAGAGCTAAAAAGGACAGGAAATTGTGGAGAGCCATGATCGCCTATGCCCATAAGAGACACGGCACATAGAAGATGAATGAGCTTGTGTAAATTTGATGGTAGTGTAAGGTTTATGAGAGATAACAAAAGGACAAAATTTATTAAGAGCTAAAAAGGACAGGAAATTGTGGAGAGCCATGATCACCTATGCCCATAAGAGACACGGCACATAGAAGATGAATGAGCTTGTGTAAATTTGATGGTAGTGTAAGGTTTATGAGAGATAACAAAAGGACAAAATTTATTAAGAGCTAAAAAGGACAGGAAATTGTGGAGAGCCATGATCGCCTATGCCCATAAGAGACACGGCACATAGAAGATGAATGAGCTTGTGTAAATTTGATGGTAGTGTAAGGTTTATGAGAGATAACAAAAGGACAAAATTTATTAAGAGCTAAAAAGGACAGGAAATTGTGGAGAGCCATGATCACCTATGCCCATAAGAGACACGGCACATAGAAGATGAATGAGCTTGTGTAAATTTGATGGTAGAGTAAGGTTTATGAGAGATAACAAAAGGACAAAATTTATTAAGAGCTAAAAAGGACAGCAAATTGTCATTAAGGGACATGGATCATAGAAAAATTAACCCCTGTGAATGACCCACCCTAATTCATTAAAATGTCTGCCACTTAAGCACCATTCTAAATTAGCCGGGTGGCCTTCTCTTGTAAATTGGTATGGTGCTGTTTTTGTCAAAATGAACAACCAGAAATTCACAGGAATAGTCAGGACTAGTAATCTTGCAAAATATATGGTTGCAGCGATGGGATGTGAGTGATGCCTAGAATTTATTTATGCAAATCATTTGTGTCGAGCATAGCAAGATTACCAATGTCTCTGGACTCAATATAAACAGACAGATTTTCTGTTTGGGAAAGTGAGTAATCAGCAGTATTACTAGTGTACAGAACGTTGTGATTATGATTTCCTTTTCGTTTGTTGTCGCTTTCTGTGTCCTGGTTACGTTCGACCTTCATTTGTACCATTCCTGTGTGGAATTCTTCATTTGCCTTCTGCTGTGAATGTGTCGCTGTTTTATTTGCTTTGCTTTGTTTATCTTCAGCGCTGTTGTTCATTCCATCCCTCCTCATTTGTGTTCCGGCAACAGAAAAATAACTTCAAGCTATTTTGGTGTTAGGGATGACATATGAACACATGGCCCACTTGATAAAAGTGATGGTTGAATTAATTCTAAAGTGATTTGATCCAGAGGGTTGTGGGTTCAATACCAAGCCACTGCTGAGATGAACAAAAATTTGCTAAAGGGAATTATCTTAAACTGTCCAGAAAAGGCATGGCACATGGAACTGGAACAATCTACCCCTGTGGACTAAATAAAGGGTTCATTTCAAAATTCCAACGTATATCACCTGAAGAAGGCTGGAGCATACAATGGCTGAAACCTTGTGGATATGACAATAAAGATGAGGACAATAGTCTGAAAAATGTAAATATTGTAAAAATAAGAACTAGGCAAGATATTCTTAGACATGAGCAGTTGAATGTGAAGTTTACTCCCTCCTGTGGATTAAATAAGAGGCTCAGTTGAGAATTCCCTATAGATTACCCAGATCAATATATACCTGAAGAACACTGGAGAGCACAATGACTGAAATGTAATAACAACAATAAAGATGAGGACAATAGTCTAAATATAAATAATGTAAATACCCATTTTTTACAGTAAGATCTATAAATGCAAATGTATCAACCTTCACAGTTAAGCCATGCCATGCTATGTAAACTGGGTCAAACCAGCCACATTTCCATCATATTCCATTAGTAAGGAGGAAGTTTCACTCGAACAGTTTCTTTCCTAGAACTGCTATTTTGTGGAACACTCCCAACCAGATGCTTTCCCAACCACTTAACCTTTTCAAGTATACAATTAAGCTTTATCTTTTCAACATATCCTCATAAACTGGGCTTCTTATCTTTTATTCTTACTGCATTCAGTAACCTCCTTCTACCTTGAGGAGCTCTTGGGCTTTATACAGGGTGAACATTATTTTTCTTAAAAATTCATTTTTGTTCCATGATAGTACACTTTCATATACATATACTAAATGATAATACACTGTATAAGGTAAATGATAGTAAAAATGATAGTAAAAAATAATTCATTTCTGTCCTATGATAGTATACTTTCATATACATATACTATTATATAATTGTGCTTGTTCTGACTTTCACTAGTTCGCACAGCCATTACACCTTGCCAATATTTCATAAATAACATTTTGACTGCGTGGAAAGAGGGGAAAAAACACAACTTGGTTTCAGTGAGAAAAAGAAAGAAATAGAAATGTTTAACAGCTGTTTCATTGAGATGGAAAAAGTTAATTTCAGATCTTTTTATTTGTACCCCCTTACTTCTGAAAATAATGACCAGCATTCATCTTTATGGTTATTATTACAATATTTTGTTAAAGTTAAGCTCAATATCAGAGATTCTACTTGGTTTCAGTGAGAAAATGAATGAATGAAAAAAAAAAAAAAGATTTCAGCAAAATGGAAAAATTCATTTCAGTTCTTTTCATTTGTATCCCCTTACTACTTAAAATAATGACCACAATTCATATTTATGATTGTCATTAGAATATTTGGCTAAAGTTCTTAAGATCAAATATTTAACAATGCAATAGGGGAATTTCTAAGGATATTTTATTGTCACAGAAATAGCCATTAGCTTTTATTCAATCATTAACTGAAGAATAAAGATTCATCAGAAAATTTAAATAGGAAAACCATGAAATTTTCACTGGTTTTTCTAGTAACTATTATTATATGTCCGTGATTGTAATGGCTTCTTTGTTACTTCAGGTCTCTTATTGTTTGACTATTAGTTTTTTGTTTGTTTATTTTCTTTCCATCTTTCTTTCTCTCCTCTCATTTTCCCATTCTTTCTTTCACTCTCTTTTGTCTCACACTTTTTCTCATTCTCTTTCTCCTATCACTCTATCACTTATTACCACTCTCTCTGCTTTCCATTTATTCTCTCTCACTTTCTATTCTGTCTCTTTTCCCCCTCTATTCTGCCCCACACTTCCCTGCCTCCCATCCTTCCTTCCTTTTCACTGTCCCTCCCTTCTCTCAATCGCTTCCTTTTCTTTCATTTCTATTCTATGCTCTAATTTTCTTTTGTCTTTTTCTCACATGTCTCATTCACGCTTATTCACTCTCATTTCTCTCTGTTTCTCTCACTCCCTTATTTTCTCTCCTTCTTTTCTCACTCCCTTATTCTCGCTCTTCCTTTTCTCATTCCCTTATTCTCTTCCTTTTCTCATTCCCTTATTCTCTTCCTTTTCTCATTCCCTTATTCTCTCTTCCTTTTCTCATTCCCTTATTCTCTCTTCCTTTTCTCATTCCCTTATTCTCTCTTCCTTTTCTCATTCCCTTATTCTCTCTTCCTTTTCTCATTCCCTTATTCTCTCTTCCTTTTCTCATTCCCTTATCCTCTCTTCCTTTTCTCACTCCCTTATTCTCTTTCTTTTCTCACTCCCTTGTTCTCTTTCCTTCTTTTCTCAATCCCTTGTTCTCTTTCCTTCTTTTCTCAATCCCTTGTTCTCTCTCCTTCTTTTCTCAATCCCTTGTTCTCTCTCCTTCTTTTCTCAATCCCTTATTCTTTCTTTTCTCAATCCCTTATTCTTTCTTTTCTCAATCCCTTATTCTTTCTTTTCTCAATCCCTTATTCTTTCTTTTCTCAATCCCTTATTCTCTCCCCCTCTCCTCCATTCTTTATTCTCTCTCTCCTCTTACTTGTCTTTTTCCCTCTCCTTTCTCTTCTCTCCCTATTTTCTCACTCCCTTGTTTTCTCTTCCTCATTCTCTCTCCCTCTCCTCTGTCCCTTTCTCTCTCTACCCTATTCTCTCCCTCCTATTACTCCCTTGTTTTTATTCTCTCCTCTTTCTTTTCCCTCCCTTATCATATCTCCCTATTTTCTCACTCCTTTGTTCTCTCTCCCTCTACTCTCTCTCCATTTTTCTCTCATTCCCTTTCTCTGCTATTAGTTAATATAGACATATGCCAAAATTTGCATTAGTAAGTTTGTAAATGGATACCTTCTGTAATACTATTGTTAATGGCTCTTATATCTATTCTCAGTCATGACTGATGGTGAGTACAGTATTATGCTGCCTAGCATCAAGCCACTTCATTCAGCTTCCGTCTGAGTAAGATAAGACGAGATAACAAGTGATATATTAACTTAAGAAACCTTATACGTTCAAAATCTCAGAAAATGATTCAACAATACTCCACCCACTGGAATTACCCCCACAGCCTATCTCAGTGTTTCATGTTAGGGTCGCTTACATCTACATCTACCTTCCTTGTTAATGACAGGTGCAGAACTAAATCTTAAAATCCAGCTCTTAATTTTTTTTTCCCTTACATTCTTTAAGAAACATCTGCTATTTCCAAGAATTTTTTTTTCTGTATCGTTGAAAATTTTTGACGGAACACAGAAAATTATCTGTTAGTTGTTGATTCAGTTGATTAATGAAAGTATTTTAATTAACTTTTGTTTATCTTACTCCATATAAAAAGAAAATGGCATTTAAAAAGATAAGGGCTTAGGGTTTTTTTTCTCTTGGTACAAATATGATCAAATTTAAGGCAAGTTTGGTTAATTAGACAACATAACAACACTTTTAATGTCTTTTAATCGTTGGTGATTGATATTGCACTTAGTTTCAAAGACTGTATATGGTGGAGAAACAAATCAGAAGGTGAGATGTGCAAGAAAAGAAACTATTAGAATAGAACTGATGCTTGCATGTAGATAGTCCTTTCTTCTTGCTTTCCTTGTCTCAGAGTTCTTTCAATTTCTCTTCTGAGTCTGCCATCAACTCGGTGTCATCTGTGTATTTTAAATTGTTAGCATTATGTCGACTAATAATAAATCCTGGGAAATTTTTGTATCCTCTTATATCACTGTATACGTTAAATAAATCCAGTGAGAAAAGACGTCCTTGTCTTATTCTGTTGTTTTTTTTTTTTCATTTTTGTCTCTTCACTGAATTTCATTTTTTGTTCAACATGCAGTTTATTTGCTCCCAAAATATTTTTTGGTTTAAAAGATAATTTTCTTTTCAGTTTCAACATTAATTTATTTTTTTTTTAATCATTACACCCCAAGCAAGGCAATAAAGCCACTAAGATTTAAGGGGGATTACTGAGTGTGAGAAAATGTGAGAAAAAGAAAAACACCATTAAAGAGAAAGAACAATAAAAGAAGAGGAATTAAGAAGACAGAAGATGACAATTGACATTGCATTTAAATTTTTGAAGATTAAAGTTGACTGGAAAGTAACAAGCTGGAAGAGAATTTCTACAAGTGAGAAGTGCAAGGGGAAAAAACATAATATAGAACTTATGGCTACATCTATCATTTCAAAATGATGAGACCTAGCTGCCAATCTAGTACTGCACTTAAAGTTAGAAAATCTAGGTTCTATAGAGAAAAGTTCATGAGAACAATTACCATGAAAGTATTTATAGAAAATGCACAAGGAAGCTATGTTAGCAACTTCATTGGATAAATACATTTATTGTTTTGTTTCATTAATTTCTGCCATCAAAACTGCTAAGAACTGCACATTTGAAGTCTACCAAGACATTGGAAATTTTGTTTTTTTTAAATGAAAATTCTCTAAACATAGAAATAAATGCAAATTCCAAGTTACAATCTTTGCTGAATCTTGTAAATCAGGAAAAACTTCCAAGCTAAGCTGTAAGAATTTTTGTTTGGTTATCAAAAAATTATGCAGCCTCACCTTATGCTGAAGGAATATTACACCGTTTCATTTGACTAATTCCAGATGTATTTTTTTGTTGATTTGCATGTTGATTTAGTTTAAGAACAAAGCTAATCAGAAAGAATTATCATGTCTCCCTAAGGTATTCATAATCGATGACTCTGATTCAATCTTATCATATATAAAGGCACAACCTGTGTATCACCACTGGTCTTTGGCTATACATGTCTCTCTTTATCAGGCAAGAAGTCAATGCCAAAAGACTTGACTCCCTTCATACTGTTATTTTGTATATTTGTTTTTAATATAATGATGCTTTATCTTGGGAAAGATAGTGGAATAGTTTATCTTACTTTCTCTATGGTGACCTTATTGAGACACTATCCATTTGATAGATCATAGTTTTGTTCAATCAGGTTGCAAATCACCCTCCTCTACAGATATGAATGGGGGGGGAACAAAAGAAAGATAGCTGAACTACTATATAATAGGAATCCTTCTCTTTGGTCGTACATATAAACAAGAGGCAACAGAGACGTGGTTCTATGGTGGATCTGAGCTTGGGATTATTATGGCAAGTTGTGTCTGGTCTGATGGTTCCATAGATTAATATTTGGAAATTCATTATTTAATAATTTCAATAATGTTAAGTGTGTGTAAAAATTTCATGGCTAATTTTTCTTTTGATAAATAAGACTCTCAGTTTGTTGTGGAAACATCTTTGTCTACTTTACATTCAAGTCATTTAAAAAGAAGCTATGAAATCTTTTGTACGTCTCTAACATGATTTCTGTAACTAAAATCTTTGTCTTCTTTTCTAAGACTATAAAAGACTAAATTTTCATCCAAAGCAACTAATGTTTCAAGGTTTGATAGATTAATGTTAGGAAATTCATCTTCTATTTTATTATTGCGGATGTCAGTGTGTCACTCTGTCACACTTTTTCAATTAAAGGGATACAACTTGCTAACCTTCAATAACTCATCTTCCTCTATATAATAAATGCGAATGTCACTGTCACTGTGTCAAACTTTTTCGACTTTACTCCTATCATACCATTTTGGAATCAGACTGACTCGATGAGCAAATTAAAAACATTCTGGGCCAGATCCAGACCCACAATCCTGAAATTTTGGATTCCCAAGTTTTCATTAGTACAATTTTTTTTTTGTACAGTAATTTTTGTACATGATTTTTTGCAACAAATTTTTTTGTATGATAACAATTTTTATAACTTGGAAATAATTTAAATTAATTGCGAAATCCAGCGAAAGTCCTTCATGAAATTAAAATAATAGTTTGTATGGAAAGTAAGGACCTACATACATCAAATTGTCTTTAAATTAAGTTGTGACAAAAGAATTATCATTGAACTTTCAGAAGGTAAGATTAAATATTAATGCAATGCTTAATAATTTCAACAATTTTAAGTGTTAGCATAAGACATTCTGTTATGGGATCTTACCCATAATAATAATGGACTATTCCAAACTTAATAAATACTGCACGTCAGAAGTAGGCAAGAAGTCAGTAGTTCAAGTCGATCTCGGTCGACCGGCTGATCAGTTGAACTCTCTGCCTTCGGGCGGGGAGGAACCCGAAGGAGGCTACGCCGAAGGGCGGATTCTCTTTCGGGGAGGTAAACTGACACTGAACACGTTTATACATGTTCAATGGGCATATTTTTGGCTGAGCCTACGGGCTCGGAGATCCCACGTTAAACCAGCCTTGTGCCACATGATACCCACGTGAGGGGATGACTAAATATATTCAGTCGTTCAAGTCGAGTCAAAGGCACTCCGAAAAAGTCGCATTCAGATAATTACTGCAAGACATTGGAATAGTGATACTGGTCGAGACTATATTGTTCTCTCTACTAAACCTGATTGTTCATACTAACACTTCTACTTCTCTGTATATATTCCTGTTTGTAATATATCTGTTATTCCATACCTGTGTTCGAGTTCTTCTTTATTGGTTCTACCTTGGACTATCACCGTGGTACAAGGAACCGGACCATAACACATTCCTTACTAGTTTTTCTTTTTCCTTTTTTTTTTGCAAAATCTTTTATACATATCTAACACAATTTCTATAATTTAAATCTTTGTCTATCTAGAGTTAATTCATTGAACAGACCATGAAATCTTTTGTAAATATCTAATAACCAAAGCAACTTGAATTAATTAACTGATAAAAATCATCGTTTAACATAGGTTTACACCCATTGAATAAAGTGTTTTGTTGGAAATCCCCAGAGATTATCAACTAATGACAGATGGCTGAAGGAGGCTAGAGAGTATAATGGCCAAAACATTGTGACTATAACAAGCATGATGAGTACATAAGACCTAGCAATGTCTTTTTTTTCCACAAATTAAAGCAGCCATTTTTGTTTTAAAATTAACCCTTCTCTTCATATTATACTTCTCGCATCTGAAAGTCATGGTTCTTATCACGTATGTCTATTGTATTCGCATCAGTTTTTTGTTTTTGGTAGAACCAAAATGCTTCCAGAATTCAGGAAGAGGAGAAAGGTGACATATATTGCACAAAACTAAGAGTTTTGTCCCTTGAAATCAAGCCCAGAATTGGACAATCATTACATGTCAATTATGTTGGCTTTAAAATGAAAGGAAGAAGTGAAACTTGCAGGAGAGCTAAAAATCATCAAACAATATGGAGGGCAGAATATAAACTTCCAAATGAATATGCAAGTTCTTGGGAGGTTAAACAATGAAAACATTTTTGATATACTGCAATAATTAGATGCAGCTGTAAAGTCTTTTTATTTTTTTTATTATTGTAATCTAATTGAAGCATAAACATTTGAATCAATGTGTTTAATACATCCTTCACAAGGCTTGTCGATGTGATGATATCCCTGCAATTATCTTAAGGAAAT
The DNA here is from genome assembly GCA_963932145.1 of Acanthosepion lycidas. Taxonomy (NCBI): domain Eukaryota; kingdom Metazoa; phylum Mollusca; class Cephalopoda; order Sepiida; family Sepiidae; genus Acanthosepion; species Acanthosepion lycidas. Next base: position 3,890,796 of record OZ010606.1, on the reverse strand, counting down.
GTGCTTCTGAACTGACTCCTGTTCTCTGCAAACTCTACAGCAAATGCTTTCCAAGAACTTTGGTGAACCTTCTAGTCTCTCAAAATATCATGCTGAATGTTGCTTATTGAAAAAGAAATATCTTTGGAAAAGAATTGTTCTCTTTGACATTTTGTTCCTTATTTTCCATTCATTTTTTTTTTTTTTTGTTGTTGTCAACAGGCTGAAGTTTCTGCAGCCAGCAAAAGAAAGGTAGACAAGTCTTTTAGAAGTTCTCCTGAAAACTTATTGATTGTGCTGTCAGAATAAAGTGTATTTTTATGTAAGGTAGAGATGAAAAGATTAAACCAGTATGATATCCAAGAAACCTTATAAATACAATTGGTTTGAATAAATTCTTTTTTCATTTTTTTGCAAGTCATGACTTAAGTCAATTTTGGCAGGTAATTTATGAAGGTAATTGAAATCAATAAGTCCATATATGAATGAAGAAAAAGAACATTTATTTTATTCAGTTGAAAAGGTAGCAAGAAATGAGGAGGTGCTGAAAAGCTCTTGGCACAATCCACTTCTGAAAATTTGACCAAATGACTGACCAAACATCAGAATAACTTTTCAGCACCCACTTAAAGACAAGAGAGAAACTGCAAACATTTTTTGGTTATAATGTAAGGTATAATATATATTTAAAAAAAAAAAAACAAAAAAAAAAAATCAACATTATAACCAAAAACGTTTGTGGTTTCTCTCATCTGTTTAAAATATAGACTTTTCTCTCTCTGGAACAACTATAACCTCTTCCATATATATATATATATATATATATATACACACACACACACTCTCATCTATAAAGTTTTATATATGTGCATATGAGAGGATCAAACTAAAAATAGACATATGTCTAGACTGTTCAATCAAACATGCCTGGATGAAGATATGCTGCATATATATATATATATATATATATATATATATATATATATGACATGTTTGGCAAAGGAGGTGTGTATTCAGCAAAAAATCGAAAATTGCAAATTATTCAATATATCATATCCAAGCATTTAAAAAAATTAGAGCCAATTACAATATTTCAAGTTCAGGTCAGGGTTAAGGTTCATAGCCATGCAATGAGATGAAGTAACATAAATCTTAGATTTGTCTGTGGAATATCATTGCATTGTTACATAATTATAGTGAAATTATCAAGATTTTTTGTTAAAAGTATTTTATTTTTAGTCGTATATGAATTTAAAAAATTCTTTTTTGCAGGCTTCATTTTTCAAATGGAATAAGATTGTTCTAAATTTCAGAATTTCTTTATTGTTCAGCAAAATGACTGGAAGAAAGCAATCAAAAACAACAATGGAAAAGAGAGACAACAAAGCATACACGAAATAACTCCAGTTTGTTCAACTTAGGAAACTTAGCATTGCTGTGAAAGTATTCTAAAATGCTGATTGTAACAAAAGAGAAAATAAAAACAAATCAAATATAGCATCAAAATTTATATTAGTTTTATTTATTTGTTATGTAACTAAATACATAATTGTCGACAATATTTCCATAAAACTTGATATTTCCTGTAATAAATTCTTAATAAATATTATTATTATTTCACTGACATGTAGGATAGTTCTCCATTTACACTTCCTTACAGCTAACCATGAAAAGAAATGTTGATCAAAGCTGCCTAAAACCTTTAAGCGCGTATGGCTGCAAAATTATCAAATGTTGAATACGCTTCTATCTGCTGAATGTGTCATATATGGTAAAATACAGTTTTAAGGTATGCTATATCTATGTGTTAAAATGCTCAATCAGATTTCAGCAGTGCAGTGTTAAAATGCTGTATTACATTTCATCAGTGCAGCTAGACATGTGATTGCTTCAAGCCAGGATTGAAACTGAGTGTCAATACTTGACAGAGGACAGCTCAAGTTGCTAATCAAGTTTCATACTCTCATGATCTTCAGGTAACTAGAACTAGAAATTAAAGAATCTGTCTAGATTTCTAAGATGAGGTATTATATCTATTTACACTATTTATTTATATTGCCATGCTCTTGCATGGGATGCATATAACAAACTTCATAAGACTTGGTGCTTAAACCTTCCATCCTCCTTAAAAGTCCAAACATTTTGAACATTGACTGGACCAGTCCTACTGTATGGATCAGAAACTTGAACATTATCTGCTCGTCTTGAAAGACGACTAGATGGAACAAATCTACTTAGAAAAATCCAGAACATCATTTGGAGACTCCATGCAATGCTTAACACAATTTACGGAGAACTGAGACCAATCTCTCTTAAGTTCAAACAAAAATGATTACAGTGCACTGTCCATTGTCCCTAAGCGGACTAGGAAATCGTCTCATCCTTGCTCCTATGACATCCTTCTGGAAGTGTCTTCTCATAAAAAAAGATTTGCACATTGGAGATCTGGGGACAGCAATACAGAACTGAACAGTGTGGAAAGGGATTGTCAATGGAGTTTCGACCGACCATACGGAGGTCAAAGGATGATTGCCATGTTCATATTTCAACCGTTGTAAGCTCTGAATTTTTTCAGGTGATACATTCAGCTTTTGAACTGAACCTTTTATTTAGTCCAAGGGGGTAGATTGTTCTAATTCCACATATCACAGTATCAGTTAATTCCCTTTAGTAACTCGACTCTCCAAGTTTTTGTTCACCTCTGCTGTGACCAGGTATTGAACTCACAACTCTTTTATTCACTCATATGGTCCAGTGGACATGCTACTAGTACGAATTTCAGTGGAAATTTGAATTTACAAGCAGTGCCAAACCACATGTATACACACTTTTAGGATAATGCAATTTGGTGTGAATTCTGAATTTCCCTCTCCTAGACTGGTTGCCAGCCAAGGCTATAGGAGCCAATCTGTTCTGCTATTTTGCCTATAGCTGAGAAAAGCCTATAAATTTTCTTTTCAGCAATTTATGTATATTCTCTTCTTTGTTATTCTTTATACAAAATTTAAATGTAAAATGTCGCCATCTGTTGAAATCCTAACTTTTGAAAAAGTTGAATTTCTTTTTTTCAATGGTTTTTAACCTCTTCTGTTACAAAGTAGCAGAACTCGCTATAAATGAATCGGTCAAAGGCATTGGCTCTTCATCGCCTCCAAGTTCATTCAAGTCCTGTATAAGATTCTTTCAAATTAAATTTTTTTTATTCATTAAAAAAATCAAAATTAATTAAAAATTCTATTCAATAACTCAATTCAACTATTTCTGTTGTATGGCTGCCTTGATTAATGAATCCACTGCTATGTTTAAAAATAATGTCAAGTTGAGATTTATGTTTTAGAAGTACTAAATTGATAATTAAACAAAATTATTTGCAGATTAACCCAGTGTAACAAAGGAGAGAGATCTTTGAAACGCAGATTAAGCAAAGTAATTAAGTTCTCTAATAACAATTTAGGTGATCAATAGTTAATTACTTCTTGAGCTTGACTACACTGTAATGGCTTCTCATGGGTCAATTGTGAAAAACTTGCCTGGCTTGAAGGCAGTTTCTCAAGTTATAAAGGGAATACAGGTTTCATTTTTGTTTGGGAGGCATGTTTTATTTAATAAGATTTTCAATCTCTAAGCCAGTAGATATTACCTTCATTTTTTTTTTTTTTTTTTAGTCAGAGGGGTTAAATAAGATGTTTACTCAAACATATCTACCCACTAAATATGTTTAAATTAATAAGAAATTGAGCACTTCTGTTTATTTCTCTTCCACCTTAACTAGAACACATATAACACTAGGTGTATCTCTCCCTCCCTCCCTCTCTCTCTCTCTCTCTATATATATATATATATATATATGTGTGTGTGTGTGTGTAATTAAATAAATTACAAACATTATATCTGCTTATTTTGATCATAATCCTTTCATATTCATGAAAATTTTTCCGTATATTACAATTAAATGAGGCAAGAAATAGTTTTGAAATAAAAATGATTCTCACTGTATTAGAGTGGTCTTCTAAAGATATGAAAACCTTTATTTATTAACACAACAGATATCTATTCACATTGTCTGCTTTTCCTGCATTTTCGATATTTTGTGATGGTTACTGATATGTTTTCAGTGTTTTTATTGAACATTTTTGTTGGTGTTATTATATAAATAAAATATGTCGAATATTTTAGTAGATGTTATTGATCATCATTAAGCTGGCCATTTTGTGGAGAGGTAACCTAAACTTTTTCAAGGAATTTTAATTTTCTCTCTCAATATTCAATAAATGCAAATGAAATTTACATAAATAATGCCATTGTTTTATGGATGGTATGCTAATTTGAAAATAAAAAAACATTATTTAAACAACTTATCTGTAAAGACAGAGTTCCTTTTATGCAGCAAATAGGCCAAACAACATGTTTCTCGACAATCTGATTTATTAAAAAGTTGTCTATTTTTAGACATTGGATTTGGTTTGGCTTGTTTGTTTAATGACATATCAACTCCTTATGGGTCACTTAATGCTGAAATTTGATTTTCTTGGGAACTTTTTTAATTTATTTTTTATTACTATTAAAATCTATTTCTGGAATTTTTACTATAAAAATCTATTTTTATATTTTCATTGTATTTTGACTTCTGTTTAGGGGTTAACTATTTGAACATAGTTGGGATCCTAACAGGTGCTACCACTCTGGGTCAGAGAGGACATGGGAACAACAGAAATTAAGAGGTGATTCCACACTCCTCAAAACCTCCCAATCAGGGGCCTTGCTACCAGTTTATTGTTATACCGAGGATGTTTTAGACGTTGGAGGTACAGGGATCAGATGATGAAATCTACTGGCTACCTGCTTTGTTTTTGTTTTTTTTACGAATAAATCATGCCACTAATGATGTTTTAGACAATATTTTTTTTTCCAATTCATTTTTGAGTATCTGTCAAGTGATTAGGGAATGAACCAGAGATTTTATAGATTATATTTGAAAATTGCCATACTTCATGGTGAAAGGCTTTTAACAATATGCTATTGTTTAGACTATAATACTGGAAATAATCTTCTGAAGATGACATTATTTATTAACACAATTAACAGATATCTATTCACACCATCTGCTTTTCCTGCATTTGCAATATTTTGTGATGGTAACTGATACGTGTTCAATGTGTTTATTGGCATTATTATATAAAGAAAATATATGTAGAATATTTTAGTTGGTGTCATCATTACTATCCTGGCCATTTTGTGGTGAGGCATTCCAAATTTTTCAAGGAACTTTTAATTTACTTTCTCAATAGTATTTTGTTAGCCACACTACATATATGAATAAAATCTGATCTAAACATGACTAATTTCAATGAGTTTTCTTATAACTAATCTTCTCATTAGTATGATCTATTTTTCATCAAAAATGCATATTTGTGTGAGTTTAATCTTGTCTTGGGGCTGCTTAATCATATTTGATTGAATTGCAATGCAACAGTATTCAAAATTTTTTTTTTTTACCATTAAAAATTTTATGCTATTTCTTGTTTTCAGTAATATTTTACAGAGAGCCATGTTAAAAAAAATCATTATGATAGTGATATAATAACCCAAAAGAAAACGGTTTTCTTCAAAATTGGCTTCCATTTTGGCTGTTAATCAAATTTTTGCATGGCAGATCCTCAAAAATTCCTAAACTGGGAAAAATTGCCAGAAAACATTCAAAGGATTAATATATTTCAAAAAACATGGCAGTCACTATATTGCTATATTACTGAAGAAGGTTCTAGAAAAATTAGTTCATACCTCCAACCTTTATAATTAAAAAATTAATCACTTTTGTTTATTTCTCTTCAACCTGAATGAGTCTTCATATAACACTAGGTTGGTCTGTCTGTCTAAATCTGTTCATTATCTATCTATCTCACTCTATTCTTATCTATATTTTCCTTCTCCTAGACTGACTGCCAAACAAGTTTGGAGAGTACAGACTATCCTGCTATTTAACCCATGACTAGGGGGAAAATAGAGGCATTTATGCCTTTCCTAAGAGCATTAGTGTGAAATTGAATGTAACTGACTAGGTCACAATTTGAACCTCATTTTCTGCACCAATAAATTACATTAAACTTGATAAATAAATAAAATTTCAAGTGTTACAAATCCAATACTTTTTTTTACATATCTTGTAATATATAAGTGGACATGGGTATCAACTTTGAGTAGCAACAGTCTGTTTCATGCTTGAACAAAGTTTTCAAGCCACTTTTATGTTTACACACACTCTATCCCTGATATTGAGATTTATGTTAAATTATTAGTTTTAAGCAATATTTGTGTTTTTTGCTTTTTTTAAGTTAAACTTTGGATCTACTTAATTTTTTTTTTGTTGTTGTTTTTAAGAGCTTTCAAAAAATTGTCATCTATCCTCTACATAATTCAAAAGAAATAAATTCTGCATAAGGTGTACACAATAAAAATAATTTATATTGTTTTATTAGAAATATATTCTTAAACCATCAGTCTTAAACTTATTTACGCTAGTGAATATATATATCAGTGGTGACTCCAGGTTATCACTGTTTATCACTCAATACAATCTTTAACAAAATATGAAAGATGCTAAAATGATTACTTTTTACTCTAAAATATATAATTTAAAAAAAACTTTAACCAGATATGTTTTTTTTTTTTTAAATAATGTGTGTATCTAAAGTGTGTGTTTGTATATATGTCTATGCATTAGTGTGTTTATGTATCTTTCTATCTGTGAATTTTTAGTTTAATTTATTGTACATTATCAGGTTGCTGACTGATATCATATTTCCTCAACACTACCCCTGTTATTTGTAGCTATTTAATAGAGTTGTTCATTAACTTTTTACTCATAGGCTTACAGCCACATCACGTAACGCTGGTTCCTGTATGATCACCAAATTTAAGCAATGTCAACCCTGGTCAGTTAGATGGGTGACTGCTTAGCAATACCAGCTGCTATAAGCTTGATATGCAGGTGTAATAGATAATGGCTCAGAATTGTTAATGTGAGCACCAAGTTCCAATTCTCTTCAGATTTGTTATTTTCACCTATGCACAAATAGCCTTGGGAAAAGTATGAATCCACCTGTTCTCTCCCCAGCTGTGGGTTTATTAGTAAGACTGCTATCACTAAGCAGTTATCTCAAAAATAAAATTCTTAAAAATCTAGAAATATATATATTTGGCTTTAAATAACCTGCAAATGAATCAATAAGTTTTTACTGATTATATTGTTTATCTTGGAATCTATAAACATTTACTTGGTTAGGGGATAGGTAAGTATTTTTTTATATATATGAGGGGATAGGTAAATATTAGTTTATATTTGAGTCTATAGGCATTTACTTGGTTAGAGCATAGTTAAATATTGTTTGTTTTATATTTGAGTCTAGAAGTATTTATTTAGTCTATTGGTCATTTATGTTTGAATTTATAAGTATTTACTTTGAGAATTGATTTCTTTTTTCTTATTGACTTTGTACACATTTACTTACATGTCCCCTTTTGGTGTAAACGATCTTGCCCGCTCCTCCCTCCAGGGGGCATGTAATCGGCATATTCTAACCCCCTCCCATCCATTTGGTGACTTAGTAAGATACTATGTGGATCATTAAAAAGTGTGATTTGCTCAAATTAATTACGAACTATGATTATTTTATCACATTTCAAGAAACTAATTAAACAGATTGTTAATTTATTAATGCCATTAATTTACTGATATTTGAAACTTAATTATTTAGGGTAATCATTAAAGCAGCAGAAATTATTCCTCAAACTTTAATGGTGAGAGAAATGAAAAGAAAAACTCAAAAAAGTTAAAAAAAGAAATCGTCTCTGAACTTGACTCATTAATCAGGAGCAGCTCAGTTGCCGTCTTTTAAATGTGTTGCTAATTGTCGGCAATTTAATTTGGGGAGGGCAATTAGTGAAACAGTTCTTTGTTAAAATCCTTTACTTTCAATTTTTTGTTATTTTACTTGAATATAAAGGAATAAATACAAAAGGAAAACTTAGCCAACACATTTTGTCTTCTGAGGTACTTTATCACGGTAAATGCAAGGATTTTTGTAATATAGCAAAAACTCTAAGTAGAAAATAATGATGCTTTATTTGACTAATTCAGCTTTAGTGCTGAAAATGTTTATTAGAATGGATCATTACAAGTGAAAGGAGATTTATGGGTAGTACTTATTTTATCATCACAATTTTTTATTTTTTTTATATGTAAGTTTTTATATATAAGAGCAAAAATGTTATTGGTTTTTCAGAATTTTTAAATTTAAGAACATGCAAAAATATTCATCAGGTTGGTCGAAAAGTCAGGCAAACTATGGAGGACACAAAGTGACACAATTCAATGTCTAATAAAGGAAAGTTAGTAAGTGATGTTCTTTAAATTTCAATACTACTTAACCATGTCTGCTTCTTCAATAAAAATGAATATTTTCCTACATAAGACACAACGATAAAATGTATGCAGTATCTTAAGTATTTGGGAAACCAAACAATAACTCTATTGCACTATGTCATTTTAGGATGACACCTTTGGTCTTTTGCAGCCAGTTTAGAGCAACTTTGGCTGGGTGACTGTTAGGTAATCACAAGAGATAGATGATGAACTGTATCGACCAACTAGCCAGGTTTCTGGAATTTACACATCTTAGTGCAGGGGTAGTCAACCTTTTGGAGAGAGTGACCATTCTCAGAGGAGGGCCATGATATACTATAATAAATTGTCCAAATATTATTATTATTATAAAATATATTATCCAAATATTAATCTATGCCCAAGGTTTTTTCCCAATATCACTTTTCCTAACAGAATTACTACTCTCCTAAACAAACATACACAACTGTATCAAGAAATCAAAAGAAAATGGTTGAATCTGTCAACACAACAATAAAAACAATATTTCCACATGTGATAGTACTTGATGTAATTTTCAGTTGACAATATGAATACAATAGCATTTTCTAAATTCTTCTAGCTACTAAGGACATTTTGTTTTGTTGTTAATAGTTACTTTGTTTTAATAAATTCATTTCATTTTTGCCTTGAAAAAGTCCACATTGGACAGAACACATCGGCTAATACAGTTTTCCTATTGTCTTTTTCCTTTATACATAATAAATTGTCTCAATCTCAGATCATTCCATCCAGAAGGGTAGCTTGGTCTGGAAGTTTAAAGAAAAAACAACAAATATGTTATAATATTTAAACAAGTTCCCTTATTTTACTGCAGGAAATACAGAATAACAACTAAAACAATAAAAAGATGAAAATTCCTTACTCCAAGCAAAATATAATTAGAAATGACAAATTATTTAATGAGACTTGTTTTGTCTTATTGCCTGTTAACATCTCCACATCAAGTGAAATATTTGTTGATGACAGGTGCAAACTGTCATCCAGGTGGTCATCCACAAACCTTGTTTTTAAACAACTTTTAGTTGTTTGCAAGCATATGTACCTCCAAATAATAATACCATCATTTTTGCATTATTCAATAAGCTTTTATATTTTACGCTTGGCAAAATATTTTTGTAGAAGTGAATTCGGAATGAAATTTTGATTTAAAAAATTTCTCATATTGTAATTCAGTTAACTCCAACTGATATTTTTTTACCATTTGCTCCACAAATTAGATAATTAGTGTCCAGATAATTAAGATATTAAATAATTAAGCTTGCGAGCCGAACAAAAATCATTCACAGGCCAGATGTGGCCCAGAGACTGGGGGTTGCCGACCCCTGTCTTAGAATCAAGAATGAGGAAGTGCTATCTCTCCAACAAAGGTTCATTCACCAAATTCTATGGATATCATTCTTATTGATTTCAGTTGTTCCTCAATTATCTGGGCATCTTAGAACAGTAGTTGGAACAATGTTTCGATAATTCAAAATTTCGAATAATTGGATTCTTAAGTTATCCAAAAAGAATAAAGACCCATCCCCAGTAGTTATAGACAAATCTTACAGATGCATGCTGGGATTTTTTTCCTAGTCAATAAAAATAGACAATTCTCAGTATTGACAATACATTGATGCCAAAAGGCTATATGCACATGATTGTATCTCTTTTAAAATTTTTCAACCAACAATAAAAAATATGCTTTGTGATCCCTTTTGAAGAGTATTTAAGCAAAGTTTCTAGACCAAATGAGGTTAGTAATGGGAGTCAGACAGCAATCACTTCATAATGCTCAGCTTAAAAGATCCTACTCATTCACCAGTCTTCCTCAACAAGCTACATAACACTTACTTTCCTCCTTAATTTTCTCCCTTGCCTCTTCTTTCTCACACATCCATCACATTTCTTTTTATCTTAACAAACAACTACAAACAAACACTGTAAGAACCTTAACATTCATACAGAATAAGAAAAATTTAGTTGTAAAAAAGATAAAAATATCTTATATTTTTATATTTAAGCACCCTTACTTGCATGATTTATATTAGGTTGGTGCAAAACAATGTCGTTTTCTCACATATGTTACTATGTGAGAAAACGACAATATTTTTGCACCAACCTAATATTATTCGAACTGTTATCCTCATCTTCATTACCATATAATCAACATTTCAGCCATTCTACACTCCAGTCTTCTTCAGGTGATTGGAATTTTGAACTGAACCCTTTATTTTGTCCACCGGGGTAGATTGTTCTAGTTCCATGTACCATGCCTCTTCTGGGTTTTTCAGTTATTTCCTTTTAACTCAACTCTCCAAACGTCCTGGGTATGATGGTAAACTACATCCACGTTCTGGGTACAGTGATAAAATGCACCCAACAGCAAGGTCTCAGATAATGTTTTCAGAAAAATAATGTTGCCAGCTCTAAGTTTTTGAAACAATAATGTTGCCAGCTCTAAGTTTTTTTGTAAAAAAGTAATGTTGCCAGCTATACGTTTTTTTGTAAAGAAGTAATGTTGCCAGCTATACGTTTTTTTGTAAAGAAGTAATGTTGCCAGCTATACGTTTTTTTGTAAAGAAGTAATGTTGCCAGCTATACGTTTTTTTGTAAAAAAGTAATGTTGCCAGCTATACGTTTTTTTGTAAAAAAGTAATGTTGCCAGCTATACGTTCTTTTGTAAAAAAGTAATGTTGCCAGCTATACGGTTTTTTTTGTAAAGGAATAATGTTGCCAGCTATACGTTTTTTTTTAAACAATGTTGCCAACTATATATTTTTTATTCCATACAAAATAGGCATTTAAAATTCATATAAACTGGATTTGGCATTAAATAACCCACAGTGGTTGATATGCCATAAAACCCAAACAGACAAACAAACAAATCAACTCTCCAAGTTATTGGTTCACCACTGCTGCAGCCTGGTATTGAACATCTTTGGATTTAATCACTGGATCCAACCAAGGCTTTGTTCACTGGGCCTTGACGACACATATCCCAGTGAATATGACATTGAAGATTAGGATAGCAGTTTGAATAATGTAAATAATGCATTTAATCATAATACCTCATCTCAGAGATATAGACAGATATCAAACACCCTTTTTGTCTTTTTCTTTGTTGTGGGTTGATTCAAATCCCCTTAACACATGCCTTGAATATTGCTCACAGATATGGTCTGGTACTCCTCCTATATATTTAGAGATTATTAAAGAAATCGAAAGAAGAATCTGCAGTATTATTGGTCCTGACCGGGCATCTTGACTTCAGTCACTTTCCCACCACTTCATCTACTTTAATTTAAAACTCAAAAATTTAAAAACAAAAAGCTTTTAAAATTTGGTATTTCCCCTCAGTCGCATAATTATAACAAACATTTACACTTACTTCTGCCTGTGTCCCTCCGAAACATATGGAAAAATATCTGGAAGGCAATAGATGTGAATTTCAGCTGGAAAACTGAGATAATATTCCATATTATTGAATTGAAAAAAAAGGGATTAATCATATTTTTAAAAATAGTAGCTGAGAAAGAGACAATAAGTGATTGGTGATACCTTCCATTCTCCCCTGAACACTGTCTCATGCCTTTCGTCTCACTGAAACAATTAAAATGGATAAACTCTGTATTAATTTTTCGACAGCTGTCTCAGTTAAATTTATAATTTTAGCACAAACTCAGTCTATATATCAAGGTTGAATAAGGCTGAAAAATTTATGTCGGTTGAAATAGGTCTATTCCTCATATGAGTTAATTTTGGATTTTATTGTGTAATATTATTTATAGGCTCTGTAATAATAAATACATTGAGCTCTTTTTGTGGATCATATTAATATTCTATATTACTAGGAGACCTAAATTCATACAAGTAAATAAATAAACAAACCAATCCCGAATAAAGATAATCAATTAAAAACTGTTCCCGCCAAAATAATACTTAGAATGAACTACAACAATCAACCCCAAAATTGAACAAATAGCTTTAATTAAATTCTCAAACCAAAACAAAACTGTTAAATAAGTGATATAAACAAATTTTTACTATGTTAATAAATAAATAAAATAAGAAACAAAAAAATAAAAAATAAAAACAAGCAATATAATTTGACCCAAATAAATAAACAAACGACGTCCAGTAAAATAGCCGCCATAATAGAATACCCACAATGCACCACTAACCCGTATATATATAAATAGCCGAGAAAAATAACAGCATATGTGGCCTGACGATTGCATATAGCATGAAACAGACTGTCGCCTCTAAGTGTTGACTTCTATGTTCACTTTTATATTTACACACGCTCTATCTCTGATATTGAGCACTTTATTCAATAAATATAGCACACCTTATGACTATATTTCTTTATTATATATGAATAAATCGATATATCTTCTTGGCCGTTTAACATGCAACATTGAGATCTTCTTCATGAATGTTTACAATATAGATTTGTTAAATCTCGCAAGAAAAGAAAATCTGTCTGAATGTTGCTCAGCATCGTTAATTATAGGTTAAGCTTTTTTCATTCTTTCTTATTCTTTTCAGACTTTAGCCAAATATTGTTGCTTCCAATTACCCCCCCCTCCAACCCATTGGCAACATCCCAACAAGCAAGTTGCCATCATTTTTTATTTATTTTTGTTTTAATACTATCGACATCTTTTAAAACTAAGAATCTCTTGCACCTGGTGATCCCCAAAAAAACAAGAACAGTGTTTTTTTTTTTTTTTTTTGTTTTTTAATCTCAGTGAGGTAATAGTGCTTGTTAAGTAGAAGGTAGACTGGACTTCATTGATCCAGGAAGAAAAAATTAACACATGCACAAGAGCACACTGTATATACCAGCTGCAACAGCAATATTGTCCAATTGTTAGACTAAGCTTTGAACAGATGTATCTTAGAAATGATTAAAGATATCAAAGATAGATCAAGTATCGACCATCATAAAGACGGAAAAATAAAATTGACAAAGATTATTGTTTAAGGTTGACGGACACGCATGTCTTAATTATTTTTTTTTTTTTTTTTTTTTTTTTACGAATTTGTCAAACCCAAACTCAAACAAAAACATTGTTTTCAATCGTTATGAGTCTGCTGATTGAATGGAATTTTTAAAGCATTCTGAATGTAAAAATAAAGAAGAAAGTGTGCAAGACAATAAGAAACACTACCTGCCAAAAAAAAGTGAAGTTTTCTTGAAATCGGTTGAAAAATGTAGGAAATCCGATCCCATATATAAATGAACACACACACACAAACAACCAACCTGGGTTTTATAATAAGAATAACTTGATATGGCACAGTGGATAAAGGCATTGGTTATATCCAGTGACAGGACCCAAAGAGTGTGAGTTCAATACCCGGTTAAGGCAGTGGATGAATTAACAGGAAATAACTGAAAACTGACATCCATTAAGACATGGCACGTGGAACTAGAACAGTCTACCCCAGTGAGCGAAATAAAGGGTTCAACATTCCAACCACCTGAAGAAAGCTGGAGCATATAATGGCCGAAATGTTGTAATAAATATGGCGACAAAGATGAGAACAATAGTTCGACTAATGAAAAAAAAAAAAAATTTTAAATTCTCTTAAATGCGCATGTATAATCATATCAATATAGACATCATTTTAGTTTGATGTAGTCTTAAAGGACAAAACATGTCACATTAAAACTTCTTCCTCTTCTTCATAATTTTTCCCTCAAAATGTATACATGTATCTATCTATTTCTGAGATGAGGTATTGTAGTTATTTACACTATTTACATTGCTTGGACCATTGTCTGCATCTTTATGACCGTTTTCATGACATTTCAGCCATTGTATGCTTTGGCCTTCTTCAACATCTGTCTATATTTCTAAGATGAGGCATTGTAACTATTTACACTATTTGGAGTGTTTTCCTCGTCTTTATTACAATGTTCACAACATTTTGGCTGTTGTATGCTCAGGCCTTCTTCAGGTGATATTTGTTAGAATTTGGAACTGAACCCTTTAGTTTTAGTTCATATGGGTAGATTGTTCTCATTCCACATGCCATGCCTTTTCTGGATATCTCAGTGTCATTTAATTTACCTTGATAACTCTGTTGTCGCTTGGTATTGAAATCACAACTCTGAGTCAAGTCACTTTTGGACCAATCAATCAATGCTTTTATCCACTGGAGACATTAATGAGTGAATCTTTGGGACTTATAAACCTAATATCTTGGTTTTCTTCTCTTTTTTTTTTACCAGAGCTCATATTACAATTTCTGTCATTATTGTTTTTTTTCTAGCTCTCTGTATTAATGGTTTTCTTATTATATTCATGTCTGGTCAGCTTGAGACATTTTTGTAACTTGGCATATGCATGGATACCTTAAGTTTTTGTATTTTCCAGTGATGTTCTCTGTCTATTATTTCACCTTCATCTCACAGAGGGTAGTGATCTCCCTTTTCTCTCCACATATGGTCAGCCATGGCATGTGGAATTATAAAAAAAATCTACCCACATGGACGAAATAAAAGGTTCGGTTCCAAATTCCAAAAAATATCACCTGAAGAAGGCTGGAGCATACAACGGCCAAAATGTTGTGAATATGTCAATAAAGATGAGAACAACAGTCCAAACAATGTAAACAGTATATATATATATATATATGTATAATGTTTCTGTTTCTAAAGGAGTAATGGATTTTTTATTAATTAATCCAATAGATATTTCTATCACTTCAAATTAGCTACCTCCACTAAATTGCTGAAAAACCAGCATACATGATAAAAGGTCCCAAATTTAATAAAAATAAAGTTTCATTGTTTAAATGTCTGTATTATTAAGAGGAAAGACTAAAGTATTTATTGATTATTTTATTAAATCTTTTAATATATTCTAGCATGTTTAATTTTGGTTAAAAATTTTGTTTTTCTTATGCCAGCAGTGGGTTGGGGGAGGCCAATGATCAGGATAGGTAATTTTTTGCAATAAAAAACACATCAATTTTGAAATTTTTGCAAAAATCAAATAATTGTCAGATTTTAATGAAATTTTCAAGACTTCTTCATAAGTGAAATTATTTATGAAATAATTATTTTTTTAGAAAATTTTTGTAAAAAAAATTTTTTTTATCTTACATCTGTTTACTTAATTTTATGAAATTTTGAGAAATTAAAGTTCCACCTGCTTCATATTTATATTAGTTAAAAGCAGGAGAGAAAGAGAGAAAAAAAACTGTTGATTTACATTACATTTGTAATAAAACTAAGACATTATTTAATTAGAAAATTTTTGAATTGCTTTTATAAGATATGTTAAGTACACTATTGTTTTAAGGAAAAACTTTTGGATGAATAATGAATTTTTACAAGAATTGTTTTCATTTTTTTTAAATTTTGTGAAATCTTTTAAAATTCTCTTCATTTCACCTTTTTAGATGATATTAAAAACTATATTTACTAAACATAAAAAGCTTAGTACAAATTATCAAACACTATTATTTTTAAAAGAATTTTGGATTTTTTTTTTTTTTTTTTTTGTATGTGTATAAACGTGCTGATTTTTGTAGATATGGATACACAACATTATCAGAAATAAGAGAATTAAGTATAGTAAATTTAAAGCCACAGTAC
>OZ010606.1:3847280-3872280 GCA_963932145.1 Acanthosepion lycidas | reverse complement strand
GTGTGTATGTTATATATATATATGTGTGTGTAATGTGTGTATGTTATATATATATATATGTGTGTATGTTATATATATATATGTGTGTGTAATGTGTGTATGTTATATATATATATATATGTGTGTGTGTATGTTATATATATATGTGTGTGTATGTTATGTGTGTGTAATGCGTGTATGTTATGTGTGTGTGTGTGTAATGCGTGTATGTTATATGTGTGTGTGTGTGTAATATGTGTGCGTGTGTGTAATGTGTGTATGTTATATATATATATATATATATGTGTGTGTGTGTATAATGTATGTGTTATATATATATGATGCTAAAACAATTTTTATTTTATCAGCCAATTATTTTTACTTTTCTGTATCTCTCTTCCCCCCCCCCACTCTCCAGTGAAACATCATGCGTTAGTATGTTGCCATTAGTTCCTGCCATCCAAAATGGCTGACTAATATCAACACATCTTTCTTGTAGCAGATGCTAGCTCTTAGAAGATGCTAGCTCTTAGAAGATGCTAGCTCTTAGAAGATGCTCACAGAACTGGGATAGATAGAAAATATTGAATACTTTCATTTGTACTTTTTTAGTAGGTTGTCTTAGAATCCTGGTATAAAAAAAAAATTCCAGTTTCAGCCAAACAATACAGAATCTTTATATATAATTGGGAAGAGCTTCTTTGTTCACGATATACAGCCAAAGCATTTCATGTCAAATTATCAAATTTGGTATGCAGGCTTATTAGAGCCAGAGAAAAGGATTTCTCAGAAATTCAGTCATCCATTTTTTTTTATTTTTTTTTTTTATTTTTATATTAAAAATTTGAATGTTCGAATTCCAAACAATAATAAAATAAAGATAAAAAAACCATATACCTTTTTTTTTTCTTTTTGGATTTGCAAAGATATGTACATGAATTCAAAAAGAAATAAAATAGTCTTTACTTGAGTTAGTCTTTGGATAGTTGGTTCACAGAAAAATTTGTGCTTTAGAAAAGACTTTTAAATAGTTGGTCTATAGAAAAAATCTGAGAATCTTTGTTCTTGCTGGGGATGATTCATTTGAATCCACCGACATGTTTCTTTCAGTACGTGTTGTGGAGGAGACATATCTCTCTTGTGGTTAAACATCTTGGAGACATCCACATCTCTGCTCCTTGAATTCAAAATCTGTAGGTTTTTAGAAGAAATTTTTCCAAAACATATGATCAAGAGAAAGAGGGTTTGAGTTTTCTCTGATTGGTCAAATACCTCACATGGTGGTGTTAATTCCTAGCCAATAGAAACTTTGATTTAAATAGTATATGTTGTATTGTGGAATCTTTTTGCATGTTTGTAATATTGTCTTTTATTGGGTATAAAATAAAGTTTGGGCATGATTTAATATGGTATGCTTGTGTGAATATAATTGTGCTTGAAATAGGGTTTATTTCCTATGCACTCAATAACAAAGACATTGGCAAGCCTAGGAGGGTTGGTCTCCTCCAAGCAGCAATTTTCATGGGGTGGAAAAAAGATGACTTAGTATAATTTGGTTTAGTTTTTGTTGTGATATGTAAAATGGTATTCTTAAGTTGCTTAGTATATCTACTAACATGGCCTTCTTTTTTTTTTTTTTTTTCGTTTAATCATTTCACCCCAAGCAAGGCACTAAAACCATTAAGATGCAAATGGTTACTGAGTGTGAAAGAGTATGAGGAAAAGAAAAATATTGTTAAGGAGTGAGAACAATAAAAGTACAGGAAGTAAGAAGACAGAAGATGACGATTGATGTTGCATTTAAATTTTTGAAGATCAAACTTTACTGGAAAGCAAGGGTTTGGAAGAAAGTTCCATAAGCGAGAGGTGTGAGAGGAAAAAATTGTTAGCAGAGAACTTTTGATTTTAAAATGATGAGACCTAGGTACTAATTTAGTTAATCATATGTCATTGTAGAATTAGATTTCTACATTCTCTGTTTTAAACCTGTTAAAAAAGTATCACAGCTACATATTCTCAGTTTGTGCTGACCCCATTAAAATCGGCTCCAGAGTTCAGTACAAAACAATGCTTTCTGATTGGTCCATAAATAATAATGTCATCTTTCTGTCTATGTCTACTCCGTTGGCCTGTTCAGATTTCAACGTGCCAAAAACTGGTAAACATTCTCTGGAGCCTTCCATGTTATCATGAAAATTCATAAATATGAAACTTCAACATGACTTAGTGAGTCGTTAAAATAATCAACTTGTCACACGAAGCCATGAAACCCAACTTCCTCGTTAAAAGTTAATTTTTATTAACATCAACCCGGCTTGTGGAATTCAATTTCTTTTCAACATCAACTCATCTAGTGACGAATTCAACTAAGACAAGATTCAGAAACAAACTCACTCAATGCCTTAACAACAGAAATGAAATCGTAACTATATCAGTCGAAGAGAGACAACTCTACAGTAAGTCAAGCAATCTATTTCATTCAATTTCACCATCAACATGAACTGTTTAATTTCTTACCAGAGCTATAGCATAACGCCTTTTATATTACTGTTGATCACACAACCAAGAACTCTAAAGTGTTTTTGTACTTGTTATATAAAAATATTTTCTGTTAAAACAAATATCTGCTTATTTGATTATTTATCTTGTTGTTGTTGTCTTTGTTGCATTTGATTTAGTAAAAATAGAGGGTCCGTTTAATTTGTATTTTGTCACCAATACAAATTGGCTAACCCACTACATGAAGCATGTTTGGGCAATCATGTCTCTTTCAATACATAACTGACTAAGCAGAAGATTTTCTTGCAGTAGGCTATAGAATCCAGTTTGTCTAGATATTCAACCCATAGCTAGGAGGAGAAAAAGAAATAGATTCATAGAACTCTGCTCAAATTTGTAAAGACAAGGTACGAAACCGGAAGGTCTAGAATAATAAGTCTGATCAGTTTGATAAGGTCAAATTGGCAGCTGATCTCAAAAATGACCTACAATCTGTTGTTAACTAGGGCATGAAATAACTTGTTAATTTTAATGCTCTAAAACAAAACTGCTTTCTGTTAATCATCTGAGAAACACCTTTTTGCCTTCCATCAGCATGGCTGATGCTCACCTCCAGGAGAGCTAATGCTTTCCACTGTCATGAAGCGAAAAAATTATATTGAATCAATTGCTAGATCTACTACCAGGAAAGTTAGTTCACTGTTATGGTGCTAGACAATTTTTCTTGCCAAAATTTCTTACAGATTAAGTCTACCATTCGTCCTTGCTTTGAATATTGCTGCCACATCTGGTCTGGTGCTCCTGCTAAATATTTACAGCTTCTTGATAAAATCCAAAGAATCTGCAATGCCATGGCTACTGACCTGGTATCTTGGCTTCAGTTACTTTCCTACCACCTTAATGTAGCTTCTCTGTGCCTTTCTATAAATACTTTCATGGTAATTGTTCTGATAAACTTTCCTCTATGGTACATAGTTTTGAATTTAAGTTCAGTACTAGATTGGCATATAGGTCTCATTATTTTACAGTTGAAATGGCTGCTAGATGTAACTAGATGTAAGTTCTATGCTAGCAGTTTTTTCTGTTGCATAAAATGGAGCATCTACTCAAATACGAGTATCCACTAAAAATAATATTTAAGAAATAAAAATATATTACTGTCTTGATGTGTTTGGCTGTTGCTCTTGTAGTTTACATAGAACATCAAATGTTTTTGCAAAGCAACATTGTTTTTCTTGGAGACACTCATTGTACTTATGTGTATGACATAACAGACTAAATATCTCTGATTATAGAGCTAATTATTTAATTTGAAGGTTATTTTTGAATTCTGCATGCCAAATAATTTCATTTCTGAAGTTGCCAATTTGGTAAAAATTGTTGCCCGGTGTAATTAGTTGATACAAAGTCAAATGAACATTGCAAGTGGAATAGAATGAAACAAGTGTGCACCCAAATTGTTCGCCTTTGTTATTATTGCTCTATTCAACCTTCCGTTGTCATAGGGGAAAGCGACTTCTTCGTTTAATCCGCTGTATACGCTGCCACTGCTGTGCAAAAATTCAGTTAATGTACTCAGGGCTGGTGTATACTACTTCCAAACCCCCAACCGGGGACCCAAGCCTGATTGAGGCCCCAGGCAGTGTTTTGCAATTCCTTTCTATCTTATCAACATTTGCTTTTTTTCACCTACATATATATATATAATGTATATATTATATACATCATATTTATAATATATATAATTTATTACATATCTAATATATATATTCTATGCATTACAAATTAGACTAAGAACGACTGATTAGCATTAAAGGATGAAAAATGTTTGTGGATTTTGACATTCTGTGATTTTTTTTTTTTTTTTTTTTTTTTTTTTTTTGACCAAGTCCATGAATTTTGTTTTGTTCATGTTAAGTCTCAAAAAAACATTATATAAAATTCACTATTATCCATAATGTAGAATGTGGTAAAATTATTTAACTTTTTAATAAGAAAAATCTCCAGTTGATGCTAAAATTGTTGCAAAAAGGTGTTGATTTATTTAAGATGGAATAATTATGACATATCTCTAATTTGTATTTAGATACGACTGCTATTTTGGAGTCACTAAAATGGTGTTTTGGAGGCGTTAAAATTAAGTGGTGTTTTTTTAGGCGTTAAATTTAAATGGCATTTTGCAGGCATCAAAATTAAGTTGCATTTTATTCCTTGCCCCAATTAACAGCAGGATGTAGGTCATTTTTTAAATCAGCTGCTAATATGACTTTATTGAACCAATCAGACTTAGTATTGTAGGCTTTCCCCTTGCACTTCTCCCCAACATTTGGTTTTGATCAGTCAATGTGTGGCTATTTTAGAGTGTGTGATGGATGGACAGACAGACTAACAGAAGTCACAGAATTTTATATATAGATGAAGGAAAAAAACTATTTTCTTTTTTTGAAAGAGAAATGAATTTACTCTCATAAAAATCAACTTGTAATATTTTATTAGGTTGGTGCAAAAATAATGTCGTTTTCTCACATAGTAACATATGTGAGAAAACGACATTATTTTTGCACCAACCTAATACTAATTTAAGAAGTGTATTATCATTTTACAACTAAAATTACTAAGATGTAATTGTAATTTCTATTCTAACAGTTTCTTTTCTCACACATCACACTTATGGAACTTATTTCTGGCTTTTTGCTTTCCAGTCAATTCTTCAAAAATGTAAATGTAATGTCAATCATTACTTTTTGTCTTCTTAATTCCTGTGTTTTTTTTGTTTTTTTTTTATTGTTCTCTCTCCTTAATAAGATTTTTTTTCATATTCTTTTATATTCAGTAACCAATTGCGTCTTAGTGGCTTTATTACGTTGCTTGGGGACGAAATGATTAAATTAAAAAAAGTCATCAAGTTTGTAAAAAGTTGAAGATTTCCAAAACCACATCTTCTAAACAGTAATACCTAAGCGGATAAATTTGGTATTGGTTGAAAGAGAAATCAGTTTGTTTTCATATAAAATCAACTTGTAATATTTCATTGTCAAGGACTTTTGAGATATATCAATTTAATTGCACTATCATTATATGTTCAAATTTTTCAACAATTTGTTCAGATTTTCAAGGATTTAACAATTGAAATCTCTTAAGTGCTGGCAGGATTAATGTTCCCTATATGAAGTTTATTTCTATGCTAAGCCTATAAAGTTTATCACAGATGTGTGCTGTTTATTTCAATTCACTTATCTTCCAGTGTTGTTTTTTATCTATTATTTTGACTTTATATCCCAGAGTAACCTGCTACTTTTTCTCCCACACATGATCAGTCGTGTTCATAGTTTCCTTCTGGAGACAACCATGAAAGGTAAGGACACAATTTTTTTTTTTATATACATATTCTTAATTATAAAGGAATAAAAAAAAAAAGTGAAACTGGTATTCTTTTGATTCATCTGACAAAAAAGAAAATCAATTTTTCCTTCATCTATATATAAAATTCTGTGGCTTCCGTTAGTCTGTCTGTCAATCACATCCTCTAAAATAGCCATACATTGACTGATCAAAACCAAATTTTGGGAAGAAGTGCAAACAGGTAAGGGGGTACAAAGTACAGTTGGTTTTACTAGGGTGCATAGCTTAGTACAATAAATTTTCATTAATTCTTTTGAAAAAATTAAAATTTCTATTTAACATACAAAATCCTTCCACTGTTTTAAATAAAATTTAATGATTAACATAACAAATACTTATTTAATAAAAATGCAATATTGTTTTTTGCATATCGTTTAAGTTTTTATATATGCAAGAATATAGTTTCCATTTTGCCCTGCATTTGTGAGAAATCTGAACAAATCATGAGGCCAAACATTTCAAAAAGTAGGAATTTGGTTCCAGAAAGAAATATGACCAGTTGTATGTCCGCATGCTCTGGAGTAAAAAATCCCAAGACTTTATTCTTCACTGTTAAAAAGGAAAGAGGAGAAGGAATAAATTTTCTTAAAAATATTGTTTACCATGAAGTCCTATAAAAGTTAAATTAAGGAAATTATTAAATCGCGACATAGGGTTTTTGTCAAAGTATTTTTTCCAAACAAATCTGTTTAATCAAATTTCATCAATTGGTTTGCGAAATCTCAACAAAAAATGTTAACGATAACTTCAACAATACTAAAAAATATTGCAAGGATTTCAACATGCATCAGCGTGTTGCCAAAAATGTTCCAATCCTAAAATATTCTATCAATCAAATAGGATGAAAACAAAAGAAAAATTTTGTTACCAAATGTAAGCAGAAGATCCCAAGAAATTTGTCTCCTCTTAGATATGTTTTCAATCTTACAGTGATGCATTCAACAGTTATTTACAGCAAACCTTTTTTTCTTACACTATCCTCATCAAATGCTTAATATTTGCAACAGTTTGTAAATAAGTAAATAGCTAGCAATAACTAAGAAAGACTTTTTTTTAATCATTTCACCCTAAGCAAGGCAATAAAGCCACTAAGATACAAGCGGCTGCTGAAGGTGAAAGAATGAGAGAAAAAATCTTTAATTAAGGACAAAAAACAAAAGAACCAGGATTAAGACAGAAGATAATAATTGACATTGCATTTAAATAAAAGCAAAAGGTCAGAAGAGAATTTCACAAAAAAGAAGCGCAAGGGAAGGGTTAGGAAAGAACATAGCCTTTTCAATTGCTGCTAATCTAGTGCTGCATTTAAATTCATAAAGTCTCAGTACCATAGTGCAAAGTTCATCAGCACAATTTCCATGAAAATATTTATAGAAAATGCAGAGCAGAGCTATAGTGTTGGGAAATTGACTGAAGCTAAGATGCCAGATCAGGACCAAAAACATTACAGATTCTTCATTGGATTTATCAAGAATCTATAAATATATATCAGAAGCTCCAGACCAGATGTGACAGCAATATTCAATGCATGAGCGAATTGCAGACATATAAATGGGTAGATCTGGTGAAAAATACTTAAAATAAAAAAAAAAGAAAAAAGGTATGCCCAGAAATCGACAGCAAAATGAAAACAATAAACCCCTATAAATTAACTGAAGAGTTCAGTTGAAAATTCCTTGAAGATTACCCAGATTGACAGACCTCCCACATTTTCTTCAACACATGATCAGTCATGCCTGCTTTCATTGTCTCCCTCTGAAGACAACAAAAAAGGTAAGGATACTATTTTGAGTATATTAGTGTATAGTAAGAAAAATATCTTTACCAATTTTTTTTTTTTTTTTTTAAATGAATATTATTACCTAGTGTATGTTTTAAAATGACAAGAAATGCACTTCATCTTATTTATTCAACCATTATTTTCAGAAAATATTTATGTAGCCACATAATATTCTTATATGTAAAGAGTGTAAAGTATATTGATGCATAAAGTGGAATTGCACAAACGGAATTCAAGTTCCAGCTTTGTCTCTTGTATTCACTTTGCAAGAATACATTTCTTCTACCCCCAGCTATAGGTTAAATAGCAGGATAAACTGGTATATCTAGCCTTGTATGGCAACCAGTCTAAGAGAAGGAAAAGTTTGAATTCCAAAAAATGGAGAAGGCAACAGGAAACCACTCCACTATCTTTCCCAAGAAGTCATGGTAATTCACAGATAAGAAAAAGAAGCTATGAAGAGTCATGATCACTTACATCCTGAAGAGATATGGCATTAAAAAAGGAAGCTGTAGAGAGTCATGATCACTTACATAAAGGGAAGTTAGATTTAAAAAAACTATAAATGAACAGAATTAAATTCTGTTATGGGAAGATATTTATTCTTAAATCTTAATACCTGCCATCATAATTGTTTCGATGAATGGTATTAATGGCTTCAGCAAGTTTATCTGTTATCGTCATTCAGTGAATCTTTTTCCTTCAACCATCATGATAGTTATCAAAGTTTTTCTTTCACAATATATGGCAAGAAGATAAAACACAGGGAAAAGCAGATTCATGCCTTTCTCAATGTATGAAGTAAATATAAGCAGTCATAGGTGGAATTTGAAATTGGCTCATTTGTTCCATTTTCTGTGCTAATTAAACGTTTTGTCAATCAACACTTCAGGAAGAAAATGATTTTTGCCATTGTTTATCCTTCATCATTGAACCTCTTCCTTACCAAATATATTTTAATTGTTTTTTCTTTCAATCAATTTTTTGTCATGGCAATAGTGATATAGTAGATATAGACTTTTGATATTGTGTCTATGGGGAAAGTGGTTGTAGGGTGGAAAATAATTCATCACTGACGAGGCTGCATAGAAGCTTTTGTACCATTTTTGAGGCTGGAAAGAGAAGAACGGGTAGCTATGTACAGTTTGAATGTGTTGTCCTTCTCTTAGACTGGTTACCTCTCATGACTAGAGAGCCCAATCTGCTCTTCTATTTAAACCATAGCTGGTGGGAGAAGAGATGGAGTCATACCTTTCCCAAATTTATTTGTGTGAAAGTGAATGTGACAAATTCGGAACTCAACCTGCTGATGTTCTTTTCCAAGCTGCTAACTGTTGTATTAGCTACACGTGTTTCATATTCTTAAATTATTAAACAAATGTTTTTTTTTAATCATTTCACCCCCAAGCAAAGTGATAATGACACTATGATGCAGGGGGTTACAGTGAGTGAAAGCAAAAAAGAATTAGGAGATTGAGAATAGGAAAGTTTAAAGAAAGGAATTGTTTCTAATACTAAATGCATAGAATTCACCATTTTAACTAAAAACCATCTTAATGTTATTTTAATAAATCTGACAACAAACACAGTATAATCAATTATGACAGCATTTTTTTTTTTTTTTTTTTTTTTTTTAATTTTATTGAAAAATATGACATTGACAGTTGTATAATGTTGAAACAACTCCAATAAATTAAGTACTTTTAATTAAATCTTGCCAATTCAGTAAGTAGATGCAAAGTTTCTGAAGATGTCATTTGACTTAAACAGGTGATCAAGATATTAGTTGAGATAAACTCATGAATGGAATTTCTCATCCTCAAAGCTGGAAAATTTTAAAATAATTTTTGGCAATAAAGCTGAATTTTTTTTCTAGGAAGATTTTAGCAGTTAAAATAATTTACTTTTTATTTAGAATATAATTGATTAAAATATAACATTAATATAGATAAGTAATTATATATTCAAAATATATAATTAATAGATTAATTAAAAAAATATAACTAACATAAACTTTTACTTAAGATATATAATTATAATATGGATAAATTATTTATTAAAATATACATGTGAAATATATAATTAAGAGAAAAAATATAATAAAAATAATTGAAATGTATATTAAGAACTTTAAGTAAACTGAATAATTCAAATAAATCAATAACTAAAATGTGAGATCTGATCAAAAAGTATTTGGATTGGTATTATAAAAATAAAACTACAACACATATCAATTCAATAATCTCCTTCAAAATAGTCACTGTCTGAAGCCACATGCTTTTTCCAGTATTAATTCAATAGATGGAAGCATTCTAGGAACTTCATTTTTTCAGGATAGCAAGTATCTGACTATTTGCATTTCTCTTGGATTTCCTCGATGTCTTGAAATCGTGTTCTTTTCAAGTGAGATCCAATTTTTAAGAAAAATCGTTCTTGGCCAAAAACTACCACACAAGTAATGGTCACTGCTAGAATATATCTCTGGTGTGGTGAGATGACCACACTCTACATACTTTCCTTCCAAGTACTTTGATAAACAAAAGTGAGCGAGAACATTGTAACTTAGTGTGCATGCATCACAGAGTTCAAGGTCAATCTGGGCCACATGGCTTCACTCTGTGTACTTTAGCTCTGTTATCATAGCAACATCCCAAATGCTTTTTGTTTAGACTCTGTATATAATTAAATATACAGTTAAAATATATAATTAAATATATAGTTAAAATATATAATTAAATATGCTATTAAAATATATGCTCTTAAAATATATAGTTAAATATGCTACTAAAATATATAGTTACATATGCTATTAAAATATATAGTTAAATATACAATTAAAATATATAATTAAATATGCTATTAAAATATATAGTTAAATATACAATTAAAATATATAATTAAATATGCTATTAAAATATATAATTAAATATACAGTTAAAATATATAATTAAATATACAGTTAAAATATATAATTAAATATACAGTTAAAATATATAATTAAATATACAGTTAAAATATATAATTAAATATGCTATTGAAATATATAATTAAATATGCTATTGAAATATATAATATGCTATTGAAATATATGCTCTTAAAATATATAATTAAATATGCTATTAAAATATATAATTAAAAATACTATTAAAATATATAATTAAATATGCTATTAAAATATATAATTAAAAATACTATTAAAATATATAATTAAATATAGAATTAAAATGTATACGTTTGAGTTTCAAAAAGACATACCAGGGTGATGTTACTTTTTAAAAAAAAAAAATCAACCTTGGACACCCTTATTCCAACTACCCCTTTTATTAAATATTTAAATGAAATGCTTTGGCCTTGAATGCTTGCAGGAGGGAGGAGGAAATTTAATAAAAGGAGTGGCTGGAATAAGGATGTCTTGGATGAACTTTTATTGAGAAAAGAACAATTGTCCTTTAGGTCAGGTCAGGCTTGGGTTTGCTACTTGTAGCATGTAACCCAGTACAACCTGTCACATGGACAGTTTGTTGGAATCTAAACCAACTCCTCAACTAGCTTTTCTGCTGGTGATGACAGTGGCATGTAACCCCACAGGACAAAAAACAAGACCTGTCAAATGACGGATGAACTTCTTAGCAAAGCCAACAGCTAATATACAGTGTAACCCGGATATAAGAGAGTTGTCGGGACCGGAGAAGAAGTCTCTTATATCCGGGTTTGGTCGGTTTTATATGCATTAACACAGGCTCTAATTTGGAACCAGATAAAATCTCTCTTATATCCGGGTTTCTCTTATATCCGGGTTACACTGTGTGTGTGTGTGTATATATATATATATACTTAAATTTTAGAAATACGTTTTGAAGCGTCGCCCATTTGACGACAACGTGACCACGCTTAAACGGAAAGCTGATCATTTAAAATTTTCAGTTATCTGTTTTGGATAAGTTTTGTTTTTATGTCCATCGTCTTTGTCATGTTGAACTGATTATGTTAATTGCATTTTAATGAATATTGTCCTGATGAAGGTTTATTAAACCGAAACGTCAGACGTTGACATTTCATTCATATTAAAACAACTTAATTGCATTTAAGGATTTTTGTTTGTTTTTTCCAAATATTTTTCTCCATTCTGTCGGATTTATATCCATTTATATTTGCTTACATATATATATATATATATAATAATTTATTATAGGAGATTAAAACAAAGACATGCTAAAAATCACTATCGATTTTTAACATGGTTTTGTTTTAATCTCCTATAGTAAATAATATAAAGCTCTACTCTGCATTGAGCCTTTTCTTAAATGCTACAGACAGTGGAATTATGCTCCATTTGTTCTTAGCTTATAATTGGAGAATATAAATATATATATATATATATATATATATATTCTAAGCATAGCTTAGATGTGGCACAAGGCCAGAAGTATGGAGTACCCAGTGAGGATCAAACTCACAATTCAGTCATTGATTTTGCTAACCATTAGATCATGTCAAAGTGAAGTCTAGGATAAGGTATCAAGACGGTGTTTTGCTAAAAACACTCCATATACTTGGACGGCCATGAGGGTCTGAGTTAGGCATCAGGAAGAGCATATGGCCCAGTAAAACCTTGCCTCAAGCCATTATAACAAATCCTCTCTCAGGCAGGACCCACCTTGGCTTCATGTGAGATTAATCCTGGCCCTACCTCAACAAACATAGTGATGTATTTATCCCCACCTATTTGAAACCCAAAGTTACTTGATACATAATCCATTAAAAAAATATATATAATTGAAATATTTAATTAAGATAATTCATTAATTAAAATTGATAATTGATAAAAAATTAAAATGTAACTGTAGTTGATAAATTATTTACATTTGGACTATTGTCCTCATCTTTGTTGTTGTTATCACAGCATTTCAGCCATTGTGCCTTCCAGCCTTCATCAGATGTATATTGATCTAGGTAACCTACAGGGAATTTCAAACAGAACCCTTTATTTATTCGACAAGGGTAGACTGTTCTCATTCCACTGCCTGGGCTGACCAGTGTGTACTTGCACTCGGTGGAAACTGGCAAGCAATAAATGAACAATACTAAATAAAAATAGAAACTAGATGAGATATCCCTAGACAATGGAATGAGAACAGTCTATCTCCACAGATTCAATAAAGGGTTCAGATCAGAATTCTCTGTAAGTCACCCAGATTGATATATGTCTGATGAAAGCTGGAGGGTATAATGGCCGAAACGTTGTGATAACAACAACAAAGATGGGGACAAGTCTGAATATAAATAGTGTAAATAATGATAACTCCTTATCCCAGAAATTCATTCCCTGTAGGTTACCCAGCTCGATATACACCTGATGAAGGCTGGAGGACATAACGGCCGAAATATTGTGATGACAACAACAAAGATGAGGACAATAGTTCACATACAAATAATGTAAATAATGATAGCTCCTCATCCCAGAAATTTAGATAGTAATTGATGAAGTTTTGAAAAAATCAAGTAATCCTTAAATTTAATTGCCTAACTACATTTTTTTTTTTTTTTTTTTTTTTTTTTTTTATCTTAAAACAAAAAAGTTTCTTTCAAAAGGAGGAAAGCATCTGGTCAGTTACAATTCTTCATGAATAATCGTTTTTTCAGGCATGTCATAGAATTCAGAAATTCCATCTCGGTTAACCATGTACACAGACAATTCATCAATGAACTTGTGTAAGATGTTCTGCTTTCTTCGAAGATTATCAATTTCTATTGGGCTGATGTTTCCTAAAAAAAAATGAAATAAGGAAATTCTTAAGTAAAATTAAAATGATTACATTTGCATTTGTAAATATTTAAAAAAAAAACTTCCAGTTGTAGAGATAAATTTTAAAGCAAAAAATTTTCATTTGTAAATATATTTTTAAAGTAATGATTTGCATTTATAGAAACTACATTTTAAGATTAAAATTTGCATTTGAAATATTGCATTTTTAAATATTACATCTGCATTTGTAGATATTACAATTAAAAAATTGCATTTGTAAAGATTACTTTTAAGGCCACAAAATTTGCATTTGTAGAAATTACATTTTAAGATTAAAATCTGCATTTGAAATATTGCATTATTAAAGAAGACAAAATTTTCTTTTACAAATATCACATTTGCATTTGTAGATATTACAATTTAAAAAAGGTTTACATTTTTAGAGATTACACTTTTAAAGGAAAAAATTTGCATTTGTAAATATATTTCAAAGTAATGATTTGCATTTGTAAATATTACAATTTGCATTTCTTGTGATTAATTTTAAAGTAAAAAAATTTGCATTTGTAGAAATTGCATTTGTAGAAATTACATTTTTGAAGAAAAAATTTGTTTTTGTAAATATTATATTTGCATTTGTAGATATTACAATTTTAAAAAAGTTTTTCATTTGTATAGATTACACTTTTAAAGCAAAAAATTTTCATCTATAATTATATTTTTAAAATAATGATTTGCATTTGTAAATACTACATTTGCAGTTGTGTAGATTATTTTTAGTGCCAAAAAATTGCATTTGTAGAAATTACATTTTAAGATTAAAATTTGCATTTGTAAATATTACATTTGATGGAAATAATGATAACTCGTCATAAATTCAGACCAAAATTACAGAGGTGATATCTTTTTTCCTTACAAGTCGACCAATATCTACAAAGTGAATCTCAGAATATGGCCCAGTAAGACAAAGAATCTGGAAAGAAGGCTTGGAGAATTTAACACTAACAGGACAGAATGAAAACAAGTGGATAAGACAACAGCAAGTGAGTTGACAAGTCTATGAAAATAGTTCTATAGAGAAAATTAGGGTCAATAAGGAAAAGATATTGCTGAGAGTAACATAATAGAGGAAGTTGTGGAGAGCTGTGATCATCCACATCATCAATGGACAGAGAGAGAATAAGGAAAGAGTAATGTAGCAAGAGAATAGACTTACTTTGCCGAATGAAGCGGGCACGTACCTGTTTGGCATGTAAATCCAATATAGCCAGCATCACAAGGGAGCAGTCATTTGCAATTGCAATCCCACTACACATACATGACATTACTCTTTTTAATACTATCAGTCATTTGCATGCATGATTGGAAGTAGTAATGGTCAAATGAAGAGCGAACTCTGTAGAGTACAGAGCATTTGATTGGATCAGAGTGCATAGAAGTTGTCACCATGAGAGTTGACCCCTGTTGATTTCTTATGCAACCCTGTGTCTTTATGTTCCCAGCCTATGATCACTGTACTAGTCCAACCCCCCCCGCAACCCCCGATCCTCCTCCCAGATTGTGATTTCACTTCAAGCAAACCTACTTGACAAGTGTAAGCAGATGGATAGAGGAACAAAACCCACAAAGAAAAAGAGGCCATAAAAGAGAAAATATTACTGACAAGATGTTGTGAAGAGCCATGATCGTCCATGTCCTGCACAGAGACTACATACCATTTCTGAACCAGGATGAAATCTCCTTCCCAATCCCAGTATCAAGAGAGACTACATACCATTTCTGAACCAGGATGAAATCTCCTTCCCAATCCCAGTATCAAGAGAGACTACATACCATTTCTGAACCAGGATGAAATCTCCTTCCCAATCCCAGTATCAAGAAAACTAAAACTAAAAAATTTTACCAGACTAAAAGTATTACTGTGTGGATGGCTTAAAAGTTACAAGCATGGAAAATGAAACCAGTGAGAAGAGTTCAAGTTCCAGTCAAGGTGTTTGTGATCACTTCATACTAAGGCATGCCTCTATCTTTACTTCCTCATTATAGGGAATATAATAGAGTAAACTAGGCTCTCTGCCTTTGATAGGACAGTCTGAGAGACAGACAACTCTGAATCCAAACCCCTTGACAATATTTCACGTACAGAGTAACACCCATTACTCTTTTAGTGTTGAACAAACTTGGGGATGCCTGTGTCAGAGACTAAGAAAGTGACTGACATAAACAAATAAATAATTAGCAATAGATTTCTAATGGTAACACTTAATGTCACATGCCAGTTTGTTTCAAAAAGGTTAGATTTCCTGCCATGTGTAACTTTTTACAATTCCAATTCCAAGCGACAGACTAGTTTCAATTGGAGGGGGCTCATTCTAGAAATGTTTTTCACCCATCTCTGGTTTTAAATCAAGGGTCATGAAATGCATATCTTGTACAGAAACATTTTATTTTCATTACATATTTTCAGATTTTGCATGTAAGTCTATTGTTAACTGGAACAAGGAATGGTGTGTTAATTTTAACACCCCCAAAATGAAACTTCTCTCCATCAATCACCTGAAAGACTCTTTGCTGACTCTCATCAGTATGGCTGATGCTAACCTCTATGAGAGTGACTCATTGCACCTTCTCAGGCTAACATTCTTGGCTGACATGAAATGGAAAGATTATACTGAATTCATTGATAGCGCTGTTGCTAAGAAAGTTGGTTCATTGCATTGTGCTAAACAAATTTTCTCACTTGAAACTATCTTAGATATTTATGAATCTACCATTCATCTTTGCTTTGAACATCACTGCCACATATGGTCTGGTGATCCTGCTGTATATTTCAAGATTTTTGATAAAATCCAAAGAAGAACCAGCAATATTATCGGTCCTGACCTGGCATCTTGACTTCAGTCACTTTCCCACCGCCATAATGTAGTTTCACTGTGCCTTTTCTATAAATACTTTCATGTTGATTGTTCTGATGAACTTTCTTCTTTGGTACCTTGAATCTATAAATTTACAGTACTAGATTGGCAGTAAGGTCTCATCATTTTGCATTTATAATGGCTAAATGTATCTCTAAGTTCTATGCTAACAGTTTCTTTTTCTCACATTTCTTGTTTACCAATCAATGTTGATCTTTGAAAATTTAAATGCAATGTCAATCATTATTTACTGTCTTTTTGATTCTTCTTCTTCTATTCTTCTTGCTCTTTCATAATGTTTCTGTTTTTCCTTATTCTTTCACACTCAGTAACTCCTTGTGACTTTGTGCCTTTATTGCCTTTCTTGGGGTGAAATGATTAAAAAGATTCACCCCAAGCAAAACAATAATATAATTGTATTGGTATTTAGTAATTTCTGTTCTTTGATTGTTTTCTCTCCTTAATTAATCTCCTTAATTAATATCCCCTTAATGCTCAAGAAAGTACCATGAGTTACTCTCATTGAAGTTAACAACAGCCATGTTGATGCAAGGTAGAAAGGGGTCTCTCAAAATAGAAAGAAGTTTCATTTTGGAGGCATTAAAATTAACAAGCTATTCCTTGCCCCAGTTAACAGATTATAGCTCTTTTTTTTTTTTTTGATCAGCTACCAATTTGACCTTATTGAATCGATCAGACTCACTATTAAGATTGGTTATGTGATCAGTATAGATACCGAGTTGAGAACTGATGTCATCAGGAAGGCAAAAATGATGTACAATTAGGAACATTTTGTTACAATGCATTGATCAATAATACATCTTTGCTCTGTACTGTTGCTGCATAAATAAAACAACGATGAGAGAAGAGAAAGAGGTATGCTGAGAAGCATATGTAAATAGAAGGCTAGGAAGATGAAGTGGTCAGTCAAAGACTACAGACATCAGACAAGTTGACTGAAGATATTTGGATATTAAATTTACTAAATCTGTGAAAGATAGTTATCAGCATGGATGAAATAGAAACAAAATTAAAATATCTATATCCACAATGTATTTGGTTTATATAATCCTATCATCCTGGTAGGGCTACCATAGGTGGTAAGGTCACAGATGAGGACCCAGACTGTTTGTGACCAACCTTAAAGGCCCCAACAGTAGAACAAGTGGATGACGATTACAACAGATCTCAACAGCTGAATAAGTAGATGAAGAGGGCTATGCATGATGGACATGCTACAGAAAGTACTCCTTGAAATTATAACAGAGTCGGTGGTAGTCTGTTGCAGTTTCATAACTGGATTCTGCATGTTCCATTCCCTACGTGCCGCAGAGGAAGGTCATGAAATCATGTCTGTGGGTCACTTCCTGGCAAGCTGAGTCCCACCTTTAACAAAATCACACCATTGGCACTTTCTTCTACTCTGATTTTGTTTCACCTCCAACCAAATCTTGCAAAGCCAAACAGCAATAGGGGATTGATGACAGGAGCAGGTTTTAGTGAAACTGGAAGCTTCTAGTCCTAAACCTTCTCATTGGCGGTGAATTTAATCATCAAAGCTATTATCATAAAGGAAGCGATCAGCAAAGAAGAAATTAAATTCTTGGATATGAGATAAAGCCAACGAGGATTATCGTAATCAACCTTCAAAGTTCATTTTCAGATATAACTTATTTTTCACCATATATGTGTGTATAATATGCAGTCATTGTACCTCAATCATTGGTCATCGTTATACTTCAACACAGCAACTCATAGCAAATGTTCAAAATGTCCTTCACTTGCTTCTACACACGCATGCGAGATCATTGGCTGGTAAACCCTTTCAAATACACCCACACTGTGTCACATGGCTTCACAGGCCCTCATAACACGTTGATTAAGTGTCTCTGCATTATTAATGTCTGCTGCATAAATCAATAGTTTTAGGTGGCCCCACAGGATTGAGGTCAGGGAAAGGTGCAGGCCATGGAACCAGACCTTCCCTACCTATCCATTTTCATGGTAGATGTCAATCAGTACATCACGAACAACTGTGATTAAATGTGCTGGAGTTCCATAATGCATGACCCATATGCGTCTTTGTATTAGCAGGGGTACATCCTCAAGCAGGTCAGGAAGTGTGTTTGAAATAAAGTCCCTGTAGACATCTCCTGTAAGACATGCTGGGTGAACATATGGACTTGCCAGACAGTCACCTACAATTCCAGCCCACACATTAATCGTAAACTAATCTATGTTGATTCCAATTCACTTACAAATGTTGCCTCATCCATAAACAAGACTGGAGAGAGAAACAACAGATTGGCAGTTTGTTCAATAAACCATTCTCCCACAGTGAGTGATCAGAGGGTGAAAGAATCTACACACATTGCAAATGATATGGATATGGGGGATGTTCTAGAAGTACCCTCCATGTGGTACTATGAGATGTATGACATGTTAAGGCCACGACATGTGCTAATACCTGGATCATATCCAACAGCCTGTAGAATGTGTTCTTTGTGGTCAGTCATACGAGTAGATCTTAGTCATTTTTGATCCATAGTTTGTGGTGCCATGGATCCTGTCTCAGCAAGGCGATGATAAACAGCAGCAAAGGTTGGATGATTCAACTACCTTCGGTCTGGAAACACAATCTGATACAGCCATACAGCCTTGCATCCATTACCATCTGCACGGCCGTATGTAAAAATCATATCTGCCTGCTCATGATACGAATATCCTGCCATTGTTAAATGGAACACTTCTCAGCTAACTCACTACTACACATGTAAAACTTTGAAGACAGACTAGCCACAAATGTACACAAATGACAAATGTAACCTAGTCTATATGACAACACAGTGCCATCTACTGTAAACTGTCTTTAAGCTTAATAACTCAAAAATGAAAAATTTGTGAATATATGTTTATATGAACTTTTGCTCTTGTTTTGGTGTGAGGAACTGCCCCCTCCCCCAAATTTATTAAAGTGATTTTGATATATCCTGTATATTCCTCAATATTGTGCTGAAAAAAACATTTTACCCAACAGACGTTCATTTTTTAGTCATAATATCATTTCTTGTCATTATTTTTATTCCATAATATCATCCAATGCTTCCCTACAGGTGATGTAAATCATAAATTGACCCTCATCATTATTATTATTATTATTATTATTATTATTATGACAACGCCATTTACATGAAATAATAATCTGCTATTGAGGTAAAAAAATGAACATTTCCTGAAGCATTTATTCAGATTATGTTTCCTCCTGATACTGATCCTTAAAGGAAATCATATCCGAACCTCGTCAATCAGATTTTCTTATTTTCCAATTTATCCTTTGCACCTTGATTTAAATTTACTGTTAATAAAAATAGAAAAAACAACTTGACACTTTTTGAGGTAAAAAAAAACCAAAAAAAAAAACGTGATTATATCCGCATGTGTCTGGCTTACAGCTTAGGATATGTCAGCCTAACCTGCTTCAAATCCACTTGTCTGAGCCATCCTTAACTCACCCGGATTTTCAGATCAGTCCGGATCAATGTTCCCTCGAAGCTGTATGGCTAAATAATCAGACATAAGAATAGCATACCAAACAGTAAAATTTAAAATAGGATGAACAAATTTTTTTTTTTTTTTTTTTTTTTTTTTTTCAGAGGAAATTTTCTGACTCCTCCTGAACTTAAGACTAACCCATGACAGGTTTTTTCATACAACCAGCATAATATCTGGTCAGGGTTGAAGATGGTGTAAGTGTGAACTGTGCAGACCCCACCCTAATCCCTGCTTTTGCACAAACTTCTACCTCCATCAGCTCGCTTAAAAGCAGCATCCCTGTGACAGAAAAGACAATAAGGGGAAAGAAAAAAAATCAGCCGAACAATATATAATGGCTGACTACACTTTTTTCCGGGCATATCCCTGTTGCAGATGCCTGCTCAGGTACATTCGTGTTTCTTCAACCTCTTATCCTACAGACAAAACATTGCTAGCCCCTCCCTTGCCATTGTCTGAAGTGATAAACCCATCAGTGAATAGACCGAATTCAGAGAGGTCAAAGTCGAACATGACAGTTTTGGGAAAGGTTAGGTCAGCCTCTACTTAAAAAAAATTACCTAGGTACTTTCTACTGCGTTACTTTGTCCATTAACCAATAAAGCACTCACCAGGACTGAAGAAACTGAACCCAGAGTCGTCATAGCTTAGCTTCAAGAGCAACCCTATAACAAACATCATTTCTTGCGACTCACGAACAAATTTTAATGATAAACAAGAGAGGATACCATTCCTATCAGTGTCTCTCGTCAGATGAATCCAAAACCAGAATTTCCTGATTATTGATGGGGATATGAATGCTTCGGTTGGTGTCTGTGACATACACAAGTTTGCATATCACAATTCATTTAAAACAATAACTACTGCTGAGGAGTGAAGGTAGTTAAAATAATAGCGGTGTCAAGGGAAAAATATGCCCTTTGGATACTCAGATACTGGATTTTTGTGGGGTGGGGGGGTTGCAGTGATGAAGCCCCAAAATTGGGGTTGTTTTGTTTTGGTTAAGATTTAGACCTCAATTTCTACTCTAGTTTATCACAGAATTTTACTTTTACCCTTTGATTTTTGAGGTCTTGGATCATTTACTCATAAACAGTATAAATATAGGATATCTTAAAACACACGCACATATATATATATATATATATATATATATATATATATATGACTGTATATACGGAATAAATTTCAGTAACCAAAAAATATTATTCTTAAAATAGTGCTCAATACAGAGTAGAGCAAATATAATTTATTCAAAAATTATAATATAAAGATGTTATAAAATCACTACAAAAATAGCTATTTTGTTTCAACACTTCTGGTGTCTTATGAAGTGATGGTGTTGAAATTAGAATAAAGGGTTTTAAAAAGTTCAAATCGAGCAAACACCCCTCACTAGGGGAAACACTGTTACATAAGCTGCAATGACCAATCAAAATACAAGGATATGAGAATTCAAAAAACTTGACATTGAACTTTGGTTATAGTAATTAATGCTTCATTGTTAGGGTTTGACTAAAATAGAAATCATTTTAACTAATTAATATTAAATTTTACTATAAAATTAAAAATTACCAATTTTAAATTTAATCTATATTAAGTTTAAAATCTAAAATTATTTAAAGAAGGAACTGAGGAAAAAAATGCATATGTTTTGTTAGTTATTTTGTTTTGTTAGGTTGGTGCAAAAATAATGACGTAATAATGTCGTTTTTTGACGTATTTAATTAACGTCAAAAAACGACATTATTACGTCATTATTTTGTCACCAACCTAATAATTGAAAGGCCAAAAATTGAGTAAGAATAAATGTTAAAATCTAATATTGTGCTCAGCTTTGTTAAAGCTTAAATAAATTTGAAATGGTGATATAGGCAGGGGAGGGAGAAATCTTGCAAAAGACAATACATGCACAATCGGATTATAATACACAAAAACATAGACATATTTAGATATATAAACACGCAAAAACACGAACAAAACAGGAAATAGATGTCCATGACCCTTAAAAAAAAAAGACAACATATACATACAATGAAAGGCGATCATACACACATACGTTAATAAAGACACATCTATACACACGAACAAATATTCAAATTTGAAAGTGTTAGTAAACGAATTCAAACACACTATTAAAATATAACTTACATGAACAAAGGTATATAGATAAAAATAAAATGGCTATTTTTGTAGTGATTTTATACCAAATTTATGTTGTAATTTTCAAATAAATGACATATATAAATAAAAAGATGAGGAAAAACTATTCTTAGCTGACATGTTTCATCCTTTGAGGAACTTTATCAAGGCAGTGTAGAATTTATTTAGTTGCATGTGTTTATATACAGAGGTGAGAATGTCATTGATTTATCAAAGCTTTTAAATTTGAGAATGTTGATGAATGTTCATTAGGTGGTTGAAAGCTCAAAGTATGTGAAGGGTACAAAGTGTCATAATTCAAAATCTTGTGAATAATTGCGTTTAGATTGTTTATTGTATTGAGATGTGGATGTATATGTTGTGCATCTTCAACAATATAAGGTGATGGATTTAACTACTTTCTTTTAAGTTTTCAACATATTTGCGCTCATGTATGTTGTCTTGGAAAAGTAGTAATTCTTTCAGGAATGGTGAGATTGTAAAAACAAAAAACAGGGCATAGATTTATATTTTCATAAGATTCAACAGCAACAATCCCAGGAATTTTCCTTCTGAGTAAATTACTTTGTCGTTTGTTTTTCTGAAAATAATTTACACACGCACACATATGGTACAATGGGTAAATTGTTGCCATTTCATATTTTTCATGCATGTGCTTTGTTTTTTATTGACTGTACAGTATACTGGGGTCACTTTGGCAACATCTGTGTGAAAAAGAATACAATGACAAAATTCATTCGGCCAGATTTTAAAAACATCATGCTGTACTGCTTGGTATTCGTACTGGAAGCTCTAATATGAACATTTCAGAATGTTTGGTTATTAATCTGAGGACAGTGCAGAGGATTTGGAAAGAGTTGGATGAGTCTAATGGAGATTATGAAGGTGTTTGGAGTGATCACTAGTGATGGCGATATTATGCATCCATTGATTTTCCCACAGAGCCTTAGACTCAACACGGAGGCCTACATCAAGTGCCTTAAGGAGGTAGTGCTGCCCTGAGTTAAAAGGGAGGAAGACCCTATGTCTGGCAACAGGACTCTGCACCATACCACACAAGTAGGTGAACCCAGTGATGGCTCTCAGACATTTTCTGCGACCACATCACCCCTTACATCTGGCCACCCAACTCGGACTGCAACCCCTTGATTATTATATGTGAGGCACAGTTGAGCGAGAGCCCAACAAAACTCCTTGTAACACCAAAGATGAACTGAAGGCAAGGATTATGGCAGCATTCACCAACTTAAACAAGGAGTCGTCCAGAAGATTTGCAGGAGATTCCGAAGTTGTCTGGAGGCTGTGGTTGAAGCCAATGGTGATTTTATTGGAATAAATTTACTCTTTAGTATTTCAAGATATTTTTGTGTAATTTTGGTAAATATATCTGTTAAAATGAGATGCCAGTGTTATTTTCATTTTTGCATAATTTAGATGACAATTTATCCATAGCACCCTATATATATATATATATATATATATATATATATAATATATGTGTATCAGAGGTATGACTTTTTTGATAGTCCTGAGTATGAGGATAAGTTACATCAGGTAGCAAAACATCTGATTGGGACATTGTTGATTTGTGGAACATGGAACCCACCTCTTAATTGCTGTGGTGATACCTGTTCAACCCCCCCTCAAACAAAACACTGTATGTACAGAAATACATTTTTATTGTAAAATTACCAGTTGTGTTCAAAATATTTAGATTTTGGCATTAAATAACCCCTGGAGGTTGATAGGCCACTGAACAAAATCAACCAACATGAAAGAATTCTTTCATGACATTAATCCATATATTATCCTAATCCATTAATCCATATATTATCCTACAATTTCTGAAAGAAATCAAACTCTATTCCAAAATATAACTTCAACAAAACTACAATAGAAAACACATGTAACATCGTCTCTAGTAATTATGTTCACACTAAACAAGAGCTGAGTATCATCTACCATGTATTCAATTGTGAAAACAGAATAACATATCTCATAATTTTATTACTTCAAATTTCACAAGAAAATTAAATAAAGGGTTGATATGCCGTAAAACAAACAAATCAATCAAACATCAAGTATTTATCAAACTTATAATTGTCTGACACAAGACCATAGAATTTGAGCAACTGTGAGGTAGGAAATGACCTTCAAGATTCATTTTTTAACAAATCACACTATGGAAGGTGACATTTGGACGCTAAAGGTCAGTACGATTTGTCAACGTTTGTCTTCTGACAAATAAATATCTGAAAACTCGTCTTGCTGATCTAGTATTGGTATTTACAAAACAGTTTCATGTGAAATAAAATCTAGTGTTAATTTTCAAGACTAGTTATCGAAAACCTTCTTTGTGGCGAGGTGACCTAAAATGTATAGTTCACAGAAGTAAGAGGCCTTCGTGCAGCCATAAAATTGTGTTCAAAATATTTAGATTTCAGCATTAAATAAGCTATAGTTGATGATAGGCTGCTAAACGAAATCAAGTTTGAGTTTTTTAAGCCTGGTAAAATCCTTGTCCATTTATATTTGTGTGATGAGTTGGGATCAAATCTTCGATTCTAATAAAATAAATATCACTATAGTATTTTAAGTGTTTGCTTTCATTATCATTATAATATATTAGGTTGGTGCAAAAATGTCGTTTTTTGACGTTAAAAAATACGTCAAAAAACGACGTTATTACGTCATTATTTTTGCACCAACCTAATATATATGTATGAATGATGGACTCCACTGTCATTTTCAATGTATGAGTGTCTTTCAGTTCAATTTTTATGTTTCATATGAGACAACAATCCTGCACGGGATTTGCAAACAAATCTACACAAAGGGCATACTGAAGGGTTGACCGTCATATGGGTGGTTGTATTAACACAAGATTTAGTGTTATTTTGTGTGTGTGTGTATATATATATATATATATATATATATATATAAAAAAACAGACACACACATATA
>OZ010606.1:3692280-3842280 GCA_963932145.1 Acanthosepion lycidas | reverse complement strand
TTTTTTTTAAATAAGAACAAGTAATCTCCTTTTAATTTAAAAATTAAAAATGAAAATTCGACACTCAAAAATTAATTTTTAAAATTTTTTTCTTATATACATATAAAAATACCACTTATTTTAATTGCCAAATATAAATTGTAATCCCGCATAATATATAACTATGCCAACAGTGTGATAATCAGATATATTAAAATTCAAATTGTGTAGCAGTCAGCACCTGAAGATTGTGTTGTACATGAAAATCCAAGTCATGCTAGTAGAGAGGGATAATATGTATATTTATTAATATATACTTAATAGCATAGATAATAATTGTATAGATAGTACTGGTGTTTTATTAACACCAGCACTATCTATACAATATATATATATATATATATGTATGTG
Source organism: Acanthosepion lycidas (assembly GCA_963932145.1). Taxonomy (NCBI): domain Eukaryota; kingdom Metazoa; phylum Mollusca; class Cephalopoda; order Sepiida; family Sepiidae; genus Acanthosepion; species Acanthosepion lycidas. The sequence goes on along the minus strand of OZ010606.1, from coordinate 3,841,890 downwards.
TGTGTGTGTGCATGTAATATATTATAATTATATTTATATTAATCATTTCACCTTAAGCAAGGTAATGAAGCCACTAGGGTGCAAGGGGTTACTGAGTGTTGGAGAATAAGATAAAAACTACTATTAAGGAGAGAGGACAATAAAAGAACAAGAATTAAGAAGGCAGAAGATAATGATTGACATTGCATTTAAATTTTTGAAGATCAAAGGCGATAAAGCCACTAGGACGCAAGGGGTTACTGAGTGTTAGAGAATATGAGAAAAACTACTATTAAGGAGAGAGGACAATAAAAGAAGAATTATTAAGAAGACAGAAAATGCAAGGGGTTACTGTTTATTGTCCTTGAAGGCCCTTCTAGCTTTGAGGCCCCTGGGCTGAGGCCCATACTAGCCCATATGTAAATCCAACGTGTACAGTACTGTACCGAACAGTAAATGTAACAAATTAAAAATCAGCTCTATACTTTGAACATTACTTTGATTTGATGGATTTGTTTTTATGGCTTATCAACCCTTTGCAGGTTATTTAACAGAATATGTTCAAGTAATGTGTCCACAATAATATGAATGTGTCTAAATCATTCAGTTTACGAAATGTTTGTTTATATAGATTTCAAACAATATATGTGAATAGAATTAAATAGATTGGTATAGAGAGATGTGAAAGATTCAGATTGATACAGACTGGGGTAGATAAATAGATAAGAACAGATACTTCATTTAATAAAAACAAAGTAATCATACTAAGCGTCTCATTTCTATTGTATAATGACCGAGATTGCAACTAAAATAACAGGAAATCTTTATTTGATGAAATTTTCATCTTTGATTGCTTTATCCTTGAAATGCTATTTTGTACATGATAGCTTCCAACTCTGCTCTAATTAGAGAAGAACGATAAAAAAGAAGCCATATTCACAAGAGGGTAATTAATCCATCTTTTTGTTTCTTTTTTTTCTCTTTTTGTTTATAGTGTGACAATGACAAAAGAGAACATTTCAGGAGTGTGACACTGACTAAGCAAAGAGAATAAGTTTTTGTTATTAGTTTTCTAAAAACACTAATTAATAACTGTTTTGTTTAGGAATCCTTTTGATCAGATTAGAGCAATTGTTTGTTTGTTTGGGTTTTATGCCATATCAACCACTGTGGGTTATTTAATGCCAAATCCAGTTTATATGAATTTTAAATGCCTATTTTGTATAGAATAAAAAACGTATAGCTGGCAACATTATTGTTTAAAAAAAAACTTAGAGCTAGCAACATTATTGTTTCAAAAACTTAGAGCTGGCAACATTATTTTTCTGAAAACATTATCTGAGACCTTGCTGTTGGATGCAGTTTATCGCCATACCCAGGACGCAGATGTAGTTTACCGTCATACCCAGGACGCAGATGTAGTTTACCGTCATACCCAGGACGCGGATGTAGTTTACCGTCATACCCAGGATGAGATTAGAGCAAGTCTAATTCAAAGGAACCTGACAGTAAAGTCTTCAAGCATGACTAATTCTCTTTATTCAAATTTCTGATAAATCAATAAGTGTTTATACATTTCAAATGAACTATCTTTAACAATGATCAACCAGTTTTGGTCACTGAACAATCACCTGGGTAACAATTTAAGAATGAACAATCACCTGGGTAACAATTTAAGCTTGTCTGATAATTATTTCGGATGTGCTGCTAGTGTAACAGTTAACAACTCCAAAGAGCAAACTGGTGAGCTGAGTTTAAATTTCTTCCGAGTTTAAATACAGTGTCAATCATTAACTACTTCTTCTTTTATTGTTCTCACTCCTTAATAATGTTTCTCTTTTTGTCTTATTCTTTCACACTCAATAATTCCTTGAGTCTTAGTGGCTTTATTGCCTTGCATGATGAGAAAGGACTAAAAAAGAAAAACTTTCAGCCTCTCAATCCAACTGTTTGGTCAGCCACAGGATGCATACTGTGTTAGAAAATGTTTCTACTTACTAGCACTGAGTTTTTTCAAGACATTTCCTCTCTCATCTTCCAGAAAATCCATGGATCTTGTCCTTTCAATGCCACTCACAATGTGAAGATAATATTTTCCTGAACTGCAAAAGAAAATAAAAAAAAAACTAAAATGCCTAATAAATGAAAATGGCTAAGTGCTCTTAATGTTGGTGAATTTTTATTTTCTTATTTGCTAAATTTTTGAATGTAATTATTATTTAATATTTTACGTTAACTTGATAAATTAGTTATGTATGATTTTATTTTAAATGACAGAAGGTCTTAAGTTATCCAATTTCTTTTTAATTTAAGAAAATTTTTATGGTGATATATAACTGAAATAATGAAAAATAGTCTTACGTGGGTGGAACGGAGATGTCGACTGAAGTGTCCTAAGATGTAAATGCCTCATTCTTCCTTATATTTTAGTAGCCTTCCATTTGGATTGACAGAAGAGGTGAGGATAGTGGTATATTATAAAAATCTCTTCACCTCATAATTGAGGGCTTTTTTTTTTTCTCTTTTGTCCAACAATGAAACAAGTTTGTTATTAGTGTGATTACCTGACCCTAGCGAAGAGGATCACAAAGGAAGGGCGTTTTCTTTAGTTACCCAGTCATTCACCAACTATCTCGACACTGCTCTTTTCAGTTGAAGTCAATTACAATATATATGCTAGCTTGAGAAGGGAGTATTTCTCTTAAGAAAGGAGATAATTGAAAAAATCAAGAGCTTAAGTTAACATTTTAGAAGAATTGATAGCTACAAACTCTGAAAACTTTTCTGTAAAAATAAGTTATTTTCTCTTTTTAATCAGTTTGGCATTCTTGAGATGTAAGTTATGTTGAACTTATTTCTAGGGATGCTTAATGCATTTGCAAAGTTGTTATGTATGACAGACTTTTTCTGTTCATAAACACATTTTATTTTTTTAAATTTCTGCAAGTTTCCCCAATGAATTGTGCAGAGCAATTGTGACAGTTTATTTTATATCTCCCTGCTTCAGAATTATTATTGTTAGGGACATTTTTGGTTCTGATCATATCCATAATAGTTTTAGGTGTGGTTGTAATTGTTTTGATATTGCTGAGATTGGATAAATTCTGTCTTTTTTACAGATATATTTTATTTATATCTGAATTTTTGCACACACACACAAATATACACACATGCACATATATAATACATACACATATATACATGGTCTGATGATTGTGATATATATTTTATATATCAAGAACAATATTGGAGAAATTGTATGACAAAGTGAAAAAAGTTTATTTTGTTGTATTTCGTCCTTCAAGACTTCATCAGACTAAATTTGTTAATATTTGTCTGACTACACGTGTACATGAACAAAGGTTGCTGGGGATTTTAGAAAAATTTTTTATATCTAGCAAAATTCATTTAGACTCTTTTTCTTTTTGTTTCCATCACTTTTGTTATTAGATATCTCACACTGTGACAATAGAAGACCTGTCAGGAATGGTGGAATGTTGTAAGAGCCAGGGTGCAAATTTACTGTAGATGACTTTGCAATCAAGGCATTATCTAGACATTTACGTTGTAGTGAATTGTTTTCACCTTTGATCAGAATAGCATTTTTAATGTCAAAATTGTGGTCAGTCTCATTACAGTGATCCACGAACACATTTGACATGCTGTTTTGTAAAATGTCTCTTTTATGTTCATATAATCTTTTATTTAGATTCCTTGAAGTTTCTCCTATGTATTTTTGCGACAATTACTACAAGCAATCTTGTAAATTCCTCCTTGAAGTTTTAGCTTATCATTTTGTTTAGTATTGACTAAGTCTTTTATTGTTGTGGATGTAGTAGTAACACAATTTTTGTTGAGTTTAGATAGATTCTTTTCGATTGTGGATGTCATAGAGTTAATTGGTAGCATAATATATTTTTTTGATTCATTGGGTTTGTCGGGAGGGGCTGTTTTTTTTTTTTTTTTGTTTTGGAATATATTGTGAAGCTTTTGTTTCAGGGTGGAGTAATTGCCTGAAACCTCAAAGAATCTAAATAAAAGATTATATGAGCACAAAAGGGACATTTTAAAAACAATATGTCAAATCCATTAGCTGCCCACCATAATGAGATTGACCCTAATTTTGTCATAAGAAATGCTACTCTGATCAAAGGAGAAAATACTTTACTACAGCAAAAATGTCTAGAGAGTGCCTTGATTGCAAGGTCATCTACAGTAAATTTGTGTTCTAGCTCTTACAACATTTCACCATTCCTGGCAGATCTTCTGTTATCACAGTGTGTGATAGAAGGGAAAAGAAAAAGAATTTTAATGAAATTGGCTAGATTAAACAATTAAAAAAAAAAAAATTAAAATTAAAAATTCCCAGCATCCCTTGTTCATGCACATGTGTAGTCATACTAACATAAACAAATTTAGTCTGAAGTCCTAAAGAACAAAACATGTCACAAGAAAACTTTTTTCACTTTGCCATACCTTTTTTTCCAATAATGTTCCTGATATTATAAAAATATATATCATTATCTCATATGTACAAAACTTTCAAGCACACAAAGGCATTATTATCAACAACAAAATTTAAAATTTTGTTAAACCTTTTGCATAAAAGAATTTTATATTTCATAAAATCTTTTTGGTTTATTTATCAATTTTGACCTTTTTGTAAACATTTGGGAAGTTTAAGCAAGGCCCCTAAAACATTTTCAAAAAGTGAAAATACTTTTGATACAAGCTAAAAAATTTTTTCAATCTAACAACATTACAAAAAATATTCAATTGCAAGAAAATCTCTTTGATATTTTATAAGTATGAAAAAAAAGATGTCTGCTTCTTACTAGTTGACTTCTCTGCAGCTTGTATACTAAACGCTCATTGTAGGCAAGGGATGCATTATTAGTCTCACACCACTATCACAAGCGTATGGTAGTAATTAGTTTGGTTTTTGGTGTTATGTCATTTGAAATATAACAGTTTCAGATAACATGATGCAGAACATGGTTTTGAATGAATGCAACGAGGCTTCCCAGGGGTAGGTAATCAATCATATCATATAGTCGTTTGGTGTGATCAGTTGCCGTTATTTGTTAATAAAAACATGAAAGACCTCAAGCAATGACTTTCTGATTCACATTTGGATCAAATCACAAACTGGAAGACTTTCATTTTGATGATGCCCCAAGACTCAGCAGGAGTTTGAACGATGTCAATTTATCAAGTCAGTGCTACGACAATGAAACTAGTATTAAGCAAGTAATGTTGGCAAACCTTTCAAAACATATTTACATTAAATATTAAGGTAACTTTCTATTAGACATAAAGTGGAGGACCGGTTTTCTATTGTTATTAAGTAATAAATTGATCCTTCCTATGTCAGATTTTAATATTCAAGTCAATACCTTCACAATAAAATTGATATTAACCAACCAATGTTGGGAAAAATTTTCAAGATATATTTACATTAATTATCAAGAGAAGTTTCTTCTGGGCATAAAGTGGGGGATCATCTTTCAGTTGTTATTAAGTAATAAAATGATCCCTGCCCCCAAATTATTATGCTATGCCTGTTAATGTTTTTATAATAAAATTCGTTTAACCAACTGATTTTGACGAAAGATAAATTTATCTTCCGAATATATCTGATGGGAATTCCAACTTATAATAAATGCCTCTTTTTATTAGAAATATTTACAACCAATTTCATTGTGTGATTTTAACATCTAACTCAAATATTGTTCATCAAATTGTAAATATATAAAGTGTGGATATAGGAATCAACACTGCGAGATGACTGTCAGTTTCATGCTTCAATTTTTAAACAAAGATTGCATTAAAGCAGGAAAATGGTAGTCACCATGTAGTGTTGATTCCTATGTCCATCATCTGTCTATATTTCTGAGACAAAGTATTGTAACTAATTATGCTATTTACATTGTTCAGACTGTTGTCTTAATCTTCATTGTCATATTTACAATGTTTCAGCTGTTGTACACTCCGACCTTCTTCAGGTGATATACATGGCTCAGTGGATAAAAGTGTTGGTCTAAGTAATCCAGTGACTTGACCTAAAGAATTGTGAGTTCAATACCTGACCTCAGCAACAGTGAACAAAAACTTAGAGATTTGAGTTACTCATGGGATTTAACTGAAACTGAGATATCCAGAAAAGGCATGGCATGTGGAACTAGAACATTTTTGCCCAACATATATCACCTGAATAAGGCCAGAGTGTACAACAGCTGGAATACTGTGAATATAATAATAAAGATGAGGTCAACAATCCAAACAATGTAAAGAGCCCTATGTCCATATTGTCTGTAAACACTCTGTCTCTAATATTCAGCACTGTATACCCCTATAAATATAATAAATTTTAACATATATAAAATTAACTTGTTTCTACTCTAAGTTTTAAGGAGATTTCATTTTTTCTTCAAGAGACTTGATTGTAAAACTGAATTTCATTTCAGAAATCATATCAGACATGAATTAATTTTCCTTAAAAGATTTTATTTTATGATATAAACTTTTTAAAATTTGTTCAGTGTTATTATGTTAGATATATTTTTATTTATAAGTTGAGGGCATAATTTTTTTTATTATAAAACATAAAAAATGAAAAATAATTTTAAAAAATAAAAATGATGTAATCCATATAATTGAATGATGTAATGGAATAACCTGTCACCCCCATGAGTTACTACGCTATAGGTAGTAACTACCTATAAGTCTCTGTAAGTCTCCAGACTTATGTGAGAACTACAAGTATATATTCTTATTAGCATGGAATATAACATTGAACAATTTAAAGTAAAAAGGGATAGATTCAAATAATTGTAATAAAAACATATTTAAATAAAAAAAAACGGGAAAAAAATGTTTACCATTCGTCTCTCATCAGAGTTCTGTCAAGAACTGTAAAATGTGTATAGTTGTCATTGGTGGAACCCATTGCCGAGTATTGGGATGCTCAATGACATTTCCTTCTATTGTTGCATATCCCACTCATGCTGGGGAGGTCTTGGTCATCAGCAATTTTGTATTCTCTCTCTCTCTTCTCTTGTCTTCTCCCAGTCGGATGGCAAAATATTTTGGGGTCCGGAGATAAGACATCAACAAAGATAACTTGAACTTATCTAGTTTTATTAATGTTGTCAACTTTTACATTTTGTAACTATTCTGGGGGGTCATATTCCTGCCACTAGGAAGCCATTCCAGACACAAAAGAAAACATGGCTTCATTGTTTGACAGTTAAGACTCAACTAATTGAAAATACTTTCTATATCGCTATAATTCCCATGCTAGTTCAGCCAATCAAAATTGACTTCCTTATTTTGTCTTCCATCTGACCTCAAAGGTCAAACTCAGAAATTCAGAGCAGCGATACACTTCCTCCAAAAAATATTAGTCTACTAAAATATTATTTAACACTATGTAAAATGAGTGATATGTTGGATCCACAACCACCACATGGTAAAATAGGAAGGCTCAGGAGATGGAGAGCTCTGGCTTTTCATTGGGCTCTCTTCATGTCTTCGATTTGTCTTAAGGTGTTTTTGAAGGATATTGTTTTGTTTGTGGACTGCTCTTCCCTAATTGGTTCTTTCTCCAACTTCATCTCCCAACTGACCAGACGATTTCTGTCCTTAGCAAAGTGTTTTTGAGCTGATCCTTTAATTGACAACACGAGGCTCTACGTGATCTTTTGCCAGATGCAAGCTCTGAGAAGAGGATTCGTTTAGGTAGACAGATGTCTGGCATTCGGGCAGAGTCTCCAGCCCATCAAAGTTGGTGACAAGTCATGATGGTTTCTATCTCTCCATCTTTGCATACAGGAGAACTTTGTTGTTCATGATCCAGTCATGCCACATGTTCCAGTCATGCCACATGTTCCATAGGATTTGATGAAGTTTCATTTGATGGAATCTTTCAAGTTTGCAGATGTCTCTTCAGTAGAGTACGCAGGTCTCACAGGCATACAGCAGATCATGAGCTTGGTGGTTTGTATAGTGAATAAAATATAAGAACACCAAAGGCTAATAACATTTTGGCCTAGAATTCCCTTCTGCTTACAGAGGGAGGGCTGGAAGGACTTTATATATAAATAAAAGCAAAAGGAAAACTTAGCCAACACATTTTGGCCTCTGAGGGACTTTATCAAGGCAAATGCAAGGATTTTATTTTGTAAGAAGTATTTATGTACACAAGCCAAAAATGTTATTGGTTTTACAAAATTTTTAAATTTAAGAATGCTCATAAATATTTATGAGGTTAGCCAAGAAGTCTAGATAAGCTATGGAAGATGCCAAGTGACACAATTCAATGTCTAATAAATGAAAGTGAGTAAATAATGTTCTTGAAATTATAAAGTTTTTTTTTTTTTTCATAAGCGCTCTTAACTTGAGTGAAGATATAGGAACTGGTGTTTCAAATTTCCAAGCTTAACTGAACCTACCAGGAGTAATATTCTTGCTAGTATATCTTTTGGGTGAATGAGATATGTAAAGACAATCTATGACTTCACTAGATTATTAATATTCTTATATATTAGAGTGTATCAAAAGTATTTTCATTTTTTCCAGCCCTTTACTCTAAAGCTTATTCCATGTACACATTTAAAGACTATGATATGCCATCTCCACCAACACAAATTTAGAATCAATTAATGAAAACGGCAAAGTATTTTAATGCAATATTTATGGAGAATGTTATTTGTATAATTAGTTAAGGATCTGCATCTAATTTGCTTTTCTTTGAAATTCTCCTTATTAATAACTTCAGGTTTCATTATTCTATGCAGACTAGAATACGGCTTGAGATTTCCCAAACAATATCTGTGGCTTAATTTTGCAATGCTCCCAAGAATTTCAAGGAGATTTTCAAAAGAATATTTAAGTATCTTGTCCAGACATTTCAATCAGACAATAAGATCGGACAGATTTATATTTCCAGAGGAATTCTATTCAGAACTTGTCTTAGCAGCACATAAAAGTTCCAGATAATAAGAGACAATAGAAAACACCATTACTCTAATAAACATACTTATTCCAAATGGGCAAAAAACAAGAATATTATTCATTTTAAAAACTATAATTTTAATTAAACAGACACAAAAGTATTAATTGTAATATACAAAAATTAGGGTGTATGAAAGATTTTTTTTTTTTCATTTTTCTAGCCATTTACTTTAAAGCTTATTTTCTGTACAAATCTATAAATTATCTATGATTCCAGTATATTATTATAATTATATATTAGGGTGTATCAAAAGTATTTTCACTTTTTTTCCAACCCTTTACTCTAAAGCTTATTTCATGTACACATCTAAAGATTATCTATAACTCCACTAAAATAATAATATTTTACAAATATTATCAGACAGAAATAATAAAAACTGCTACCTCTGTCCTATAATATTTGTGACATTTAGTGTATGAAAATTTGTATGCAAATGTAGCAACTATTATGGGACAGATGTAGTAATTTATATTAGATTAATTATTGCTTTGCTATCAAGTTTTGATTTGTTTGCTTTCAAAATATTAACAAGCAATCTGATAGCAAGGATTTAACCAAAGTTTTTATGTCTCTGTTGACTTGGAAGAATATTGAAGCTAAGCAGAAACATTTGTCTCTGAGTGGAAGAATATTGCAATATATACAAAAATGGTTTAATATTTCAACCTTTTAATAATTAGTAATTGAATCTTGACATCCATAAAATATTCAGAAAAAAAAATTAATCCTAAATTTCTTCTTTCTGATTGTGCTCACAAAATTTAAAATGAAAATGTATGGCTGGTTGTTTATTTCCAAGTATGCTCATCTACTAGGGTGTTTTGCTAATCCCTATTGCAGACACATGCTCAGGCAAATTTGTGTTTGTTCAACACACTAGAAGCCAACCTATGGTTTAAACTATAACTATTCTGATTGGAACTTAGTTTCTGAAAGGGAGCACATAATCTGTAGTGATCAACAGTTTGAACAAGGCTACTACACTTAAACCCTCAGTCACAAGGACTTGTGACTCTGTGCTAGCAGTTGCATCTACCCAGTTTCACTCAGGGTTAACTCATGTCATAGTTTTCAGGCAGTTACCTATGGTGCTGTATGTGGGGATTGCTCCCCCATCCACCAGGTTGATATCATCATGAAGTCACACCTCAAAGACAAATCAACCTTTTTTTTTTTTTTTTTTAAATTGTCAGTTCAACCAATAAAAGGCCCAAGGGACACTCAAGGTAGAGGGTTACTAAGTGAGATTGTTGTAAGAAGGGGGAAGTAAAAGCAATTTATGGGAAAGAGTAGGATTTGACACTCAATTTAAAGAATTTTTATTGCACTTCTTGCTTGTGGAATTCTCTTCTGGCCTCTCACTTTCCAGTGAACTTTGATCTTCAAAAATTTAAATGCAATGTCAATCACTATCTTCTGTCTTAATTCCTTGTTCTTTTATTGTCCTCTCTCTTTAATAGTAGTTTTTCTCACATTCTCTAACACTAAGTAACCCCCTGCATCCTAGTGGCTTTATTGCCTTTGATCTTCAAAAATTTAAATGCAATGTCAATCGTTATCTTCTGTCTTCTTAATTCTTGTTCTTTTATTTTCCTCTCTCCTTAATAGTAGTTTTTCTCATATTCTCTAACACTCAGTAACCACTTGCATCCCAGTGGCTTTATTGCCTTGCTTGGAGTGAAATGATTAGAAAGAAAAAAAATGCAGATCAAGATAATAGCTGTTAGGGAGACATGCTCTCAGGAGTTTATTCTGCACAGTAACAGTTTTAGGGAAGAAAATGTCTGAGTAGAACTTGCTTTTTATCAAAAGAACACAAACTGAATAAGAATAGTTTAATCTCGCCACCCACCCTCTGTAAACACAGCATGGCCAGTCCTAGTTGTGAAGGTCTTGGGCTGGTGAGGGACTAATGAATGTAACTTGTACAAACATTTTCCCTAGTAATATCAATATAGTGACGAAAGGCTGACAGCATTTTAGCAGTGGGATGAAGGTTGCAGAGTGGAAAATAATTCATCACCCACAAGGTCAAGTACCATATAAACATGTGTATAGGCCAACTTCACGTATAGTGCAACCCCTGAATTTTTTACATGTATTTTAACACCTACAGAAAAGAAATTTAACTGTGTATAGTGTAATGGGTCTTTAAAAATGCATGATTTTTAACGTCTTCAAAAAATTACCTGCGCATAAAAACTGATCATCAAAGTTTGCACTATACTCAAATATGTTCATTTAATCACCTTTGAACTATGTCAAGGTTGAACAATGAGAATTGGGCAGTGCCAGCCCAAATATGGCAATTCGTCGTGTGATCTGACTTTTGTAAAGAAAGAAGATGGCAGCAGGTATTAGGAATTTTCTGGGTCTTAATCTGCTCAAGTCAAAGGTTAACCATTATCTTCCCTATAAACTGTGTCTTTCACTCTGTAATCCACTACCTCGAGTCACTCTTGGGCCTTGTGCAGGATAAACTTCATTGTTTTTTTTAAAGAAAAGATAACTTTGTAAGATAAATATGGCAAACTTGGACCTTTGTGCCCTCAAAAAAAGTATCAAAAGAACAGTCTTTCCCTTGACACTACTATTATTTTAACGACCTTCACTCTTCAGAAATGTTTGTTTTAAAAAAACAATGATTAGAATTGGAATAAAACCTAAACATATGAAAGTGAATTTATACATTTTCTTTGTTCTTGAGAATTGACAATAAAAATAAAAAACACTATTAGATTGTTTATTTACACTATTTATTATATAGTTTATTGGAGTGGTTGGCAAAATATCAGCTAAGTGCCAATTGATTCAAACTTTATAAAATGGTAGATAAGGATTTCCTAATTGCTGGTTGATATATTTTAATAATTTAGTAAATGTTTATAAATTTATGAATCAAAAATTGTTTTCATATTTCTTTATAAATTGGTAGATGATAAATATTGCATTAGTTCTAATTGTATTAATTCTTAGAATGTTGTAAATATAAAATTATTCTTGTAAATAAACAATCTAATAAATAGTGTTCAATATTTTGTTGTCAATTTGTAAGAACAAAGAAAAAGTATAAATTCACTTTCATCATATGTCTAGATTTAATTCCAATTCTATATCATGTCTTTCGAAATCAATGTGGTTCTACAGAAGGATGCTGAGGATACCATGGGCAGAACATGTGAGCAAAAGGAAACTTACACTTAACATCAGGAAGAGACAGTTGAAATTTCTAGGGCATTGTGATGTCCGAGCAAGTATAAATAAAACCTGCTTGGTTGAGGTGGGAACTCTTCAGTATACAGCAAACCTTGCGACGAGGATGCAACAATTTAACAAGCTTCGAATTAACGAAACACTAACCCCTCAACAGCAAAGAAAAAAATACTCGAATTCAACAATACAAGTAAAACTTTGAATTAACAGCAAAAAAAAATAAATAAATACTCGAATTCAACAGCAACACAAGTAAAACTTTGAATTAACAGCAAAGGAAAAAAGTACTCAAATTCAACAACAACACAAGTAAAACCTTGAATTAACAAAACATTACCCCTACCCCCTCAACAGCAAAGGAAAAAAAAGTACTTGAATTCAACAACAACGCGAGTAACAAACTTCGAAAATAACAAATTATTTCGAAAGAAATGGCTCTCTCTATGCCAACAATAGAGCCTCCAGACTGGGAAGACTCCAACTCCAACCAGGAGCAAGCATGGAGAGAATGGAGTGAACATATCGAAGACACATTTACAGCATTTGATATAACAGATGATAAATGACAACTATCACTCTTTCGATTTTCCGGGGGGGGGGGGGGCGGAGAAACTGAAAGATATCCTCAAAACCTTAACACGGGAGATACCACCAGGCCAAGTAGAGCCTACATACAAAACAACAAAAATAGCACTGGACGAATATTTCATCCAGAAAACAAATAAAGTCTTTGAAAGGATGCTTAGTCAAGAAAATGGGGAGTCAACACATGACTATGTCACCCGTCTACGCATACAAGGAGCAAAATGCAACTTTGGCGAATACAACCTGGACAAGGCTATAGTGGACCAATTAATAGAAAAATGCTCGTCAAGCAAATTACGCCGTGCGTATTTGAAAGAAACTGATTTAACAGTAGAAAAAGCACTTCAAAGAGCATTCATATTTGAATCCACTGAAACACAAGCTAAGCAAATAGAAGAGAATGAAAGCGAGCACTCAGATATCCACAAAATTACAACCAATTACAAGCAACAACAACAACGAGATAACAGTGGGTATAGGAAACTATCCAGGGACAACAACCCATTAAAAACAGTTACAAAATGCTATGGGTGTAATGGCTCCGACCACATACACGGTCAAACAAAATGCCCAGCATTTGGGAAAAAATGTAACTACTGTGGAGTAATAAATCAGTTCGAAAAAACATGCTTTAAAAAAGGAACAGTGGTAAAGGGAAAACGAAGACGTCAGACGGCCACAATTACGTCCAACCAGTATCGATGAATCCGAATAATGCAGACAGCCAGACATTCGTTTTTCAGGTGAAACCTATTCATTCAGCAGATAGCGAAATTGTCCATATTGGCGACATACCAGTCAGAATATTAATAGATTCTGGAGCAGGCATCAACCTTATCGATGGCAAAACGTTTAAAGAAATCCTTAAAGTACGGCCAAACTTAACATTAAAAGAAACAAATTGTAAACCAAAAGCCAATGGGAATATTCCAATACCACTAAGAGAAGAATTTTTCGCAATGCTGATGAATGGTCCCAGAAGAAAAGCCCGCAAAGTATTTGTTACAAAGGCATATCAAGGTGGTAACATATTAAGTAAGTGGGCCAGCATCGAATTAGGGTTTATCACCACCCCACAGGTGAAATCAATTACAACAAAAAAGTATCGCAAAATCAACAAAAGAAATTCTAGATCGACACCTACCCTCGTTGGAAGGATTAGGAAGAACGAAAAATTTCCAACTCAAAATTAGACTAGAGGACAACGTTATGCCTGTTGCACAACCACCAACATCATTTCATATTCAACAAGCAGTAGAGGAAAAAATCAATGAAATGCTAGAAAATGATATCATCGAAAGAGTGGAAGAACCCACTCCATAAGTTTCACTGTTAGTAGCAGTACCGAAACCAAACGGAGAAATTAGAATATGCGTCGACTTACGCATGGCAAATAAAGCAGTGAAACACACTCGCTATCAAATACCAACAGTTGAACAGTTACTGAGTGAAACTGGCAATGCAAATGTTTTCTCAAAAATCAACCTAAATTCTAATTACCACCAAATAGAACTGGATCCTGAATCTAGGGACATCACTACCTTTTCATGCAAATCTAGAATCTACCAATATAAGGTACTGGTTATGGGCATTGCATCCGCAGCCGAAGAAGGGCAACGATTGTTTCAACAAATCCTTCAAAAAATCCCTAATGGGTGGGACTAGGAGCAATACTTTGCCAAAACAAACAAGGGATACTCATCCCCATCAGCTATGCATCCAGGACTGTAACTGAAGGTGAATGCCGGTACTGTCAATTAGAAAAAGAAGCCCTAGCAATTGTATGGGGTTGCGAAAAATTCCACTTTTACCTTTATGGAAAGAACTTTCTTATAATGACCAACCATCAAGTATTAACAACTATCTTCAATCCTAAAGGTAACCCCACCATGCAAATTTTACGTCTACAACAATATGATTATACAATAAAACACATTAACAGTAAAGATAACCCGGCAGACATACTCTCTCGACAACCGATGGAGTATCAAGAAGTAGTCTCACCTGAAGAAGAGATTGCCGAAGGATTTATCAACATGGTTGTAGCTAACAGCATTCCAAAATCAATCACCTTATCGGAAATAATGGAGGAATCTCAGCAGGATCCAACCGTCACAGCAGTGAAAAAGGCAATACAACAAAACGACTGGACCAATAAGTTAACGGAACCCTTTAAACACGCGAGGAATGAACTGACAACAAAACGAGGCATAGTCGTATGCGGAGCCAGAATTATCATACCCCAAAACCTACTGAAACGAATCCTGAAATTGGCGCATGAGACACATATGGGATAATGAAAACAAAAGCCCTGCTCAGATCTAAGGTATATAGACAAAGACATAGAGGCTGCCATAAGCCGATGTATCCCGTACACAACATTAGACCCAAAGGGAAACCACCATCCAGTGCATATGGCCGAAATGAAAGGCCGCTGGGAAATACTCCACATAGACATCTGTGGGCCTTTCCCTAGCAGAGATTATGTAATCAGAATAATCGATGCTGGATCAAGATGGCCTGAGGCATTTGTTACCAAATCCACCAGGGCTGATACAATCATATCAACAATCCAAAGGTGTTTCTATACACATGGCATTCCAGCGATTACCGTTTCAGATAATGGACCCCAGTTCATATCCTCAGAGTTTAAGCACTTCTGCAAAGAATGTGGTATCCAACACCAAAAGGTAACCCCTTATCATCCCCAGGCTAATGGAGAGATCGAGTGGTTCTTCGCAACCATGTCGAAAGCCATTCGGGCGATGAACACAGAAGGAAAGGACTGGAGAAAACATCTCGGAAAATTCCTAATGTATTACCAAAATAGTCCACATGCCATGACTGGAGAAACTCCAGCTAGGCTACTCATGGGTAGGGAAGTAAACATCAACATACCAGGATTACAAAAGAGGTCTGAAAACCAAGCGTGGGGAACAGCATGGCAAAAAGACAAAAAGGAAAAAGACAGATTGAAAAATCGCACAGATCAAAAAAATAAAGCTAAACAAACTAACATAGAACCCGGAGATGTCATACTACTTAAACAAAGTAAACACAACAAGCTAACACCAGTTTACCACCCAACACCATGGAGAGTAAAAGAACGCAGAGGCAAATCTGCAATTATAACGCAAGGTGACAAACTTATTTTACGACACACATCACAAATGAAAAGAATCCCCGAAGACAGGACTCGCCAACAACCAAGGGATGACGACTTCCCTTTCAACAACGACCTTGGGAGGCAGAATATAGAACATGAGAGAGAAAGCGGGAAGGAAGAGGAGAAAGAAAAAGGAGATATCCCTATAGCCCTAAGACGAACAAAACGCCATATAAGAAGACCCCGAAGGTATGCAGGCAGCAGTTCGGAAGAAGAGGGAAACAATCTGAATACAAAGGAGGGAGCAGATGTGATGTCCGCACAAGTATAAATAGAACCCGCTCGGTTGAGGGGGGAAACTCTTCAGTATACAGCAAAGGCACATAATGGGGAAAGAGGGCTTGGAAAATCTGATACTCACAGGACAGATTGAAGGCTAGAGGTACAGAGGAAAACAATGCATAATGTAATTGGTGAGCTTGAGTAAATGGATGGCAGAACAAGGTTTAGAAAACATAAGACATAAAAATTAGAAGACATAACTAAAAGAAAAAATTTAAGAGCTACAAAGGATAGGAAATTGTGGAGAACCATGATCACCAATGTTCTGCAATGACAAGACACAGAAAAAGAAGAATAATGAACAAGTAAATGGATGGAAGAACAAGGTTTAGGAGAGATAGCAAAAAGACCAACTTTATTAAAAGCTACAAGGCACAGGAAATTGTGGAGAGCTATGATCCTGAAAGGACACAGTATATAGAAGAAGAAGAAGAAACATTGATAAGGGATTAGGATGATTTTTTTAGCAGCATATCAACTCCATGTGAGTCATCTAATGCCAAATTTTAATTTTCTTAGGAGCATTAGTAATTTCTCTTACAAATATGTATTATTAGTAATTTCTCTTACAAATATGTATTATCAGTAATTTCTCTTACAAATATGTATTATCGGTAATTTCTCTTACAAATATGTATTATCGGTAATTTCTCTTACAAATATGTATTACTGGTAATTTCTCTTACAAATATGTATTATTGGTAATTTCTCTTACAAATATGTATTATTGGTAATCTTTTTATTATAAAAATTTATTACTGGTATTTTTCCTAAAAAAAAAATATATATATATTCTGTGTTTTGACCCGAGTTTAATATCTTTGTTGTAAATTCTCAAGAACAAAAGAAAATGTATAAATTCACTTTCCTATGTTTAGGTTTTATTACAATTCTAATCATCACTTTTTAAAACAATAAACATTGCTGAGAAGTGAAGGTAGTTAAAATAATAGTGGTGTCAAGGGAAAAACTGTTTTTTTTTTGCAAGCCCAAAGATCTAAGTTTGTCATAAATTATGATAAGATTCTTAAAATTAGCAAAAGGAGGTTTGCACAGAACCATTCTTTCTGCTCCCTCATGGTAATAAAAACTAATTCTGTTACCAAATTGATCAGTAGATAAAAAGAGGGAAGGGTAGAAGTAAGACTAATAGATTCCTTTATTGGTGTGTGTTGATATATTTGATATGCTTAAGGTAACATTATTTCTGCAATGAGAATTACTAGCTTCAATCATCATATTTTTTTTCTTCTCTTCTCTCAACAAAGAATCCTGATTTTGATTTTGTTTTTTTACTTTCAGTTTATAAGCAGTTCTTTTCGTTAATATCAAAAGGATTGTATGCTTCAGTAAATATGCAATTGCCTTTCAATGCACAGTTAAGTTAGACATGTGAATCTCCTGCTGTGCTCATCGAAGCATATCAGCAGCCAATATTCAATGAACATATTAGGTTTGCAAGGATGTTAACATTTTTTGTCCAGTGAATTGATAAATTTGTGGGTGATCAACCAACTGCAACCTTTTATGCATCTACACAGCAGAAATGATGGTACACGGATGCAAGAAGCGGGATGTAATATTGTTCTAACAGCCAGACAAGCCTTAATATTGAGCCCATGCATCTATGATATCACAACAAAGGTGCTTACTGTCATAAAACCGTGGAAAAAGCAAATTTTTTTTATACTTATATTCACTGAATACAAGAGCCACTCAAGGTAGGGGGTTACTGAATGAGATTGTTTTATGGACATAAGATGAGGGTGTAAATGTAATTAATGAGGATATGTATGATAGATAACTTTTTTACTGGATATTCCAGCAATACGAGGCCACTGAAGGTAGAGGGTTACTGTGAGATTGTTGTAGGAAGAATCCTGTACAAGGCCCAAGAGCCACTCGAGGTAGAGGGCTACAGAGTGATAGGCACAGTTTATGAGGATATGTGGGAAAGATAATGCTTAAGCCTAGACTTGAGCAGGTTAAGAATATGATAATCAGGAAGACATCCTCTTGTGAGTCAGTTCCACAGCAGTGGTTCACGGAAAGAAACTGCTCTACTTCTCACAAATGGAATACAGAAAGCGGGGTTCTCTACAATGGGTGTGGCATAACAGGTCCTAGCTGTATGGGTTAGAACTGGTGGAACTAAGGAATGTATTTTGAACACTTTTCATGGAAGTAGTGATAGAGAAGTGAGAGGCTTGCTACATTTTGTCTGTGAGAGGGGTTGCCGGGTAGAAAATTCATCACCCTCAAGGACGCGGAGATGCTTTTGAACTCTATGAAGACTGGAAAGTGAGGACTGGGCAGCTCTTACCCAAATATGACAAGCAGTACTGCAGGAAAGATAATGGTTAACCCTAGACTTGAAAAAGCCAGGATTGTAAGGATTGGGAAAACATCCTGCTGGGAGTCTGTTTCCCAAAGCAGCAATTCTTGGGAAGAAGATGTCTGAATGGAATTTACTTTTTACTAATGCAATACGAATGGAATTTATCCTTGTATATGTGGCATAGTGGGTCTTAGTTGTAAAGGTCAGGGATGGTATGACGAAAGAATGTAACTTTTCAGAACACATGGCATGGTAATAGTGATAGAGTAGTGAGAGGATCACAGTATTTGATCTATAGGAAAGGGGTTGTAGGGTGGAAAATAATTCATCAACCACAAGGTTACATAGAGGCTTTTGAACTGTGTTAAACCCGGCAAGTAAGGATTGATCAGTTCCAACCCAAATATGGCAGCAATACTCCATTTCTGGTCTGATCTGGCTTTTGTAAAAAAAGAGTATACCAGAGGTAGTCAGATACCTACAGGAGTAGTACAACGACCTGACCATTTTTTCAGTATCTTTATCAATAGGTTGGATATACAAGTTCCATTTGAGGTCTGGGGAGAGCTTGAGTTCTAACAGACCTTCAAAACAAGAAGCCTCCTTGAGAGAAAATGTAAATTGCAATCAAAACTTTTTATGCCAAAGTTCCAAAAGAAATTCACTTGTTGCTAAGCAGGAACATGCAATGAACAAGAAATGTCTGTCTAGTTTATTTATATTTGAATCTATTTAACATAAAATGTTTAGGATAATCTTTTTCAGGTTTACTATTGACGTGTATATTTAGAGATATTCTTTTAGTGTTTAATATGAAATAAGTAGGATATTGTAATACTTTCAGTGTGTTTTCAATGTATTTAAGTTCTTCATCAAGATAGTGGGGGCTACATATTCTAAATGTTCTGACATTAAAAAAAATGAGTGATTAATAAGTGATTATTTTTTTTGGCCGTTTTTATAATGTATACAAATAAAATATCTGCATTTAGATAAAATTAGTTTCCAAGCAAAATGAAACATTTAATTACTCAGTTCCTTTTCTCCTATGTTTTTTAGATTGCAGTTTTATTTGCTCAAGCCTTTCATGTGAGGCACTCAGATACCTTTGTCTGTTAATCAATCATCTTGCTTAAACTTTGTCTCAGAATAGGCTTTGCCATCAAGTTTGTCATTCTGTTGATAACTTTTTTTTCTTCCGACAGATATTTCTATTTCACTGTTATATTAAACCTTTCAAGGTCTGTCAAAAATGAAAATACTTTTGATACACCCTAGTATATAATAATAATAATAATAATAATACAGTGAACTCCTAGGTAGTTTTTAGGTGTGTACATGAAATAAGCTTTAAAGTAAAGGGCTATCAAAACAAAAATTTTAGCCCAATCACCTTACACCTTAATTATAGTAGTTTTCCTTCTCATTTTTTTAATTACATTATTTAACATCTATTTTTTTTTTTAATCGAGTTCACCCCAAGCAAGGCAGTAAAGCCACTGAGATGCAAGACGGTGTGGAAGAGTTAGAAACAGGAACAATTGCTAGGGAGCAAGAACAGAGGAAGAGAAATCAGGAAGACTGTAGATAGCGATTGACATTGCATTTGAATTTTTGCAGATTAACGTTGGCTGGCCACAGCAGAGGGGAACAAAACTTGGAGAGTGGAGTTACTAAAGGGAGATAACTGAAACTGAGATATCCAGAAAAGGTATGGCATGTGGAATTAGATCGATATATCTAAATAAAAGGTTTGGTTCAAAATTCTAATGTATATCACCTGAAGAAATCAGTAGCATACAATGGCTGAAAAGTCATGACTATGGCAATAAAAATGAAAACAACAGTCCGAATGATGTAAATAATGTAAATAGTTACATCATCTCAGAGATATAGACAGATGTAGAAAAATATTTGTATTGATATTTAGACAATATATTCATTTTTTCTGTAAGTTTAGCTATTAATGTTGATTCATTAATTTGATTGGTCAGCGAAGGTCATGTGACGTCTGATTATTGTTCGATTGTGTGGTTGTGCTTAAATGGGTTTGTTGGCAAAACCTCAACAGATTCTTTGTGCCAACTTTTATCATGTCCAGACTGCTGATTTGAGAACTTAGTCAATTGATTTTTTTTTTTTTTTTTTTTGTTGTTGGAAAATTGCATGACCTTCAAGTTTGAAATATGAGTTACTAATCAGATACACGCTTGAAATTTGTGAAACTGTCTCGAACAAGAAAAAGTTAAATCATTGAATGATTTTCCATAAAAGTGAACATATCAATAATAATCATTTTGTTCCTTTTACAGAGAAATAAAGAAAATTATTATTTAGTAGTTTTCCACAGACATCAAGTGGAAAGATTATTTTGAAACAACTGCTGGGGAGGTTGGTTTACTGAGTTGTGCTAAACACTTTTTCTTGCCAGAATCTATCTTACATATTTATAACTCTACCATTTGTACATACATTGAATTTTGCTGCCACACCCTGGTCTGGTGCTCCTGCAATATATTTAGAGATTCTTGATAAAATACAAATGTGTATTTGCAATGTTATCAGTCTTGACCTGGCATCTTGGCTTCAGTCCCCTCCCCATCACCATAACATAGCTTCTCTGTGCCGTTTCAATAAATACTTTTATGGTAATTGTTCTGATGAACTTTCCTCGATGGTACTTGTTATTTTTATCTCCCCACCCAGGCAAATTGTACGTATGGAAACTAGTTAGGACTTCATAAGGACTCCAAACTATTATGGTGGCTGTAGTAAGAATGGTAAGTTAGAATGTGTTGTTTTGGTGTAAGGAATACTGTGGTATGTTTGGGTCAGTAATTATGGCTCACTAGGTTTAAGATAAGAGAGATTAAAGACCAGCTTTCCCCTATCAACCATTTTTGCCTTGTGCCACATTTTTGTATTATCAAAATAAATATTACTTTTATCTATGGTATTTAAACATTATGAATTTAAGTGCAGTATTAGATTGGCAACTAGGTCTCATCAATTTACATTTGATATGGCTACGTAAAACCGTAAGTTCTATGCTAATAGTTTCTTCTCCAGTACTTCTCACTTGTGGAACTCTCTTCTGGTTTCTTGCTTTCCAGTCAACTTTGATCTTCAAAAATTGAAATGCAATGTCAGTTGTTATCTTCTGTTTTCTTAATTCTTGTTCATTTATGGAACTTTCACTTCAGTAACATTTTTTCATTTTCTTTTACTCTTATTAACCCTTGCATTTTAGTGGCTTTATTGCTTTCCTTAGGGTGAAATGATTTTTTAAAAAATGCTTACCAATATGGCAAGATTTATGTTTTTAATATTTTATAAGTACAATGCACATTTCACCCATCTTGTTATATTGCCTTCCTAACCTTTTATTTGAAGTAGTGTGGAATGTCAACATCTTGATTATGTCATTATTTTCTCTTCTCAAACCCAGTAGCTGTTATCACTCTTTCCAATATTGATAGGGGTTTCCTTCCTAACCTTTTATTTGAAGTAGTGTGGAATGTCAACATCTTGATTATGTCATTATTTTCTCTTCTCAAGCCCAGTAGCTGTTATCACTCTTTCCAATATTGATAGGGGTTTCCTTCCTAACCTTTTATTTGAAGTAGTGTGGAATGTCAACATCTTGATTATGTCATTATTTTCTCTTCTCAAGCCCAGTAGCTGTTATCACTCTTTCCAATATTGATGGGGGTTTCCTTCCTAACCTTTTATTTGAAGTAGTGTGGAATGTCAACATCTTGATTATGTCATTATTTTCTCTTCTCAAGCCCAGTAGCTGTTATCACTCTTTCCAATATTGATGGGAGTTTCCTTCCTCACCTTTTATTTAAAGTAGTTTGTCACATTAAAATCTTGCTTATGCCATTATTTTCTCTTCATTTTACATGTGATATCCATTTTAGTTGTTGCTGCTGTTGGTAGTCCTCTAGTGATATGGTTTCTCTTATTTGGTACAACTGTTTGTTTACAATACTGTAGCACCAATCCACAATGTTCAAAGAAGGATGACTTTTGCCAAGATCCACATTTTAAATAAAAATGAACAAAACAGAATTTGAATGTGTACTCAGCTTACAAAATCCACTTTCCTTTCTGTTAGACTGGATACCACACAAGGCTTAAAAGTCCAGTCTACCCTGCTATTTATTGCATAGCTGAGAGGAGAAGAGATTGATTCATACCATTCCCAATGTTCATTTCTATCTTAGCACATTCAGCATAGATTATCTGCATGCTCTACCAAGGATCAAAGGGTTTGCTTCCCCTTCCTTGTTTATTAAGTGACAGAATTTGGCATTAAGTAACCTGGAAAGGTTGATATCCTACGAAACAAAACAAACCAAGCCAAAATTTCAACATAAAATAAACAACAATGGAAGAAAATAAAACCAATTTGTTTGCATTTAGGATCTAAATCTTAATGTCAACTCTGAATTTCTAATGTATCGTTTAATGTCAAAATATCATCACAGTTAAACAGTATTAAAGGGGAACTATATATATATATATATATATATGTTTGTGCCTTATGCTTTCAGTTTTGTGTGTTTTAAAACTAGATGACTGGGAGCTTCTTTGAAATGCTATCATATATTTCAGTACTTTTGCAATCTTTGCTAGATACCACTACTATCGATACTGTCATCTTGCTTGGGGTGAATCTTTTTAATCATTTCAACCCCCAAGCAAGGCAGTAAAGCCACTAAGACACAAGGAGTTACTGAGTGTGAAAGAAAAAAGAGAAACATTATTAAGGAGCAATAAGAATAGAAGAAGTGTAATCAATAAGATATAGATAATGATTGACATTGCATTTAAATTTGTGAAGATCAAAGTTGGTTGGAAATCATGGAGCCAGAAGAGTTCCACAAGTATGAAGTTTGAGAAAAGAAACTGTTATCATAGAACTTACATTTATATCTAGGCAGTTCAACTGTAAATTGATCAGACCTTTCTGTCAATCTTAGTGCTGTCCTTAAATTCATAAAGTCTAGGTATCATAAAGGAAAGTTCATAAGAACAGTTACCATGAAAGTATTTATAGAAAAGGCACAGAGAAGCTATATATATATATATATATATATATATATATATATATATACACACACATACATATATACATATATATATATATATATATAATATATATATATATATATACACACACACACATATATATGCATACATGTTTTTTATATATACATACATACATATATATATATGTGTGTGTGTATGTATATATATATATATATATATATATACATACATACACACACACACACATATATGTAATAAATTTGAATATGTAATCCCAACAGTGTTGTAAGTGATTGACCTTTTGAAAAACATTCATGAAAATATGTCCCAAAAATGATATCCGATAATGCATTTCCACTTCAATGGCTTCATCAGATGAGTAAAGGAAAAATTGTTTTGTGTGTGTTTAAAATAATTAAATCTTACTTTTTCCAAATTGGCGTTGCTTGAGACTAAAAGAGAAAAAAAATGAGTGACTTTTAAAAAAAACTTTTTTTTGAAAGTCACTCATTCACTTCGATTGCATACCAATGGATTTATTACCTGTAATCCTAAAGAGCCAGGAACTACCTACTTAGGTTCCACCTAAATGGATCTTTAAGGTTTTTTTTTTGTTTTTTTTTCCTCAGATACCAATTTGTTTTGATATACTTGCAAATAATGCCATCCGAGTTTTTTTACCAACCGAGTATGGAGATAGGAATCAACACTGTATGGTGATTGTCAGTTTCTTCATTTCGGATTTCATCAGTTCCTGTTCAACAGGAACATCAACAGCTGACATTTACATACCAGCCAAAAAACAATGGATAACTGCTGATGATCAGAGGGCATTTGGTTGAAACATTGTTTCTATAATAACGTTGTTGTACCCTGTTGTAATTCCAGTTCTTTAACTCAAACAGAAATGCTTGCATAGACATCCTCATCTGACGAAAACAGACTTTAATTTTATCCAGCTCTGCACACCCAATTCTAGAATAATGATTGACATTACATTTAAATTTTTGAAGATCAAAGTCGACAGGGAAGCAAGATGCCGGAAGAGATTTTCACAGGTGAGAAGTGAAATAGAAGAAACTTTTAGAATAAAACTTACAGCTAACCACTTCAAGTATAAAATGATGAGACCTTTGCTGCCAAAATCTAATACTGTGCTTAAATTCATTAAGTCCATGTAATATAGTGAAAAGTTCATCAGAACAATTACCATAAAAGTATTTATAGAAAAGTGTCATATAGGAAGAAAATGAGTAACTACTAACACCGAGGTTTGAGCATGACATTCTGGACTTATGAATATATGTTTTCCGTCAGGTGTATAAATAGCAGTGTCAGGCTACTGACTGCAGTGATTATTGACTAA
The DNA here is from genome assembly GCA_963932145.1 of Acanthosepion lycidas. Taxonomy (NCBI): domain Eukaryota; kingdom Metazoa; phylum Mollusca; class Cephalopoda; order Sepiida; family Sepiidae; genus Acanthosepion; species Acanthosepion lycidas. Next base: position 3,816,887 of record OZ010606.1, on the reverse strand, counting down.
CTATTGAGTGGAACTATCCAGTTGAATTAGTGTGACTTATTGTGCGTTGATGATTTGGGTTTTGATTTAGGATTTACCAGACATTAAGCCGAGCTGCGCTACTAACAAGGTATTCACTGAAATGGTTAATTATCTTTGGTTGACTTTTACTTCTTTGTTCTGATTAAGTATCTGTGGTTGTAATTAAATACTGTTTTATTTTAACATTGAAGTTTTGAGTTATACTTAATTGTTAATGGTCACCGTATGTCACAAAAAAAGGCACAGGGAAGCAACATTATGGCGGTGGGAAATTGATTGAAGCCAAGATGCCAGAAATACTTTTATGGTAATTGTTCTGATGAACTTTTCACTATATTACATGGACTTAATGAAATAACATTGCAGATACTGCTTTGGATATATATTTCAAAATCCTTTACAAACAAGGATCTTAAAATATATAGCAGGATCATCAAACCAGATGGCAGTAATATTCAAAGCAACGATGAATGGTAGATTTAGAAATATGTAAGATTCTGGTGATAAAAATTGACTAGCACAACACAGTGAACAAACTTTCCTAACAATAGACCTAGCAATTGATTCAATGGAATCTTTCAACATTGTAAAAGAAAACTCATTAGCCCATGAAAGCACGAGTATGTCTCAAAGTCAAAAATGGGGACAAGAAAAGCTGGTCTTCAGTTGTCCTAAACTTTAACCTAGCCAGTCACAGTCTTCTTCTTCCCTGTGCCATGCCCCTTCAAGTGATCATAGCTCTCCACAATTTCCTATCCTTCATAGCTCTTGGCAGTGTTTATCCCCCTTACTGCACCACCTCTCTTTTTTCTGCTACCCATCTACACAAGCTCATTAGGTAGTTTACGCACTACTTTAGACTGTAAAATGATGAGACCTAGCTACCAATCTAGTACTGCACTTAAATTCATAAAATCTAGGTACCAAAGAAGAAAGCTCATCAGATCAATTATAATGAAAATCTTTATAGAAAATGAACAGAGAAGCTACATTATGACATTGGAAAAATTGACTGAAGCTGAGATGTCAGGTCATGAACAATAATATTGCAGATTCTTCTTTGGATTTTCACAAGAATCTTTAAATACATAGCAGAAGCACCAAACCGGCTGTGGCAGCAATATTTAATGCATGGATGAATGGTAGACTTATATATGTGTAAGACAGATTCTGACAAGAAAAATTATCTAGCACAACACAATGAACGAACTTTCCTAACAGCAGACCTAACAATTGATTCAATAGAATCTTTCTACTTGACTACAAATGTGTGTTGAATTTCTCCTTATGCCTATCTCGACAACTACCTTGTGTTATACCCTAAACAAACTCTCAGTTTCACATGACCGATATAAGTCACAGGAACTAAAAAAAAAACAAAAAACTCTCTCACCTCCATTCTTTGTTTTACTCTGGACTGTTACCTGATATGATAGGGGAATAGCAAAAAGCCTGAATTTACTAAGAGCTACAAAGGAGAGGAAATTGTGGAGAGCCATGATCACCTACATCCTGAAGGGTCATGACACATTAAAGATGATGATGATTTAGAATATGTAGGCCCCGCCACTATCTAGACGAAGAACTTAAATATACTGAAAACTCACTGAATACATAAGTCAGAACCTGATCAAAAACATTAACAAAAGATTAAGGATCATTGAAAGAATGAAAATACTTTTGATACACATTATTATTTATTATTATTTGATTTTTCTTTTGGTGATGGAATCAACTTAGTTTCAAATTCAGGTTATTCAAGTGACGTAATTGAAAAGTTCACATTCGAACTCAGAAAAGGGCTCCCCATTGATTTTCAATATTGTGCTCTTTGAAGTTGAAAATCTTTCCATGATACCACAGTACGTAAATCCTGGAGATATGAAAGATTTCCGCCTGGAAGTGCAGACACTAGAGAACTTTTCTGCAGAAAGAATAATATTTGGTTTTGATGTTTCATGTGAAATTCTTGTTCAACAGAAGAAGTAATTTTTCTTCAAACATTCCCTTGCCCTTAAAAGAATCAGTCCGAGTACAGTTGTAAAAGAATTCTTTGAACTGCTTTTCAGTTTGTTGGGTATTCTCTACTTTGCCTCCAAGAAAACTTCTTTCTTTTTCTTTTCGCATCCAGAAAGTACAAGTGAAAAGTGTGTCCATCAAAAAGAACTACATTGAAGACCAAGATCTAACCAATTTCAAGCGGCACCCTTTTCAACCGAGTTAGTGCTCTGACGCTTAGAACTTAGAATCAAATCTGTTTTTTCTAATATAATAAAAAATAAGTGCTTATACTTAAAAGATAGTCACTGGCAAATTTTGTGTACAAAAGATCTAAGTATGATAGCAAGTCAGAAAGAAAGACATGCCTTCCACAAAAACTGCCTATAAACGATTGGTAGTATTTGAGAGCTTGCAATTTGATCACATTCTCTTCCATTCAACTATAGTCTTGTTAGCAGTTGTAGAGTAATTGCCCATAGTTAAATGTAATTAGAACTGAGAAAGTTTGCAATCAACAATGGCAAAAAAAAAGAACAGGGCCAAAATAATATTAAGTAAGCAAACAATATATGCAAGGCAAAGTAACAGTAATAAGGCAAAAAGTTCACAAACTTAGAATTAGTGTTAATGCACAAAAGGGGAGACAGGCAAGTGATTCTAACATCAAGACAAGAAAGAACAGAACTCTGATTAGACCGAGAAGTTGTCTAATCATACTGGCTAGGAATAAATGCATTTTTATGGTTCTGTCTATAAGCTGGGGAGGGAGAATTATTTTGCAGACATTCCCATGCAGAATGAAAGCAACAGTAGTGAAAATCAAGTCCTAAGATTTGAAGCCCCATTTTTAAAAAAACTTTTTTCATTAAATATCCTGTAACAGGACTGACTACAATTTTGTTATAAAGAATGCTACTCAAATTAAAAGAGAAAACAATTCACTAAGACAAAATTGTTTAGAAAATGCTTTAATCGCAGGATCATCCACAGTAAATTTGCATCCAGATTCTTACAACATTTCACTATTCTTGGCAGATCTTTTATCATCACAATGTGGGATACTTATTGAAAAATGTGATTGAAACAAAAAGAAAAAGAATCTAAATCAAATGTTCGGTCCATATTGGTTGCAATTACTTTCAGTAAAAAAATTTACCATCCTCAGGCATCTAATCTATTGTACAATTATTAAAAACAAGGATCATGTTGTGCAGCAAGTGGTCAGTGAGATAATGCTTTAAGTGAATTCACCATTAAGTTTATTGATTTATTCTTTGAATGGCTATTTAACGATATTAATTAAGCTGCATTATTTAATTATATGTATGTATGTATGTATGTATGTATATATATATATATATATATATATGTGTATGTATATATAATATTTCATGAATATAGCAACAACATATTAAAGTGCATATAACATTAAATGCCATTTTACATTTCCAGTCACCTCTCTTCTATTAAAATGTTTGTTTTGCCCCCCCCCCCAAAAAAAAAATTCCATAACTGCAATGGATAAATTTAAAATTCTGAAACAACTGTAACATAGTGCTTTTGTGTATGTTTTTAAAAATTACCATCACAATGGAATGCAGATTTTATCACAGTTACAATAAATTTGCCTTTGTGATTTACCCCTGAAGATGATCTTGGAAAAGATTCAAAGTACTTGGCTTAACAAAGACTAAAGGGCCTTCCTTGATGAATTTTATCTCAGCATCAAGAAACTGATTAGTATAAGGAAAGGATCAGTATAAAAACAAGTAGACACACTATGTCTATATTATTCAGTGAAACATGTTTGAATGAAGATATGCTGCATATATATATATATAATAATGGACTCTCCCGTCGGTTTTGACATATGAGGATCTGACAGTTTATTGATTCAGTTGTGAAATTTTGTGCAATAATCTTAAGTGGCATTTAAGACCCGCTAGTGATTTACAAAGGAGGCCACATCTGGAGCAAGTGTGAGGATTGTGAGATGAGATCACCGTTAGATTGGCTGACCTTTTAGTTCATGCTCTAGCTTCTTCAAGATGATTCAGACAAGCAAATTGAAAATTGCTGAGTCTACTAAAACACGTTGATCTCCATTCTTCCCGCTCCAAGGCTAAGCGCTCAAGGGTGTTATGTGGTATATTGGATAAGAACGAATCAAGGTAAACCACCAGAAAACCCACAGGAGTGAATTGATTAAAGTGGTGATAGCTTGTGCAGAACCGTCCACACTTTTCAGAATTATTGATACACTTAGTCGGTGCAAATAAATGACGCAGACAATATACCTCACGCTTTTCGTGTAAGAGTTTTCCATCTCCTAGACCAATCATGTTCTATAACACTAAATTTATATATATATATATATATATATATATATATATAATTTTGTATGTGCAGTATTTAGTGGAAAGCACTAATATATCAGTGATAGAGCTAACATACTCAGTTTTATGGATATGAGTTTGTGATCAACAAACTGGTTTATTTTTTAAAATTGGATCTATTTATGCTTGTTTGACTCTGTTTGATGATAGGAGGGGGGAATTTCCTTGTGCTTTTTTGGGATGACACTCTCATACACACTTACATATAGGTGTATACATTTTAATTCACACAAACGTGCACAAATACACATCCATGAACTCGGCATACATACATATGAAATTTTAATCCTATTTCGGTGTTGGGACCATGGCTTTTTATGTGTAGTGATGTTCCTTTCAACAACGAGTGGGTAGGGCTGTTCTTGACACTTTTCAGATCTACTACCTGCGTCATCAGACAAACTTACACTTCCTTACACACACACACATGTAGACATGCGTATACACTCCTATTGGTCTGGGTCTTTGGGTTCTATTTGTGGGCATGATGATGATGTTTCTATTTTCAACGTTAACTGCTTGTGTGTTGTTGATGATTGTGATTATGCTGACAGTGATAATAACTGTGATATTAATTATTATTAATATATTAATAATAGTTATTGATGCATTAATGGTAAATTTAGCCTTGATGATGGAAACAGAAATATAATAAAAATAGTGGGGCAATAATAACAATCTTCATTATGATAATAGTTGCAGTAACCATGATAATGGTGGTGATAATATTATTGATGATTGTATTTATATGGTATATATATATATATATATATATATATATATATATGTATATGTAAAAAGACATCATTTGTTAGAAGGAAAACCAAATCAGAAAAGGAATATAAAAAATACCAGCTTCTTTTTCTGAAACAGTAAATAATTTTTTTAAAGTTTAAAATAAAATCCCAAAAACTACTTACTCAGTATTTGCATAATCTCGCTTCAGTATTTTGATGAAAGGTTGCTGTCAAAGAAAATAAGATGGAAAAGTTGAAAACGTTTTCATATTTATAAAATAAAACACATTAAGTTAACGTATTTTTTTGTTTTGGGGTGGAGGCTGAAAAAAAATGTTAAATGCCCATAAATAAATGTTATGGCTGTAAAAGTAATTACGTAGTGACACAATAGTTATCAAAATGGAACTGTCGTGCTGAGTTCAATTTTCAGCTGAGACTCATTTCATTTTTTCCTTATTTTTTTTTTTTTTTTTTTTTTTTTTTTGTGGTGGTCAGCATCTGCTCACATCCAAGCATTGGATCAGCATCCTCTCTCTCCCTATTCCCTTTCTCTCTCCTGGTAGCAGTGGTAGAAATGCCCGTGACTCAAAGTTTGACAAGGCCATTTGCATGAATTTGATTTTTGTGGATAACTTTTTGTAACAGAGAAGCCCACACACTTGGCCAGAAGCGCCTCTCTGGCTACACAAAAGGGACTGAAACAGATGAGATCTGGCAAACCCGGTTGTATCAGGCTGTCCAATGTTTGGTCTGTCAATGTCCCCCTTGGTTATGCCAACCCGACTGGCACTGTCCTCTTCAACTGGTTTGGCCATTGAGATTGTCAATCTTTGTCTGTTCTGCTGTTTGGATCTTTGGGGGTCGGTCGCATTCAATCTAGTTCTTTCTCTTCAACAACATTGGGTAATAAAAGTATAAAATTATCATTAAATATGAGAACATTTTTTTTTATTATTGTTGTTGCTAAAAATAAATATTTGGGAGATGAATAATAAAGGAAGAAAATCACTAATGAACCAAAACAATGTTATCACTTGAAACACTTTTCTTACAAATTTGAAAATACATCCTTATCCATAAAAAAAATGTTAAATTACTACATACTAAATAAAAAAAAGGATAACAATAAAATTTATCCTAGACTCTTGGTTCAGTATCATCAATTTCATTACCAACCATTTATCATTCAAACATTTTTAACAACTTTGCACTAATAACTTTGGGAAAGGATAACAATGTCATCCTGCTGTTATTGGTAAATAGTATGGCAAACTGGACTTATTAGCCTTTGCAGAGCAACCAGTCTAGGAAAATGGCACAAACAACAGGAAACAACCTCGCTATCTTTTCCAAAAATTCATTACAATTTACATATATTAAAGAAAAGGTGGCTGTAGAGAGCCATGATCGTCTACATTCTGAAGGGATATGATAATATGGAGTTGCTAGGGGAATAAGAGTTAACAAATCATAAACTGGAATGTGTGAGTCAAATCCTAATTCCATTTGATTTCTACATTCAGAAAAGGCATGAATGCATTTTTTTCTCATTAGGTATGGGTTAAATAGTCTTAGAAAAGGCATGAAAGCCCTTCTCCTCCTCCAGCTATGAGTCAAACAGAAGGGTGGATTAGGCTTTCTGGCCTTGGTTGGAAACCAGTCAAGGTTAATGACAAACCTAAATTTAAAACTAGAAAAGGCAACAAGAAACAATTCTACTATCTTTTCCAAGGACATTCATGGCAATACACAGTTTACAGATATTAAAATAAAAGGAAGCTGTGGAGAATTATTATCACATATTCTTGAAGGTACATAGCACTTGGTTAGAGATCTTTATTTAGTACTCACAAAAATGGTGTAGAATTGAAAAAAAACGAAAAAAAAAAACAGGACATACTGTGATTTTTAACCTTGGTTGGCAACCTGTCTAGGAGACAATGAATTCAAAACTGTGGATAAGGCAACAGTAAACAACACTCAACTATTTTCCCTCAAAAGATTCATGGCAATGCACTGTTTACAGATATTAAAGAAAAAGGAAGTTGTTGAGAGCCATGATCGCTTACATGGGATATGAAACTTAAAGAGAAATATGGAGAAAACACAGTAAGCTATATTTCTTTTTGGTAATGTCATGGCCTCTTCTCATGATTAAGATATAATTCACTACGAGAAGCTGAAAGAGGATAGTTAAAATGCTGCCATTCCACAAGGAACAACATCAAGTCAGCTTTCTTCAGAGTATGAGACAAATTTCTGAGGAAATAAATATTTTGAAATGTCTAATTACAAAAGTTTAGTTCATTTAGATTTTAATTCTTGAAACTATTTTCCTCATTAATCATTAGTTGGAACATGGAATCATTAATCTATTCTAAAACCATTTGGATTTTAAACCCATTTCCCTTAAAGAAAAAAATTAATTAAAATGTGATACTATGGACACCCATGTAGAAAATTTATGTGGTTTTATCTTAATCTCAAATGTTTCTGTTTAACAGCTGGCAGGTGTTTTTTTTTTTGTTTTTTTTTTTTTTTAAGTTTTCTAAGCGGCGTCCATTTTGATGGAAGGGGAACAGGAAAGTAAATGAAGGGCTTCTGGAGATCAAGTGACAACAACTGGAAACAGTCTATCTGGACACTGATTTATATTATCTGTCTATATCTCAGAGATGCGGTATTATTATGATTACTTACATTATTTACATTATTCAGAATGTATAACAGCCAAAACAAATTGAATATGGCAAAGAAGATGAGGAAAAAGAGTCTGAATAATGGTTTATATTAAGCCATACTTAGGATCAGAATCAGTTCTGGTCTGCCCTTGGTGGGAAACAGACTTGTTTGTCACATGGTTCCAATGATGTCCATTCATGTTGCCAGCCACACGTTAAAATGTATAGTTGAACAAGGAAGAGGAAGAGTTGATATAACAGAAGTTATCCCAAGTGTCACCTACCTACACAACCAGGCAAGCAAAGCATTGAATGAAAAATACCTATTTTATAATATGGGAAACCAGGTTTGCATTCTTATTTCTTACCATGACATTTGTCTTTCGTCTTGTGAACATGTAGAAGACTCTTTACCTGCTTTTGAAGAACACCAAGTTTGAGAATTGAAATGCGATATGAGGTAATCATTAGTGGCTCAGTGGAAAGCTTAAGTGAGTTTGTGTTGGATGTTTACAAAAAGAAGAAAAATTTCATTTTTTTTTAAATTAGACAGATTTATTACTTTTACTGGAACAAGATTACCCTAATATAAAAATTTTCTTTTCTTTTTTTTTTTTTTTTTAAATCAATTCACCCCAGTAGCAATAACGCCACTAAGATGCAAGGAGCTACTGGAAGTGAAAGATAATGCGAAGACTAATCCTAAACGGAGAACTAGGGATAAACCTTTGCTCCTATTCAAAAGACCGAGGAGGAGTGTGAACTGGGCAACAGGCAAACCTATCTACTCCTATTGATGAAAAAAAAAATCAAATAAATAATCAATATAGTTCCCAGAGTTTAGGCAGAAATGTTAGAAGTATAAAATTGAAATGGACTTTAGAAGGAACTGCAAACCTAATCCTAAACAGGAAACAAGTGATAAACCTCTACTCTTGTTTAAAAAACTGGGGAGGAGTATGAACCGGATGGTAGATGAACGTGTCTACTTCTATAGTATAATAATCTACTGTTCTACCTCTGTCCTTTAAAAGTTGATACATTTAGTGTATGGAATGTATCAACACTTATGGGACAGAATATTTTTTTTAATCCATTCACCCCCAAGCAAGGCGATGATGCCACTAAGACACAAGGAGCTACTGTGAATGAAAGAAAACGAAAAAAAACTTTAGAAGGGACTGGAATCCCAATCCTAAACAGTGTTAAAAAAAAAAAAAAAAAAAAGAGATAAGCCTCTATTCCTGTTCAGAAGACTGAGGAACAAATTAAATGCATATAAATGAAGAAATAATCTTTGATGTCAGAATTCAAAAACTGGAATTATAGCCATGCACAACCAATGACCATGAATATTTGTTGTAGTGACAATTTTTTTTATATTTTATTTACTTTTCAGCAATATAATCCCTTGGAATGTTTATGGCTATCACAAAAAATATGATTTCACAAATTCTAGAAAGAATTTTGTCTAAAGATAAAATTTCCTAAGTAAATGCTTTTAATACTTTGTCAAATTGCATGACCCAGTATCTGAATATGCTGATGGTGTAACAATTATATGGAATTGGCAGGCCAAGTTCAAATTCGCTTTGAAATGGTAGCATTTACTTCACACTAATGCTTTTACAAAAAAACCTTGAATTGCTCTCTTCTGATCACTGTTATGAGTAAAATAATAGAGCAGACTGAGGTCTCAAGCCTTGGTTGGAATTCAATCTAGAAGGACAACTCTGAATTGAAACCATTAATACCAATTGTAAAGGTATAAAACCATCTCATAGCTATAGATATGCTAATGTTACCATTAATCTATCTCTTTTTCTTCAGCTCTCAGTTAAATAGCAGAGTAGACTGGGCCCTTTAGCTTTGATAGGGCAGTCTTAGAGGAAGTCAGCTATAAATTCAAAACAAGCCTGAAAATAGAGAGGCTTGTCTGATAATCCTGCTTTAGATACGCCAATTGTTGCTGTTACTGTGACTATAGGATTGAACCCTAAAATAGGATTTAATAAAAAATACCATGTCTCTTCAGGATGTAGTCAAACGTGGTCCATTACAGTTTCCTTTCATATATGTAAATTATGACTGTTCTTTGGAAAGATAGTGAAGGGGTTTCTTATTGCTTTATTCACAGTTTTGAATTCAGTTTTCCTTCTTCTAGACTGGTTGCCAACCATAGTTACAGAGTCCAATCTGCCATGCTATTTCACAGTGAGAAGTGCAAAAAGAGAGATACCTGCCTTGCTTTTATTTTCTATTTTTTCTCAGTAGTAGTTGATAGGTATGTTTTTTGTCATCAAGAAGCCATTGTGAGAGATGAAACAATGAAATCAGGCATGCTTGATCATGTATAAAGGGAAAAGGGTAGTTATCAGCCCCTGTGAAATGAAGTGAAAATACTGAACAAAGAAGAACACTGGAAAGTTAGATGTCTGAAAAATCAGAGCCTATGCTAGGCTATGAGAACCTCCTTAGTAGACCTAGCATAGAAATCAATACAGTAGAGAATCATTAATAAAGAATTAAAGAGAAATGACAGCAAGTCTTCAACAGCAGCAGCAATTAAAACATGTCAACCAGCAACAGTTGCAGCCTAATCAGCAGCCAAGTTAAATTTAAGGCTCCAAAATACAGCAAATTGTGCTATGGGACAATAGCCAAGTGGGTAAAAGTGTTGGTTTGTGAATTTGGTGACATAATGATTGTGTGTTCAATCTTCAGGCAATGTGTACTTCCACTCAAGTGGAAATGGGTGAGCAATAACTGAACAGTACTAAATAAAATGAGATATCCCTAGACATGGGCAGTAGAGCAAGAACGGTCTACCCATGTAGATTAAATAGTCTGAATATAGCATAAATAATTTATAAAATCTTTCTCTTAAAACATTTTTGTTTTTAGGAAAACTGGTCTCTCAAGTCCAGTAGCTTTTATTGCTTTTTCCAGTATTGATGGAGGTTTCCTTCCTAACCTTCTATTTAAATTGGTGTGAAATGTTAACAACTTGATTATGTCATTACTAGCCAAATTACCTGCATTTTGATGCATGTCACCCATTTTTTTTGTAAGAAAATGATGATTGATTTTGAATCATTGTTATAATTTGTAGAGAAAAATGATGCATTTCAATATTACTCAATGAGCTTGCTGATATGACCTCCATCTTCTGGCTTTCTCCTTCTACATTTTGGATAGGAGTTATTCCCTTGTTCAAATTTAATTTATATCAAAGGGAAAAAAATTTCAGTTGGGAATTTGTGATCCCCCACTCCTTCCTCCGGGACCTTCTTTAACCAAAATTAAATATACTTATCCAAGTACTCTTGGTAATGTAGTTTCAGAATATAGATGGTTGGGTGAGGGGTTCATCTCTAAAACTCTAAGAAGAATTTGATAACAAACAGACAAAGACTACAACTTTATAGATATAGATTTTCTCTTCAAGTTACATGTGCTATCCATTTTAGTTGTTGCTGCTGTTGATTGTCCTCAAGTGATGTGGTTTCTATTATTTGGTAAGGCTCTTTGTTTGTAATTCTGTAGCACTAATCCACAATGTTCAAAGGAAGATGATCTTTGTCAAGGCCCTTAGGATTCCCTTGCTCAAAGCCTTTTTTCACCATAGATCTGAGGAAGCGATTGTATGCAACTGACAGTTTAGATATTTTTGAAGGGGTTTGATGTCATGTATATGAGTCTTAATCTAACAAGACAGGGTTAGAGAACATAACTTGAGTTTTCCAGATGTTTTGGTTTCATAGAAATTTGCAGTGTTGGGCAAAACAATCTATGGCACAATGTTCAATTTCTTTTTCTCTTGTACTTAATTTGTTATAATTGGTCCATACAAATGTTTTTGGCTGGAATTTGAACTGGTACAGGTATTTTGAATGATAGCTATAAAGAAATGATTCCAACTGATTATTTTTTGATTTGTGATAAATCATTTGCTTTTAATAGTGACACGGTTAAAAGCAAAAACGGAAATTTATAACTCAATTATAAATATAAGCTTTCCTGAAAGCTTTTAGTGAATCCTGATTTCACATGCATTTGTTCTCAAATGATTGGATTCTTCTTTCTGTTGGCAGATACAGAGAAAAGGATCCAAGCATTTGAGACCAGATGCATGTGAAGACTACTTGGCATTTTCTATTGGGAACAAAAAACCAATGAGTTTGTGTGGAAAAGGTTGAATGTTTTATGGGGCACCAGGAACTTACCACTGTCAAATGGAGAGAAATGGTGTGGTTTGGGTATATTACAAGGCACAACAGCCTGTGCAAGACCATCATGCAAGGCACCGTTGAAGTTGGACATAGGAGAGGACGCCAACGCAAAAACTGGTTTACAATGTCAAACAATGGACAGGTATGACTGTACCAGAATTCCTGATGGCTGCTGTTGATAGACCATTGTGAAAAAGAGCTAGTGTGGTTTCTGCATTCGGATCCGCCCTACGATTACAAAAGTCAAGGGTATGATGGTGATTTCAGATATCTTTGAAACCACAGTTAAAGGATGTAAATGCCAACTGTAAATCATTTCAGAATTTGTTATTTTGTTTAGATTAACATACCTTATTTCCTTGAAGCAGATAAAGGCACAAAAGTAAAATAAGAAAAAAACAACTTCTAATGACATAATCTCATGAGAAATATCAATAAAAAAGAGGAAAATTATGTAACATAAGCTTTTCTCTCTTTTCTGTGCTGTTTGCCTTTAGAACTCTAGTGTTTTTCTATATCTAATGTTTCATTTTTTGAGCTTTTAAAACACATAATGGACATAACATTCATATATGGACATTATACAGGGTGCAATGGATAAATTGTCATCTAAATTACGCAAAAATGAAAATAACACTGACATTGCATTTTAACAGATATATTTATCAAAATGACACAAAAATATCTTGAAATACTAAAGAGTAAATTTATTCAATAAAATCACCATTGGCTTCAACCATGGTTTCCAGACAACTTCAGAATCTCCTGCATCTCTTCTGGACAGTCTCCTTGTTTAAGTTAGTGAATGCTACCATAATCCTTGCCTTCAGTTCATCTTTGGTGTTACAAGGAGTTTTGTTGGTCTCTTGCTCAACTGCACCCCACACATAATAATCAAGGAGGTTGCAGTCTTGGGTGTTAGGTGGCCAGATGTAAGATGTATGTTGCATAAATTGTCTAACAGCCATGATTGGGTTCTCCTGTTTGTATGGCTTGGTGCAGAGTCCTGTTGTCAGACATAGTCTTCCAGCAGCACTCTCTTGACCCAGGGAAGCACTACTTCCTCAAAACACTTGATGCAGACCTCCATGTTGAGTCTGAGGCCTTGTGAGGAAAATGAATGGAGGCATAATGTCGCCATCACTAGTGATCACTCCAAACATCATGATTTTGACTGAATATATCATCCAACTTTTTCCAAATCCTCTGCACTGTCCTCAGATTGACGCCTGAACACTCTGAAATGTTCATATTGTAGCTTCTGGTGCAAATGCCAAGCAGTACAGCAAGGTGTTTCCAAATTTCTGGCGGGGTGAGTTGCGTCATGGTGCTTCTTTTTTCTTACAGATGTCCAAGTGACCCTACTATACTGTGCAGTTAACAAAATCAAAAACCACACATATATGCGAAATTAAAAATATAAAATGGTGACAATTTACCCACGCAGCCTGTATATGTTCCAAAGGTTGCGATAGCTGTTGGGGGGGGGGAATAGTGAAGATAACTTCCCATTGTCTATAAAATGCTTCTGTGGCATTCATCTCTGACAAGTCCAGCTCCAAGACAGAGAATAGGTGCCTCATGACCAACTGCTTTGGGTAGATGGAGCTGGACAGCCCAGGAAGGCAGCCCATCTAGAGGAAGGAAAATTCTGATTTTAAATTTCCGTTGACTTGCATTCATATCCAAACACAAAAAAGGCTATGGAACTAAATCCAGATTGAAAAACCAGGGTAGAGCCTCAGTCATGGCTGGCTGTCGACTTTCCATTAACTCCTGCAGTCAAACCATCCTCAAATCTAATTCCCTGTATTCCTTTGGATTTTGTCAGTATGACAAAGAGGTGGGCCATGTTGTCTGGGCAGTGCATTGCTTCCATATACCTGTGCTCTGGAGAGGTCACTCTAATCTCACCACCAAAGGACTGAACACTGACCAAATAGGGAACTACCTTTATCTTGCAAGAGAAGCAGGTGCTTATTACTATTAATAATATCTTTAGAATGTGGGTAATCATGGTTCCCCACAACTTTCTATCGTTTGTAGCTCTAAGCAATGTTTGCAAAACAAGTGAAATGGACCATCACTAAATGAACAAAATATTTCTTTTATGTATTGTCCCTTCAGAACATGGGAAGTCATGGCTCTCCACATCTTCCTATTTTTTGTAATTCTAAGCAATAATTGTAGTGTTATTGAAATGGACCATCACTAAATGTATAAAATTCTTCTTTTATGTACCATGTCCCTTCAGAATATAGGCAATCATAACTCTCCACAATTTCCTCTACTTTGTTGCTCTAAGTAAATATTTTCCTTTTAATGTCCTTCTCAATCCCTCTTCTGCCATCCATTTACACAAGTTTATTACATTGGTTGCTCGCCATTTCTTTCTGCCTCTCTAGCCTTCAATCTGTCCTGTGAGTATCAGATTCTCCAAGCCTTCTTTCCTCATTATGTGCTCCAGAAATTTTAACTAATTTTAAGTATAATTGTACTTTTTTTTCTGTCTTCATTAAAACTTCCTTGTTATTCACATGCTCCATCCATGGTATTCTCAACATCCTCCTACAGAACCACATTTCCATTGCCTCAAGTCTCATCTTCATCTGTAAGGCAATTGTTTAGCATTTGCTGCCATATTAGAGAACTGATATTAAATAGTATTTCATCACTCTTTTTATAATAAAATTTTCTTGTAACTAATTATTTCAAATCATTTTTTTGGTTTCTGTACCAAAATCAAATAAATACAATCTAAATATCTAGGAAGATGGGAAATGTGACACAAAATCTGAATTCATATTGGGATAGCGAAAGATGACTTCCAAAAGCTAAGCAAAGTATTAAGAAACAGAAAAATTTCATTAGAAACAAAGAAAAGAGTACTGAACTGTTACGTAATATTGGTCCTCCTACATGGCAGATGAAGAAGAGACTGGAAGCAACATAAATGTGCTTCTACAGAAGGATGCTGAGAATACCATGGATGGAACATGTGAGCAATGGCAGTTTTAGAGAAAATAGAAACAGAAAGGACACTTATGCTTAGAATCAGAACAAGAAAGTTGAAATTTTTAGGGCAGATAATGAGGAAAGAGGGCTTGAAAAATTTGATACTCACAGGATAGATTGAAGACAAGGGCAGAGCAAAAAGCACAGAAGCTACCTAGTGATCTTGAGTAGATGGATATCAGAACAAGATTTAGGAGAGATAGCAAAAAGACAAAATTTAATAAGAGCTACAAAGGACAGGAAGTTGTGGAGAGCTGTGATCACCTACATCCTGAAGGGATGTGGCATATAGAAGAATAATAATTAGGTTGAGCAAATGGATGTTGGAACAAGGTTCAGGTGAGATAGCAAAAAAAAAAAAAAAATTTTATAAGAGCTACAAAGGACAGGAAATTGTGGAGAGCTGTGATCACCTACGTCCTGAAAGGATATGGCATATAGGAGAAGAAGCAAAATAAGCAACAGTCATTTGTTTAAAACAGTATTTGCTGCATTCATTGTACAGCATCCTATTGGGACTATAAACATGAAAATCTCTTCCCACTATAAAGCCAAATAATATTCATTATTAAAATACATATAGCAAAAATTAGATGAAAATTGAATTAGAAATGATTTCACTGATCTGGGAACTCTGGCAAATGACTATTTGTCTTGAATAATATTTGAAAGGCTGCATCAAATGATAGAAATATTAATGAAATAGGCTAAGCCAAAGTTAAAGGCAACCTTTGCCATCCACTTCCATAAAAAAAACAATTTCTATGAAAATAACAATTTCACCATTTACTCTTTTAGTTTCAAATCAATTCTACATATTTCAAATGATACTTTCTTTGAAAGCTGCTAAAAATCTTTATTGGATTTGCAATGATAAAAAAAAAAAATTAATAAAAACTTGGCAATCTCTCAGTATTTATTGTGTAACTGTTAACCAGTTAGGTTGGTGCAAAAATAAGGATGTAATAATGTCGTTTTTTACATCAGAAAACACGTCAAAAAACGACATTATTACGTAATTATTTTTGCACCATCCTAATATTAAGATAAACACCAGCACAAACATGTGCCTCACACATATGTAATTGGGGGCATACACAGACGTGTGTTTGTATATTTAGGCAGCAACCCTTCTCAAATAGATATTTCATTAAAAATGAAAGTTTTTTTTTTTTTGTTTTTTTTATTGTATTTTTTCTTATACGTAAACCTGAGATTCCTTGTTTGGGCTTTGGAAGAATTGCAAAAATCATCGAAAAATTATTGAAGAACGGGTCATAAAAAAAAAACAGTCCTCCTGTGAATGTTGAACAGTTTCTTCACATATGAAGAAGAAACTTGAAGCAATAGAAATGTGGTTCTACAGAAGGATGCTGAGAATACCATGGACTAAACATGTGAGAAACAAATTTTTAGAGCCAATTGAAACAAAAAATGACACATTTAATCGTCTAAAAAAATCATCTGAATGTAATTGAGGACCTTATCATAAAAAACAAAAACTTGTTCACTTATTTGGCAGTGAATGCAAGACAATCTCCTCAGAAACAAAGACAAGACTTGAAGCCACAAAAATGTGATTCTACAGAAAGATACTGAGAATACCGTGGACCAAACATGTGAGTAATTAGGAAATTTTACAGAGAATGGCAACAAAAAGGATATTTATACTTAGAATCAAACAGACAACATTTCTGGAACACATAATGAGGAAAGAAGGCTTAGAGAATTTAATACTTGCAGGTGACAAGAGGGGCAGGAGAAAATAGTAAGTAACCTAATGAGCTACAAAGGATAGGAAGTTGTGGAGAGCCGTGATCACTCATGTACTGAAGGGAATTTGCACGTAAATGAAGTTGATTTATTTAAACAATTTATTCACATTTTTCTCTATTTAAAATATGGCAAAAATTCTTTGTTTATCATTGATTATTTCCAATTGTTTATCAGAATAGCTTTTAAAGATAAAAACCATCATAGTAACGACAGAAAATGGTTACTGTGATAGGTCATGTTTTTTTTTCCGCTTTTGTTTGTGTAATTTCAATCCTCTCAGTAATTATCAAGTGCTAAACGTTATTAATCTCATAAACAAAGGCTTGATTAGCAAATTTCTGGCATATTTTGGAATATTAGAGAAAGTGTGGACAATTTATTCACAATTTTGATCTTGCCACAACTTATTTGGAAATTTTGGGGAAAAAAGTAAACGAAAAAAATTTATTAGTTGAATTTAATAAAACTTGCTTCAATGAATTCTTTGTCTAAATAAATCTATCCATATCTATAAATCTATTTGTTGTTCTCCGATACTCAACACTTCACCTATAAATATAGAAAATATTAAACTATATATATATATATATATATATATATATATATATATATATTTTGAACAATAAAAATTAAAAAATTAAAATCCTCAGACACACTGGGTTGTAGATTAATATTCTTTCATTTATTTATTATTATTCCATTTAGATTCCTCATATATATATATATATATATATATATATATATACAGTCAACGACAAAATTATTTGTACACCCATCTGTTTTGAATATGTTTATCCATTTTTTCGAAATTTAATACCCGTATGATGCCACGTTTTTTTATATGTTAATAAGCACAAAAAAGGAAAATAAATTTGAAAGGCAAATTATGCAAGCAATCAGGTAGAAATAAAGAACGGAATAAACAAAATGTCTACTGAAATACAAGTATCCACTAAAAATGATTTTAAAGTGATTCAAATCTGTCAGATTAATAAAAATTCATTTTAAAATATATATGTATATATATATACACTGCGTGCCAAATTATTATCGAGATAACTTTTTTTCTAATATTTCAAAAAACGTCCAATCAATTCACACAAAAATTTTTGTTTACATTGTGCAGATCAGTACGAAAATTTCAGGGATTGCGCAGGTCTGTGGTGCCAACATTGTGTGAAAATTTTGTGTGAATTGATTGGACGGTTTTTGAAATATTAGAAAAAAAAGTTATCTCGATAATAATTTGGCACGCAGTGTATATATAAAATTATTATTTAAAAATATGTATTATATATATATATATATATATATATATATATATATATATATATATTTAAGAAAAGGCTAATATGTCAACAAACCTTGCAACCTGGGTTTCAACCATGAGGTCTCCTCAAGCAAGTGGAAGGATGCACAAGCCAAAGAAAACTACTCCAATTGGCTTGTACATCCTTCCACTTGCCTGAGGAGACCTCACAGTCGGAACCCAGGTTGCGAAGTTAGTTGCAATTTTAGCCTTTTCTTAAATATCTTAGCTCTACACATTCAATTTTGTATTGAGCACGTTTTTGTTGTCTATACCTTTTAGGTGTGACTTTTTTCAGCCCCGTCCTGGGTATGACGATAAACTGCATCTGCGTCCTGGGTATGACGATAAACTACGTCCAACAACAAGGCCTCAGATAATGTTTTCGGAAAAATAATGTTGCCAGCTATACGTTTTTTTGAAATCATAATGTTGCCAGCTATGCATTTTTGACTTTTAAAGTCACTCAAAATCATTTTCGGCATAAAGTGACCACTAAGGTTGAGATGCCGTTAAACAAAACAATCAACAATCAATTGGAAATTCTGGACTTAAACAAAAAATATCTAGGATTAATTTGCAGTGTGCAAGCAAATAAGCTCTAGCTTACTAAAAATGTTCCATACAAAATAGGCATTTAAAATTCATATAAACTGGATTTGGCATTAAATAACCCACAGTGGTTGATATGCCATAAAACCCAAACTACCAACTGAAATTTTTCAGCCCTATTTTACATTTCTATCAGTGTGTGTGTGTATATATATATATGTATATATGTATGTATGTATATGTAATTATGAAGATTGTTTATGCTTAAAAATCCTGTCAACAAATATATTACTGCAGGATAATGTTTTTGAGGCAAGCAGGTTTTGTAAATAAATCAATATTAAGAGCATTAATTCTTCTTCAGGATGTGATTAATCATGGCTCTCCACAATTTTCTGTCTTTTGTAGCACTTAGTCAATTTTGTCCTTTTACTATCTTTTTTTCCTGAGCATTCAACCATGTCTCTGTTTTCATTGGTTGACTTATAATTCATAGCAGTGAAATATGTAATTACTTTCTGAACACCAACATAGAAGAGATGCTAAATCAATTTGACATGCAGTTTATCATTCAACTGTGGCTTTTTTTTTTTTTGTTGGTTGGCTTGTTATTCATAGCAGTGAAATACGTAATTACTTTCTGAACACCCTAATATATCACATTGCTGCAAAGAAAGCCTAATAACAACCACAGTTTAAGTTTGTTTTTTTTCTATTTAAATGAAATTAAGAGATTCTCTTTCATGTTACCTTTTTATCTTATAGATCAGAAGTGAAAAGGAAAGTCATAAGTAGAGGAAATTTTACTAACAAAGCAGTAACGAGCTTGTTTTAGGTAATCTAACACAGTTTTCTGAACAGTAAATTGAAAAAACATAGAAGAGACTCGTGAACTTTGCTGTCAATCCCTACCCTTTATCTGTGAATTAAGATGAAGGAAAAGAAATAGAAAATGAACAATCTTCAGTTGTTGGGATTTGAATGAAAGAATAATGTCTTCTAAAAAAAAATCCATCTATTCTGAATTGCTTGACTGCAAGCAGCTGTGACTTCAACAGACAGACAGATCCATGAAGGCCAGACAGATAAGCAACCAGCCAATCATCTTTCATCTACCTAGGACTACTGTTATTGCTGTTGGAAAATATCTGTTGAAATAAAAAATGTCTTCTTTTTAGAAGAGTGCATACACGGATCTGACCAGCTCACATGCAAGATAAGAAGTCCCAAACTTCTTTAAATAAATAAATGTTAGCAGGGGCTGTAGCTAGAGAGATACATCTTTACTGGTTCAGTTATTTAGAGAACACACACACACACACACACACACACACACACACATATATACTGGGTGTAACAGCAAAATTGTCCAAATTGTATAACAGCATAATTATCCATCCCACAAAATGTTTAATATCTAAAAAACCACTAAACTATTTGAGTTTCCTTTTTCCAGGTTTTCAGGTAAGATGTTTAGCCATCTTGACACCATTTTTTGTAAGAATCACTGATAAACCCATTGAGTTTATTCAGCTAGAAAGAGAACAGGTTAAAATCGTTTTGTGTCAGCTCCACTGTTTTCCCAAATGAGCAAT
The DNA here is from genome assembly GCA_963932145.1 of Acanthosepion lycidas. NCBI lineage: Eukaryota > Metazoa > Mollusca > Cephalopoda > Sepiida > Sepiidae > Acanthosepion > Acanthosepion lycidas. The sequence goes on along the minus strand of OZ010606.1, from coordinate 3,796,569 downwards.
GGTGAAAGGAAAAAGATCATTTACATCTTCAGTAATGATACCAACAAACATACGCTAGCTTCCATCTTCAAAGTCCATTCAAGAAACAACACAAATGTAGTGTTCATTAATAGTTTCTCCTACTATTTTCTTCTTTTCTAAAAAAGAACTCTTCACATATCATAATTAGTTACCTCCCCTAGAGTGTAAACATAAACCACATGGCACAAAAATTAGCAGCCCTCACATTCCACATGTAAAATTCTAACTTTCAGATACCACAGAAATTTTGTCTTAAACACACCCTGAGGGTGAGATTATGTTAATGTCAAAAGTACTTGGAATAAAATAATATGTATCAACACAGTTATTTTCTCTCTTCTATTAATAGCGACACTAGAAAGCTAATCCAGGAATATGAACAGATCCTATTGAAAATAAGCAGACAAACTTGTTTAAATTATTCAACAAAACTTGCCTCATATATATATATATATATATATATATATATATATATATATATATATATATATGCTCCCAGAAACCTGCCTGAGCTCTCGAAAGAAAGGGGGTTTTAAAAACAGCAGCTCCTACTGCTATTAAGCATTACACTTCAAGTACAAATTGAGTTCTCTGGGCTGCTGGTGTATTTCATATAGAAGAAAAATGTTAAAATTGCCTTCCTTTCTACCGTGCAATGATGGCCTAGGGGTAAGATATCTGATTGATGTCAAATCAATCAGGTTTCAATCCCGGCTTGAAGCAATTGGACGTCAAGCCACATTGAAGAGCTGTGATACAGCGAAGCAGTCTGTGGATAATTTTTATATATATATATATATATATATATATATATATATATATATATATATATATACATAAATTTACTTTATTATTTAAATTAAATTAATTATGTAAAAAAAAATGAAATACAATTTTTGTAACTAAAGGAAACACTAGAATGCTCAAGAATTAACAACAGCATATGTCTAGAAAACATGAAGTGAAATGACAACAATTGAAAGGAAATACTAAAAAGAGTAAAGAGAGAGAGAGAGAAGGCTTGAAGGAATGAGTGTAAAGAAAAGAGTAAAAAGAGAAAGAGAGAAGGCTTGAAGGAATGAGTGTAAAGAAAAGAGTAAAAAGAGAAAGAGAAGGCTTGAAGGAATGAGTGTAAAGAAAAGAGTAAAGAGAGAGAGAGAAGGCTTGAAGGAATGAGTGTAAAGAAAAGAGTAAAAAGAGAGAGAGAAGGCTTGAAGGAATGAGTGTAAAGAAAAGAGTAAAAAGAGAAAGAGAGAAGGCTTGAAGGAATGAGTGTAAAGAAAAGAGTAAAAAGAGAGAGAGAAGGCTTGAAGGAATGAGTGTAAAGAAAAGAGTAAAAAGAGAGAGAGAAGACTTGAAGGAATGAGTGTAAAGAAAAGAGTAAAAAGAGAAAGAGAGAAGGCTTGAAGGAATGAGTGTAAAGAAAAGAGAAAGAGAGAAGCCTTGAAGGAATGAGTGTAAAGTATAAAAAAATTGAAAAGAACAAATAATCACAACATCCTATGCATATGTACATACACGCAGACAGGTGCATAGGTTCACACACGCACTATGAAAAAAGAAACTTGCACCAATGAAAAGAGCATATAAAAAAGAAAAATCAAGAAGTATAAGCAGTCAATCACTGATATCCATGACTAGTAGACGGATAGGTCCATCTACAAAACTCTGGAGTCGGGATACTGAAAGTAACATCAATTGCCTAAGTGAAAAACCTTTTACTTGTATTAATTATATATTTATTTATCCATCATCCACATGTGTATGTATATATATGCACTACAGTTCAAATATTTGACGCCACCCCCAGAATTAGCATAGGATGAACTTGACTGAAGAGTCAAAAAAATAAAAATGAAAAAGAACTTTTAGAGTCAATGAAAAAAAAAGAGGATTAATTGTTAAACTTTGAGAAACTTTTACAAGGATGACAAAAATTTGTGCTGCAGTAATCAAGGCTAAAGGAGGATATTTTGAGGAGAGCAAAATTTAATCATAAATTGCTTTTTTTATTTTTGTCATAATAAAATTTCTAATAAAAAATCATGTCACACTTTTTTAACCATGTATAATAATTTACTCTTATTTAAAGTACAAAACAACTACATTTTGGGCCAATTTAAAAAATTAGCAGGGTGGCCTCAAACTTTTGATCTGTAGCATATATATATATATATATATATAATAAAAAGACTTAAACACTAATATTCCATGGTGTTTAAGCCTTTTTATTATATCCTTACTCTGTCCTGGACATTGAGTTCTACTTGGATTCTATCCTCTTGGAATTTTTTATTCAAAAATAGACATGTATGTGTATGCACCTATGTATATATATTTTGCATATATATGTATGTGTATATTTACCACTAATATTAGCTATATATATATATATATATATATATATACATATGATGGACTCTCCAATCAAGAACTTGTATCAGAAAATCATTATTATCTCAAAAAATTCTAAAAACAATTTCTGGCTTTAAATAACCTGCAAAAAGTTGATAAAATGTGAAAAATAATCATTTAGATAAACTCTCTTTGGAAAAGATATTTATTCTTCAAATAGCGGAAAAGTCACTTCTTTTTGAGTTAATATGTTTCATGCATTTCCATCTTTAAATAAACAGGAACCCCTTAACAGACAGACAAACTTCCTCGACTTATATTACAGATACCAAAGCTTCAAATGCATCAGAAACATACGAGTCATCACCCCCAACCGTCAGAGTCACTCAAGTGTGAGACACACTGGGACCTCCCAAAATTGACAACATGCCTTATCCTGAAATAGTTTCACTTTGAGATGCACATGTACGTGTGGGTGTCAAGAAGCAAATGTCAAAATATGTTGTCTCACTTATGGTTCTTATCTTAAGAAGGATAAAAAAAAAAATTAAAAAATATCTCCAGGGAAATGGAGTTTTGTATTGCAACAGAAAAATATTCATGGCAAAAAAAAAAAATATAAAAAAAAAAAACTAAATGAAAAACTTATCTCTCTGAAAAATCAATTTTTTAATTAAATTAACTATTCAGGTCATGGTGACTTGAATTTTTAGACATTCTTTTGAACAATAATTTTTTTTTACTTGTAGTTGCTGATGATGATGGTGGATTGGATTATTGTGATAATGATGAATAAGAGGATGAAATGGAAAATCTTAACATTTTTGTCAGTCATTTATAAGATAAGGCTGGTCCAAACATAGAAAAGCCTATGGAAGTAAATACAGATAAAAAAAAAACCTGGAGTGGAACCTTAAAAGCGGTTGCCCGTCAACACTGACAATTTTCTGGAAACTCCTTCAGCCAAGCCAGCTCCAAATGCAATGCCCTGTATTCCTTTGGATCTTGTTGGTACAGCTGCTAGTGGAGCATGTAGCCTGGGCAGGACATGGACTCCATATACTCTTGCTCCAATCTCATCTCTAAAGGATTGAATTTTGTCCAAACAGGGCACTACTTATTGACATCATTCAGACTGTTGTCCTCATCTTTATTGCCATATTCACAATGTTTCAGCTACTGTACATTCCAACCTTCTTCAGATGATATATATTGAAATTTCAAACTGAATTCATTTAGTCCACAGGGGTAGATTGTTCTAATTCCACATGCCATGCCATTTTTGAATATTCCATTAACAATTCCCTTTTATGACTCAACTCTCCAAGTTTAGGTTTCATCTGCCAGGTATTGAACTTACAACTCTTTGGGTCAAGTCACCTTTGGATCACTCAGCCAACACTCTTAGCCACTGGGCCATGTAAAAACAAATAATAATAAATAAAAAAATAAAATAAAATAAAATAATAAATAAACAAGTATAATAAATTAATCCAAATAAGTAAATAAATAAACAATAGACAAATCTACAAAATATGAATAAACACAAGTAAATGTAATAATTACAATCAACAAGAAATAAAGCTGTCAGTAATAAAGTTAACCAACAACACTATAAAATAGACACAAAACATCTGGATCCAAAATTATTTCCACTTAATAGCTCCTAGAATAATTTGAAACATAACCGTTACTGCCCACCCAATAAGCGTTACAAGAATACAATAGACCTACCCATAAAGCACCACTGACTAGCATATAAAAATAGTTGAGCTAAAGAGACAGTGCACATCACCTGAGGATTGTGCTTAAGCATGAAACAGACTGTCGCCACTTGGTGTTGACCTCAATGTTCACTTTTATATTTACATATGCTCTATCCCTGATATCAAGCACTTGTAAATGTAGCATACCTTAAAACTATATTTTCATCATTATATATATATATATATATATATATATATATATATATATAAGGTTGACCAAAAAGTTCAGTATTTCAGTAGAAAATTTACTTAATAAATTGAATAAACTTTGTGGCCAACTCTTTCTCTCTCATACATATATATATATATATATATATATATTGTTTGAAGCGAATAGCTTAAAAGTGGTCAATTACCTGTGCACCCTGCAATGCACACTCTCTCCATCATAGCACCACACCTGGTACACATGCACTGTGTACTAATGTCAAATGATGCTAAAATTGGTGGGAGATAAGAGTTTTCCATCTCCTGTCTGCATGTTGACATTTGGCTTTCTATAAGAAGCAGCTCATCCACACTTTGCCAACTTTCTCCAAGCTGGTTAGGATTCAGAGCTTTCCTTCTCCTAGAGTGATTGATAATCAAGTTCATAGGGGTCAGTCTGTCCTGCTATTTACCCATAGATAGGGGGAATGATGGTATTTGCATGTAAGTGAATGTAACAAACTCAATTGGAATTCAGATCATTGATTTCTCATTACAAGCTGTCACCCATCTAAGTAATGACCATGCCCAACATTGCTTTACTTTGATGATTGGATGAGATTCAGTGAGAGCCAGTGTTTCAATGTGAAACAGCATGCCAAATCCTCTCGAACACCTTTAAGATATCTAAAGCTTGATAGACAAATTTAGTAATGGCCGTTTACACATCAGCAGTAGTCCTGCTGAAATGGAAGCCAATATGGTTTGTCAGAAAGGAGGCAGCATGAAGTAAAATCCTTAACCAATTTGGTGTTGATTATCACCCACTCACTAAAGGGACATGGCACATAAAAAATAAATTTTTTTCTACATTTAGTGATAACCTATTTCGGTTGCACTATAAACATTGCTTAGTACTATAAATGATAGGAAGTTGTGGAGATCCATGATCGCCCACTCACTAGTGAGATATGGTACATAAAAATAACTTTTTTCTACATTTAGTGATAACTTATTTCACTTGCTCTACAAACATTACTTAGAAATAAAAATGATAGGAAGTTGTGGAGAGCCATAAACACCCACTCACTAAAGAGATATAATACATAAAAAAGAATTCTTTTGTACATTTAGTGATAACCCATATCACTTGCTCTACAAATGATACGATGTTGTGGAGAGCCATGATCGGCCTCTCTCTAAAGGGACATGGTACATAAAAAAAGAACTCCTTTGTACATTAATGATAACCCATTTCACTTACTCTACGAACATTACTTAGAAATAAAGATGATAGGAAGTTGTGGAGAACCGTGATTGCCCCCATGCTGAAGTCATAAAGTACAGGAAAAAGAGAAAAACCATGAGGTTTCTTTTAAATTGTATTGATTTTTTTAGCTCGTGTTCTTGTGCTAAATCCCAAAGTAGGAATTCTTCTCCACTTCTGAATGACTGGACATTTTTGGCATCAATGCCTGATTTTAGAAGTAAGCTAAAATTTTTGACTTCAGTTATACATTGCTCTTCAGCAACACCTTGATGGTAATGGTGAGATTAACCATTTTCATACAGGAAACGTTTGACATTCATTGGCCAGCGTTGTGAAATGTAAGAAGTAATGTTCGTTGTAAAACCTTGATTTAATTTACTTCTATTCCATATGAACAAAGGCATTACATTTATACTTTCAACATTTAATTATAAGGGACTGCTAAATGTTCTTACCCTAGCCTCTGACTGAATTCTAGATAAAAAAAAATATATATATATAACAACAACAGAATTGCAGTCTGACTTCAGAAGACAGAGTAGCACTCGGATGAGCTACAATACAATACAATATAATTACTTTAGATCTCCCTTAGTCAGTGCCCTCACTTTGACATGACGCACTGTTTACTGAAACTGATTTATGGAAATTTGAGTTAGCACTAAAGGAGAAATTTCTGTCAGTTTTCTTTCATTTATGGGAATAAATTCCACTTCTGCTTAACGCTGTCAAAAAGGAAAATAAAATAGAAATAATCCAGATTCAAGAGCCTGTAACATTCAGTTAACTGTTCTGGGAATTTTCATTTAGCTTTCAATAGGCATAACTTTCAAATCTAAGTGCAAAGAGGCTTTAATTATCTTTTTTTTTGTTTCCTTTTTTTTTGCACCAACAAATAACATATCAAGAAATATTAGCCTTGCACCAGCCATAAGTTTCTGAACAAGAGAGAACGGCATTTGTTAGAGTAAGGTTTACTAAAATAATCTGCATTATAAAACATAATCACCTTGCAAGAGATTTTAGAATTATGTTGCATGTGCAATTTATTATATATAATGCATTTACAATTACCTCAACCAACAAACTTGCTAAGAACACAAATACTCTATCACTTAAATTGTAAAAAATGATTGCAAATCCTAGGAGCCTTTAGCATAAAATACAAACAACCCAACTATAAAAAACAATTATGGAATAAAAAAGAAATGCAAAATTATATAAAAATTATTAAAGGGTAAACAAAAAAATAATACGACAGACTTCTATAGACCATATCCATTCAGGACACAGACAATCATGGCTCTCCACAATTTCCTGTCCTTTGTAGCTCTTAATAAATTTTGTCTTTTTGTTATCTCTCCTAAACTTTGTTCTGCCATCAATTTACTCAAGCTTTCTCAGTATGTTATGCACTGTTTTCCTCTGTCTTTTTTTTTTACTTTAATCTGTCCTGTGAGTATCAGTTTTCCCAAGCCCTCTGTCCTCATTGTGTGCCCAACTATCACTTCCTGATGTCAAGTATATGTTTCCTTTTTGTTTCTATTTTCTTTAAAACTTTGTCATTGGTTACATGTTTGGTTCATGGTATCCTCAGCATCCTCCTGTAGAACACTATTTCTGCTACTTCAAGTCTCCTCTTTGTCTGTGAGGAGATTGTCTAGTATTCACTGCCATACAGGAGGACTGATATTACATAACAGTTCAGTACTCTTTTCTTTGTTTCTGATGAAATTGATGTCTTTTAATACTCTGCTTAGCTTTTGGAAGGCATCTTTATGGTATGAGTAATTATAATTAGATATAATAGGCTGAGGAAATAAATTTTAGAAATGAAATAAACAACAAAACACGTATCCTTTCTCAACATGAAATAAAAAAACAAAGTCAGATTTTGGGGATGGTTTAGCACCAAACTACTAAATTTCATCAGTAATCTAACATATGCGGAAAAAATCCCCCTGCCAAAAGTTCAACTCCATTTTTCATTTCTTGATAAGATAGAGCATGTACGTGTTGGAAAATTCTGATTTTAAAAATCTTTCTCATCATGCTTCAATTTGGTCAAAAGGCCTCGGAATATACAATAAATATTATTAGTTTTATTATCAACTAGCAGTAGAGCCCAGCGTTGCCCGGGGATGTAACAGTAAGAGATAGACCCAGTATCGACCATCATAAAGACTGAAAAATAAAATTGACAAAGATTATTGTTTAAGGTTGAAGGACACACATGTCTTAATTAGTTTTTGTTTTTTTTTTGGTTTTTACGAATTGGTCAAACCCAAACTCAAACAAAAACATTGTTTTCAATCGTTATGAGTCTACCGATTGAATAGAATTTTATTATAAACAATTGTCTCGTAAATGGAATTTTTAAAGCATTCTGAATGTAAAAAATAAAGAAAAATGTGTGCAAGACAATAAGAAACACTACCTGCCCCAAAAAGTGAAGTTTTGTTGAAATCGGTTGAAAAATGTAGGAAATCCGATCCAATATATAAATGTACAGACACACACACACACACAACCTAGGTTTTATAATAAGTATGATATTATTATTTTTGTTGTTTTTTTATCTCTCAAATTTCTTTCATCAGCCTAATTTATATATAATATATATATATATATATATATATATACAGTGTAACCCGGATATAAGAGAGTTGTCGGGACCGGAGAAGAAGTCTCTTATATCCGGGTTTGGTCTAATTTATATTCATTGACACAGGCTCTAATTTGGGACCAGAGAAAATCTCTTTTATATCCGGGTCACACTGTATATATATTTCATTAAAGATGACAGACAAAGTACTGCAATTAAGCTTTTTTTCTTAATTTTTCTTTACTTGTTATCATAAAGAAATACACTACCCCAATTGATCTAAACAAAAAAATTAAATTATCTATTACAAAAAATTTTAAACAGCTAACCTTATCCTCCAAAATAAAAACACATCTGCAAAATCAAAACTACAAACAGCCAACTTTGTTTATGAGTTCAAATGGCCTTTAAGGAATTGTGTGCCTGATCAAACGAAATTCATAAATAATTACATCAGTCACACTACTACATGTCTATCCAGATGACTTAGGTTACACCTATCCAACCACAGCTTCATCAGAACCAATTTAAACATACACACACAAACTTACCAGACATCACCTAAAATATACAAGTAGAAAGTACAAGCATAATAACCTCATTCACATGAAAAAAAAAAAGAGTAAAAATAATGAATACCTAAAAAAGAAAAAAGCTATCATTCAATAACATTCCATAGACCCAGTTAAAAAGTAAAAATAAAATCATCCTTGATAATGGCAAAAAGTATAGCTAAAAGGGCTCGGAATTACAGAACATTTGGACAGATTCTGTGAGCAGAAAAAATTAGAAATTATTGTCTTATGACACATTTTTGCTTAGTTTGACTTTAACATCAGTCATATTCAATTAGTTGTTCAGGGTAAAGACCTCAAGTCATTATTATTTTTGTCAAAAAAAAAGGAGGATATATTTTGTTTTTGAAACCAAATTGATCATTCACTCTTCAGTAATTTACAATCACCTGAAGCGATGCATTGTTATGCGTTGAAACATGACGGCAATTGTGTAATGATTCTTCCAGGTTTTTGTTGTAATCTCCTGAAATAATATTGCTCTACTATTTATTGAACCCTCTTTTAAATTAAATTTTACAAATGTTGGAAGTGTACTCTATTTGTTCTCCTAGTACCTGTGTGTGTACTGTGTGTATATATATATATATATATATATATGAATGGATTTTTCATTTATTATTTAATTTTAATGCTTTTATAAACATTATATAACGTTTAAGCAATAAATTAAAATATTTCAAATTAATAAACGAAAAATTCATTTCTAAAAATTGTCTTTGTTTACGTTAGGATAAAAAACTGAACAGAGATGTATATTTTGAGAATCAAGAAAGATCTATTCAGGTGGATCTTTGTGGCCGAGGGGTCAAAGTACATCAGATCTAATGACAGTTTTCCCTAGGCAAACGCTGGTTCAAATCTTTCCAGAGACTATATATTTTTCTAATAAGATTTCTCAAATATTAAGGCAGATGGATGGAAATAAATAAATATACTGTTTAATATATAGCGTGCAGCAAAGTGAGCTGACATATTTATAGGTTTAATAAAAGAACGAAAAAAGGTCAGGTGACAGTAAGTCACGGCAGCACTTTTGTCAGTATTCTAGCTGTTTATAATGATGCCATTGTTTAGATAGTCTTTCTTCTCTTACAAATTTTCCTTTTCATGAAGATTTTAAGGATTGATTCCAGTGCTCCCATTTTGATAGGTACTACTCTTACCTTCATATTCTACAACTACTTCAGTTTTCTGGAGAGGTTCACATACTTTTCCAGCTTTTCACTCTTAATTTCATCCTATGGTGTGTTAGTGAAATTGATTCAACACATTTTTTTATTAGCACTGATATTCAGAGAACATAAAACGATTACTTGGTTACTTATTCTAGTCCATCATTTTATTTAGAATTATTGCTATGTGATGCAAACAATAGTCTGGTCATTATTTAAACAAGTTAGTTCTAAATACTCAACAGTACCTTTTTATAGCCATCTGTCACTTATATTACTATCAATCTTTTTTTCTTTTTTTTTTTTTTAAGCATTTCACCCCAATCAAGGTAAGTAGTACCACTAGTACACAAGGGGCTACAAAGAGTAAAAGTAAGGGAAAGGAACTGGGTATAGGGGGTTGAGGGAATGGTAAAGAAAAAAACAAAAAACAGAGGAGAATAAAAAGAATGAGGGATCAAGGCAACAGTAGATGTCAATTGACATTACATTTAAGTTTTTGAAGATTATAGTTATCAGTGAAGCAAGTAAGAGGAAGGGAGTTCCACTGTCAGGAAGTGCAAGATAAGAAGCTGTTGGAGTAGAAGAGGTGGTTACATTTAACTGTTTTTGACATTTGATTTAATGCTTTCAACCTACTTTTATAAGATTAGAAAAACTCATTTAAGTAACACACTAATCAATTTACTGTTTTAAATAAATTATAAAATAAGTAATGAAGTAATCATTCTAAGTAATACATTTTATTAAAAAATGTTCTACATGATAAAAGACATAAGAATATGGTTTAAATGAGTATCAGGAAGAGAAGGTCTGAGAATAGTTGATCTTTTAGTGGCATATCAACATCTCTATGGGTTATTTAATGCCAAAATCTAAATATTTTGAATGCAATTGTATGCCTTCACCTCCAGATAAAATGAATTGTTGTTCATTTTACTAGAAAATATATTTTTGATAATTCAACTATAAAATGTACTATTGGTCATTTGGTTTTAAAAATGTATTGTTGGTAATTTTTATATAAATATGTATTTTTATATTTTTGTAGGGTTTTACTTGTTTGGGGGTTCACTTTTTTTAATCGGTATCACCTCATGCAAGGCAGTAAATCTACTAAGACACAAAGGGGTTACAGGGTATGGAAGAATTAGGAACAGAAACGTTAATAATGAGTGGGAAGAGGAAAGAATAATCAGGAGGGCAGTAGATTTGCCTATAGCTGGGACCATAACAGGTACTATCATCCCGGGAGGACCTGGGAACAACATCAGTTTCCCTGCTGCTCAAAACCTCCAATCTCTCAATCAGAAACCTTGCTGCCAGATGTAGTTTATCGTCAGACCCAGGACTTGTTGGGGGATAGTAAGGGATTGAATCACTTCAGTTCCATCATATGACATGCAAAAGATTTTATGGTTCTTCTAGCTTGAAACTTGTATTGAAAGCAAGAATGATGGTAGAAAGAAAAAGAGGGTAGTACAAAACTTATTTATTTGAACCAAAATCAAGAAGTTGGGGAGAGCCATGTAATGCATAGGTAGTATAGGCTTAGTTTGTCAAAATAAGAGGCATTTGCAGACTAGAAGGCACCATTTTCTGAGAATGGGATAAAAAGCACTCAGTCTTAAAAGCATTGAAAGGATGATTTTGGTAATCCAGGATGAGAAATACTGGTGCTGTCTGGTGTTCTTTCCATGAGTCAGAATGAGTAAAGTTAAAAAAGTACAGAAAAATGATCATATATATATATATATATATATATATATATATATACACACAAGTGAAGTAATAAAGACACTAAGGGTTTACTGAGTGTGAAAGAATACGAGGAAAAGAAAAATATTATAAAGTAGAGAGAACAATAAAAGAACAAGAATTAAGAAGACAGAAGATAATGATTAACATTGCATTTAAATTTTTGGAGATCAAAGGCAATAAAGTCACTAAGACGCAAAGTGGGGGTTACTGAGTATTAGAGAATATGAGAAAAACTACTATTAAGGAGAGAGGACAATAAAAGAACAAGAATTAAGAAGACAGAAGATAATGATTGATATTGCATTTAAATTTTTGGAGTCAAATTTGACTGGAAACAAGAGTCTGGAAAATTGATTCATTTTTTATGGCTTATCAACCTCTGGTTGATTATTCAAAGCTAGGAAATATTTTCAGATTCTAAGAATTTTTTTTTTTAAATAATAATGGTTTAGTGATACAAGTCTTACTAATTAACCCATAGATGGAGGGGGAAAAGGTGGATTCTTACCTTTCCCAAGGGTATTAGTGAATATATATATATTAACATCAAATAAACTGAAAACTACAGACATCAATGGTTTCGACGAGGATCACTTCACTCTATGGATTAACAGTATTTTAATGCATATATTATGTCTCTAGTGACGGATGTCACCATTAATGGCATTAATATTTCTCATTGATTCTATGTGTGATTATTTCTTTGTATATATATATATATATATATATATATATATATATATATATATATATATATATATAAAGTGAATATAATTAACCAGACTGGAATTGGAACTCAGTTCTCTGATTAACAATTTTGAGACATTATCGACTACACCACCTGCACATCCAAGCTTACAGCATCTGGTATTCCCAAGCGATCACTTATCTAAGTACTGATAACATGATATAAGATACGAGAAGAATAAATACATATATGAATAAGATAAAGAACAATTAGAAAATATTTATCAATCTAAAATATTTCACTTTTATTAAAACTTCATCAGAGAGTGAGAGAAAAAAAAAAAAGAAAGAAATTTTGGTATTTTTACCTTTTGTGTTATTTTATTTTCAATGGTTAATCATGTTTTATGTGCATTAGACGTGTTAAACAAACATTAGTATAATTTTGGGCATTCTGAATTCAAAGAGAGATGACGCGTCCATATGAATTTTCAAAAAATTAATGGATTCCAAGCCTCTCACACACACACACACATATTTATTCAAATGTATAACATACGCATGTTATAAAATCACTACAAAATTTGCAATTTTGTTTCGACACTTCTGGTGTCTTGTCAAGTGATGATGTTGAATTGAAAATTAATGATTTTAAGAATTCAAAAGTCAACCAAACCCCCTCAGCAGAGGAAACTTTGTCATGTAACCTATCAGAATACAAGTATATGGTAATTTAAAATAACATGACAAAATACTCTGGCATTAGTACAATCTATTAGTGCAATAAAATTAAGTTTAGATTAAATTAGAAATCAATATAAAAATTAAATTAACAGTTAACAGTCAAATTAAAAATTAAAATTTTAAAACTGAGCAACATGTCGTGTTAATTTAAACTACCGTGGTCATCATAGGTTATGTGACAATGCTTCTCCTACTGAGGGTGGGGGGTTGGTTGGCTTTTGAACTCTTAAAATCATTTATTTTCAATTCAACATCATCACTTGACAAGACCCCAGAAGTGTTGAAACAAAATTGCAAATTTTGTAGTGATTTTATAACACGCATATGTTATACATTTGAATAAATATTATTAGCTCTACTTGGCATTGAGCACTCTTTTAAGAATACTGTTTTTGGTTATTGGAATTTTATTCCATCTGTACCAACCCTATACTTGGAGATATATACACAGACATTCACCCACAAGCCGTATATTGCTGACACTAATATACATTAATATCTGCAGCTGCCCCGTTCTCATTTACCTGGCTTGATGGAGTTCAAAAGCATCTATGTGGCCTTGTGGGTGATGGACTATTTTCCACCCTACAATCCCTTCCCCACAGATGAAATGTTGCAAGCCTCTTGTTGCTATGTTGCTATTTCCATGACGTATTCAGACACACTACATTCCTTAGCCCCACTACCCCAGACCTTTACAACTGGGACCCACCTATGTCACATACATAAGAGTGAATCAACCCTATTTCCCTCGGATTTCCAATAGTAAGAAGTAAGTTCCATTTGGACAGCTTCTTCCTATATAAAACTGAGTCTATCAATAAAACCGTTATTAGTCTGAAGATATTTGTCTATATGTTCTGAGATGAGGTATTGTAATTATTTACACTATTTACATTGTTCAGTCTGTTGTCCTCATCTTTGTTGCCATATTCATTACATTTCAGCCATTGTATGCTCCAGCCTTCTTCAGGTGATTGGAATTTTGAACTGAACCATTTACTTCAATTAGTTCAGTTAGAAATTCCACTCACCTGAAGAAGGCTGGAGTAGACAATGGCTGAAATGTTGTGAATATGGTAACAATGTAAATAGTATAAATAATCTGAAGATATTATTCATAAAGGCGAAATATCCCACAAAGGATTTTTTTTCCCATTTTTTGATTCAGTTATATATTTGCATATCATATCTACCATCAAATACTTAAGAATGATAAACATTACACAAAATAATACATATTTCATAAAATAATACACATTGTACAATATACATTACATAAATTAATACATACTAAACAAATTAATAGATCTTTAACAAAATACATTTTACACAAAAAATACATTTCATAAAATATTAAATATTTCACTAATACCTATTTGACAAAATGCATATTACACAAAATAACACACATTTTTATTGTATCATATATTATATAATACATATTGCACAAAAGACACATTTCATAAACTAATACATGTGATACAAAATATATCTTAAATATTATGCATTTGATAAAATAAAACATACAACAAAATACATATTACACAAAAGAATACATACTGCAGAAAATAATACAAAATTTTTATAAGATAAAATCAGATTACACATCGATTACACAATGCACATTACATAAAATAATACACATTACACAACATAATACATATGCAAATGTAGACAGCAATTTTCATCATAACATTAGCAGCTGTTTACTTTCCTTGGTTAACAATCCTTTGTCAATATGAGTGTTGCTATTGATTCAGCTTATGTGGTAAATAAAGACAGACTCAGCAGCTTAAGAGTTCATTGACACATCTCCAGGTTTTAAGCCAAGACTGAAAATAATGATTGGACAGAGAATATTTCAAAGTTTGCTTCCCCTACAAAATTAGCAACTGTACTTTTGGGAGATTTTCTTTGTTAGCTGAAGCTACCAACTTGGATGATTATTGCACTCTGCTTCTTAAAATGGTCTTAAAATTTAATATAAATTAATAAATTAATCTGACCTGCAACAACTTTAATAAAATAGTAAAATTCAAATAAAAATGGTCATAGAATATTGTTATAAATATGCATATAGTAGCACAAAACAACAAAAGGGTGGCAAAAGGAAGTAAAGACAAGAATTGTTAATATAAAATTCTTCATATTGCCTATTCAGCGGATGTGAGCAGAATATCTGTAATATGGGCAAGGGAGGTAGCTTTTGACAGAAGAGTAGAGTCAGTAAGGCCTGGTGTTGATACGTTTGTTGGGTCAGTTGACTGAGCTCACAGGTGGTTATACTGAGAACTTGCCCAGTGTCAATAACTGGCACTGACAACATTGCCATGATTCTATCTTTGCTAATACAGAGGATGCAAGTGGAATGTCTCTATGTGGGTGAGGTGTGGCGATTTGTTGACTGTGGTCATAGTGTTGACATTAAGAGCCTGCCAAATGTCAGCAGCTGGCCTGTTTGCTGCAATTCTGCTGAGCCATTTATGAGTTAGTTTCTTAAAAGCAAGTTGTAAAGACAACCGAAACTCATCTTTTGTTCATATCTTTTTCTCTGCTGGCAACCTTCATGATTGGTTTATATTTTGTTTTTTATTTTATATTTTTGAGGGGATTTGCCTTGTGGGGTGGATGTGATGCTTGGAGCCCCTGCATAGTTGATGACTTTATTATTTCAGGTTTTGTTTTCTTAGCATTAACATCCAGACAACATGTAGAGTGAATCAGAAAGTCATCTAATCTGAAGCAGTGTATAACAATATGTTTGTTTGTTTTTTTATTCAGTACATTTAAGGAAATATGTTAAGGTTTCTAGAATTTAAATATTTAAAAGAATTAAATTTAAATTTATTCAACTCTTAAATCTGATCTTAACTCTTTGCTTTTATATTCTTTTATTTGCTTAGTATTATTACTCAATTAGCTTTCCTTTTATTAATGTTTGTTTTTACTAATTTAACAGCACAACTGCATTGCATTTTTTATTTTCAAAGATATGTAAGCAGAAAAGAGAAGATCTCTACAGAACAAAATTCACGCGTGTGGCACTTGAGTTTATACAAGGCACAAAAATATGTTGTATTTGTTAGAATGATTTCAAGATAAAACTGAAATCACACAAATATCTTCATATTAAATCTTGTGTCCAATTTAACTCATTAGAGTGTTCTGAAAGTAATTACATATTTCATGGTGCTGTGAATTATGAGTCAACCAATGAAAACAAAGCCATAGTTGAATGGTAAGAAACTGTATCTTGAATGAGTTTGTTATATTTTCTATTAGGGTATTCAGAAAGTAATAACATATTTCACCAGTATAAATAATAAGAAGACCAAATAAGACAGAGCCAAGGAAACTGTCTCTAGAATTAGTTTACCATTACTTCAGTTTGGGCGTTAGAAAAATAATTACGTATGATGAATTATGAGTCAACTTTGCAAGGTAGAACAAGGGCTGAATGCTAGGAAAGTGTGTCTAGAATTAGTTTATCATCACTTCTATCTGACAGTGTGTCATTTATTATATATTTCAGAAGATTATAACTTTAAAAAGCAACATATTTATCATTGCTTAATGTATGAATTCTAAAATGGTTGTAATAACAGAGACATTTAAAAACATATGCAGTGTACGCAGATCCAGTGAAGATTCGTACATGTCAGCTGTGGTTTAAAAAGTTTAAAGAATGGTGATTGTGACATAGCCAGTAAGGCTCATTTTAGAAGAGAACCCAGTCTGAATGAAGAACTTTTGAGTCTACTGAATTGGATACATGTCAAAGCACAAGAAATTTGACCATGTTCAACTCTCCACAAGCATTTCATATGAAATGGAAAAACTTGCAAAGAGGAATTTGGAGTTTTTCATGAGCTTTTCCTTTAGAGTCAAACACACTTTTTTACCATCGGCAGCAGACTTTTAACCAGGAATGCTCAACTTTCATTTTTGTATTGAATTGTTACAGGTGATGAAAAATGGGTTTTGCATGCCAACAAGAAATGGAAAAGACAATAGTTATCAGAAAATGGGAAACCAGTACCAACATGAAAACCAGGGCTCTATCAACAGAATTCCTTGCATGGTGCCTGGAGCAATATGAAAAGTGTCATTAATTATTAACTCAGAGGTACATCAAAAGACCATCACTGCAGATTTATTACTTGTAACTTGATTAGATAAATGAACCATTACACTGAAAATGACCCACTTTGTTAATTACAGAAGGTATTATCTTTCAAGGAGGTATAGGGCAATAATCAATAGTGGCTCAGATTGAGGTATTGGGAAGCCGAGTTCAAATCCCAGTTGAATCCATTACATTCACTTATGTAATAATACCCTTGGAAAAGATACGAATCCTCTTCTTCTTCCCCCAGCTATGGGTAAATAGCAGGACAGACTCGTTTCTATAGCCTTGGGTGGCAGCCAGTCTAGGAAAAGGAAAACTCTGAATTCAAAACTGGCCTAAAGAGGGTTGGGCTCCGTCAAGCTATCTTGCCCAAGAAACACTACTTCTACTGTGGCTGCAGTACATGTAGTGACCCTATGGCTCTAATGGGTCATGGGATTTGCAATCAATCAATTGAAAACCACACTAAAACTACTGCACTGTATGACATATTACATCATAATATACCAAAGTTCCCATTGAAGTAAAGGAAGATTAAATACCATGGGATGGTTGAATCTTTGTTTCTCTCTTATTTAATTTTGAAGTGATTTGGGCTCCATAAATATTTATATATTGTCAGTATGATTACCATATACAAATATATTGTTTTTTTTTTTTTATTTACACAAACTGTATATCTAAGGAGGCACAGTGGTAGAGTAATGAATAGTGGCTTGGAATTCAAATTCCAGTTGTGTTTGTTACATTAACTTACATGCTAATACCATTGGGAAAAGTATGAATCCATCTCTTCTCCCCTCCCCCAGATATG
The DNA here is from genome assembly GCA_963932145.1 of Acanthosepion lycidas. Taxonomy (NCBI): domain Eukaryota; kingdom Metazoa; phylum Mollusca; class Cephalopoda; order Sepiida; family Sepiidae; genus Acanthosepion; species Acanthosepion lycidas. Next base: position 3,778,517 of record OZ010606.1, on the reverse strand, counting down.
GATAAATAACCGAACAAACTCTGTCCTTTAGCCTTGGTTGGTGACTAGTCTAGAAGGAGAAAAATTGAATCAAGACGAGCCAGGAGACAATTGGATTTCATCAGGCTATCTTGCCCAAGACACATCACTGCTGCTATGTAGTGCCCCTTAGACCTTAAACTAGTAGAACAGATTGGATCTTTGTGGCTTTGGTTGGCAACCAGTCTAAGAGAAGGAAAACTGAATTCAAATTCAGCCTGGATGGTGTTGGGCTCTATCAGGCTATCTTGCGCAAGACACATCATTGTTGCTATGGCTGCAGTACGTGTGGTGCCCCCATGACTCATTAGGGTCATGGGATTCATGATCGTGATTGTGATTGTTATCCTCCAGAATGACAACAGACACAGGATTCCTCTCCTCATGTCCAGTACAACCATATATTAATATTAGTTTATCCATGCCAAAAAAAAATGACTGAATATTTTTTTAACTTCTTATTAGATTTTCACATGTGAATCTTTAAAAGTCTTGTCACCCTATATAATATAATTTTCTATTTCAGATGTGGCTGACACGAGCTCCCTACAATTTGGAAGTGAGGGTTACGGTGACAAGACTTTAGGATCACCCTGTAGAAATTATGGTAGAGGATTAGTTTATTACAGAAAACCGATATTTTTGGATATTGGAACAGAGGCTATTTAATTTGTATGTAGCATTTATAAAATGGGAAAGCTAAGGAATGGAACACAGGCATGAACATCATATCCCTTTACATTTCATAACACAGCTAAAACATACACCCTAAAGGTAGTTTTATATAAGTGGCATACGTTCATTGTGATGCTGACAAATCCATTTCATCAATACATGATCAGATCATCCTTTTTCTACTTTGAGTGGCTCTTGGGCCTCGTATTGGATGAAGACTTGGGAAAAAAAACATCAAATTTAATGATGTCTTGTTTAAATCAGGGGTCCAAGGCTTCATGAGGTCCATGCCACCCTCAGACTCTACCATCATTTGTAAATACCTGTAGTTGACCACTGTGCTGTTCATTTGTGAGTGGTAATACCTTCTATCAAGTATCCACAGTACACACATGATGGATTTCAAATGTCGCTACTATTTTAAGACACCCACTGTCAAGCTCTAGTCTAGTCAGTTTTGGCACTCACTCATCAAAACACAACTTAGACAGGTCTGTGCATTTCCATGATGTCAAGGTATGGTGGCACTACCTACCGTTACCCTTATATACTGCTATCCTATGGTTACAAGGCTTCATGTTTGAATGCCTATTGGGACTATGTTCACTCCAGCCACAACTGGAATTTATATATATGATTCCTTGCTAAATATGCTGGGAAAATGGTTGGTTCCTGGAAGTACCTGACTCTTTCTGCTATGCTTTAACATTACAAGAGTTAGATGAAACCAAAAATGCCATATCTTAGCAGGAGCTGTTCATTCCTCCATTGATAATGTTCAAAATTGTTTACACAACCATATGGGTAATGATCTATTTTCCACTCTGCAGCATCTCCCCCACAAACGCAACTACCTATTACTACCCCATCACTATTTTCATGGCAAATGTTCAGAAGAGCTCCATTTTTAGTCTCATCAGTTCAGACCTTTACTGCCAGGATGTGCCACAGTTAAAAAATTTCCACCATATTCCAAATGTAAGGAAGAAGTTCCATTCGAATCTTTTTTTTGAGAACAGCCACTTTGTAGAACAAACTCATAGGAGGCGGGATATTTTCCTGGGTACTATACTCTTAACTTCTTCAAGTTAAGGGTCAACAGCTATCTTTCCTAATTATCCCCATAATCTTCATTTCCTCCTGCCTCCTCTTACTATTCCATATTTACTAACTCTCTACCATGAGTGGCTTTTGAGCCTTTTATTGGATTTACCAAGTGTCACAGCAAAATTGTCCAAATTATGTAACAGCATAATTGTCCATGTCTAAAAAACACTAAACTAACTGAGTTTCTTTTTCCACGTTTTCAGATAAGACGTTTAGCCATCTTGACACTGTTTTTGTAAGAATCATTGAAAACCATTTGAGTTATTCAGCTAGAGAGGGAACAGGTTAAATTGTTTTGTGTTAGCCCCACTATGTCTTTCCAAATGAGCAATGGTGAGAGGAAAAAGATCATTCAGGTCTTCAGTAATGGTACCAACATTCATACTCTGGCTTCCATCTTCAAAGCCCATTCAAGAACCATCAAGAGAATGGTAAATAAGTTTAAAAAAGAGGGAACGTTAGAGAGGAAAACTGGATCAGGAGGTCACAACAGGAAGAGGGATAATCTTTTCAACTTAGAGCTAAAAAGATCAATTAGAAAAAATCCAACCCAATTCATAAGACATTTGGCATGTGAGAGAGGAGTTTCAGCTATGACAGTCTAACGAGCAGTGAAAAAGACTTGAAAATGAAATTGTACGTGAAAAATGTGACACATGTTGTTACTCCAGGACAGAAAGTATAGAAGGTTAGAATGGGCGAAGATCATCTTGAATAAGTTGTAAAATGATATATATATATATATTTGAACTTAATTTCAATCCTTAGCTATGATTAACATGTCATTTTCATTTATTATCAATTTCATCATGATTCTTCTATTAAGCTTGAAGAGTAATTATACATTCTTATTGCTAAAAGTAGAGTCTAATAGTGTTATAAAAACCTCAGAATTCCAGTAAGATATCTTTAATCATTTCTAAGATATAATGGTTCAGTGTTTAATCTAATGATTGGGACAATTTTTCTGTTACATGAGATATGTAAGGCTTAGTCAAATTTAATACAAAGTCTCATGAAACAACTAGTGAAATAACTAGTATAACCCTTCCCTTACTATGAGTTGTTTCTTCAACCCCCCAATCTACAGGTTAAAGTTTGTTTCTTTGTTTTTTTATTAAGGCCACCACATTAGTGATGAGTTAGTATTTATTATTAACATTATTTATGTGCGGACTCTTCTCATCTTTTTTATTATCAGAATGTTGTGCAGTCCTGCTTTCTTCAGGTATCTAGTAATCCAGATGACTTCCAGGTGTTTTCAAACCATACCCTTTATTTAATCTACATATGCAAATATTTTTAATTCCTATTTAGTACTGTTTGGCTATTGCTAAAAGTACATGTCCAAGTACACACTGCTCGGCTATGGATTGAACTCACTATTACTATTTACTCCTGTCTTAACAGTAAGTCTGATTGTTCAATAAGATCAAATTGGTGGCTGATCACAAAAATAACCTAGAATCTGTTCTTAACTGGGGCAAGTAATAGCTCCAAAATGAAACTACTCTCATTTAATTGTCTGAGAGAGAATATGTTTTGCCTTCTATCAGCATGGCTGATGCTAACCTCCAGGAAAGTGACTTATTGTGCCTCCTTGGGCTGATGTTTTCCACTGACATGAAGTGGAAAGATGATATTGAATCAAATGCAAAGTCTGCTGCTAGAAAAGTTGGTTCACTGTGTCATGCTAGACAAACTTTATTACCAGAATCTACATTACACATTTATAAGTCCACCGTTCATCCTTGCTTTGAATATTGCTGCCACATTTGGTCTGGTGTTTCTGCTATGTATTTAGAGATTCTTGATAAATTACAAAGAAGATCTGCAATGTTATTTGTACTGACTTGGCATCTCAGCTTCATTCACTTTCCCACCACCAAAACGTAGCTTCCCAGTGCCTTTTCTACAAATATTTTAATGTTAATTGTTCTGATGAACTTTCCACTATAGTTTTTTTTTTTATCCCATGACCCCCAGGGTTATAGGGGCACCATGTGTACTGCAGCCACAGTAGAAGTGGTGTTTCTTGGACAAGATAGACTGATGGAGCCCAAGATAGCCTGATGAAGTGCATTTAAATGTTTGGAGATCAAAGTTGATTGGAAAGCAAGAAGCCAGATGTGAGTTTCACAAGCGAGAAATACAATAGAAAAAACTTTTAGCATAGAAATTATGTTTACATGTAGTCATTTCAATTGTAAAATGATGATACCTAACTGCCAATCTAGTACTGCACTTAAATTTCATAAAGTCTAGGTAACAAAGAGAAAAGTTCATCCAGACAATTACCATGAAAGTATTTACAGGAAAGGCACAGGGAAGCTACATTATAGCGATAGAAAAGTGACTGAAACCAAGATGCCAGGTCAGGACCAATAACATTGCAGATTCTTCTTTGTAAGTTCATCAAAAATCTCTAGATACATACAGAAGCAATGTGGCAGTAATATTCATTGACTCGATGAATGGTAGACTTATAAATGTGACAGGGAGATTCTGGCAAGAAAAATTTGCTATATCTTTTGACGTCATCTATGGGGAAATATATAGTATTTCCTTTTCTAGTTTTCTTTTTTTCTTTCTATAACACTGATTTAAAAAAAAAAAATTACTGTTTACTAATTTTGATGTGGTGTATTAAAATTTCCAAACACTTTTACTCTCCCATATCCAGTTCATTTTTCATCTCATGTATCCTGATTTTAATACCTGGACAAACAGTAGACTTACAAATATGTAAGGTAGATTCTTGCTAGAAAAAATTCTCCTAGTTTGGTTGCCAGAGGAAGACGGTCCAGTTTATCTCCTTCAGTAACCCTCTAACTTGAGTGCCTCTTGAGCCTTTGAATTGGGTGAACCATTTGTAAGAAAAAATTGAATTTTTGTTTTCATCTAAGTCAAAAGTAAACATCATAGGATGATAGCCAAAATTATAAAATCCAAAATCGTAATTCCTTTGTTTTTAACGATTAATATTGTTATATTTTAGTTGTTCAGTATTTTATTTTATTTTTTTTATCTGTAAAGAAAATCTCACCTCATTGATCCTTTAATATCACATCTCACCTGCCATATTTATCCATACCTGTCCTTTGCTGTGTTGCATCTTCGTTATTCTGTTATTTTCAGTGTGACAAGATTAGTTCTAATTCATTATTAATTCTATTTACCTTTACCGATCGTTATAATTAATATGTATGTTGCATTAATCGCTGTTAATTATTATGCTTTTCATCACCAAGGTCTTCCCTACTCCGAACTTATTGATTTTTTTAAGTCGATTTACTTATGCAGCTGAAAACAATCGTTGCAAAATTTGCTATTATTCTAATAACATTTCATTAGAGAGGAAAAATTTGACAAAGGAATTAAATTTATTACAGCCATTAAATTTTCTTAAATTGAGACATATTAAATATTCTCAAGTTCTCAATACAAAGGTGGGTAGTTAATAATAATTTGCAATAATTGGGGGATATTTTAATAAAAGGGTGAGTTGGAAAGTGTGACATTGAAATCATGATAATTGTTTTGGTGAACTCACTGCTATGATTCTGAGATTTTCCACTTTGGTACCAAGACTTTATGAATTTAAGTGCAACACTAAATTGATGCCAAGGTCTCGTGATCATACAGTTGAAATATGACTTTGTCTGGCAACCAATCTAGAAGAATTTTTCTTGCCAAATTTTACATTACACATTTGTAAGTTCATCCAGACATTAAAATCAGGATACAAGAAAGGAAAAATAAACTGGACATGGTAGAATGAAAATGTTTGGAAATTTGAATTCACTACATCAAAATTAGTAAACAGAGCTCTTTTGTTTGTTTGGTTTTTATTTTCATAACACAGATTTCTTAAAAAAGGAAGCTAGAAAAACAAAATGCTGTATATTTTCGTGTATAAGGCGACCTTTAGATAAGATTTTCATGAATATATCTTAAACCTGTAGTATGACTGCTTATTACCAGCAATATATTTTTGAAAAAAAAATATTACCAGCAATAAAAATATTGTCGGCATTAAATAACCCATTGAGGTTGATATACCATAAAGCAAAACAAACCAAATCAGGCATTAAAAGCAGGATAGATGAAATTCACTACATCAAAATTAGTAAACAGAGTTCTTTTGTTTGTTTTTTTTCATAACACTAATTTATAAAAAAAGGAAGCTAAAAAACCCAAATACTATATTTCCATGTATAAGGTGACCTTTATATCTAAAGGTCACCTTATACATGGAAATATAGTATATAGACGAGGTCAAAAAATATATCAAATTTTCATGAATTTATCCTATAGCTGTGGCATGACTGCTCATTGATTATATAAAGATGATGTTATTGGAAATGTTATTATTTACTGTGTCCTTAGAAATTCAAAATAACAAAACTGATTTTATATCATGTTTTTACAATACTCATCACCTAAAAGGGAAACCATTGTTTTGTTTACATTTCATTATACGATCTCTTGTGAAGTCTGATTCTTCTTCTTCTTCTTCTGTATCTAAACAGTTACAAACCTGGTGTATTAATGGCCATTTACTTATACTTTGTAAGCAATCACAAAATACCACTAATAACAGTACAATAATGTATGATAGAGTTGTTTTATTACTGTAATTAAAAGAAACAAGAAAAAGCAAAAAAATACAAAACTCTTTGATAATGGCTTCTTTTTTTATGTGCCATGTTTCTTCAGGACATTAATGATCATGGCTCTCCACAATTTCCTGTTCTTTGTAGTTCTTAATAAATTTGACCATTTTTTATTAGGTTTCATGTGAGGATACATGACATTGTGTCTGTTTGTCCCTAAATTTGATAACATTTTATAACTTTTGAGTTGTTTGTTTCTTTATATTTTATAATTTTAGTGTTTTTTACAGTTCATATGATGAGTTGGGATCCAATACAGATCTGAAACTGACAGAATGAAAGGATAAAGTACAAATAGAATGTGTTTATCAATCTAATATGCTTTATTTTTATTAAAGCTTCATCACTGACTGAGATATGGAGAAGAGAAAATAAGAAATTCTGGTATTTCTATTTTTATATTGTTTGATTTCTTTTGGTTAATCAGGTTTCACTTGCATTTGAATTGTTAAACAAATGTTAGTATAATTTATAGTGTTCCAAATTCAAAGAATGACAATGCATCCCTTTGAAAATCCAAGAAGTTAGTGGATTCCAAGCCTAAATGTAAAACCATAAATATTGCTTTTTGTATGCAATTGTATAATAATTTAGTATGTGGGATGATAATGTCTATGTGGGATGATAACGTATATTTATAATTGTGTGTGTGTGTGTGTGTCTAGCAGACATTATCTCTTTAGTGGTTGTTCACATATTGATTCAGTAATGTTTTTTAATATTGTTTGTTTTAGATAAATATACATTAGATTCTTTAAGAATGGATTTAATAAAGGTTGGTGATGTGATATGTTTTTGATGTATGTTTATAGTTGGTAATATGTTTAGTAGTAATTCTTCAAAGTACTTTCAATGTATAGAATTACATTCTTTTTTGATCAGGGTAGTATTTGTAAAATCAAAGTTATGGCCAGTTTTGTTTCTGCGTATTACTATGGTTGCCTAAATATAAAAGGAATTTATGTTCACAGATATGGGCTTTTAGAATTCAAGATGTCTCACTGATATAAGTGCTTTAAATTGTAAGAAATTTATTTGATGAATACTAGCATCGGAATTGGTGTTGGATTTTTTTTCCTATCTCCAATTGTTTTGGATGTGGTGGTAAAGATCCAAACATCAATAAACAAAAACGGGGATGAATCAGCCACACACTCCACCAAGCGTTGCTTTTAGCATCACCAAGCAGGCCCTTGACTGGAATCCACGAGGGAGGCAAAATGTAGGTCAACCAAAACTGACTTGGTGCATGCAGAGGTGAAGGCAGCTGGCATGACATTGGTCGAGCTGAAGAGGATTGGCCGGAACCACGTCCATTAGAGTGGGGTTGTTGCAGCCCTGTTTCCCAAGGAATCAAGAGGCACAATAAATAAAATAAATAATTTATTTTCAAGTTTTGAAGAAGGAATGTTGGAGGGGAGGATTATGAATTTTGTGTTGTAGTTAGAAATGCTATTGGTGGTGTCTTGGTTCGGGGGGGATTTGTGGACTTTTTAAGCTCATTTTCTAGTGTTGAGGATGAAATGATGTGGGTAATGAAGAGGCCTAAATATTTTCTCAATGTATTTCTCTTCTTCACCAACATATTCTATGATACTGGGCTGCATATCTTAATGGCTCTGAGATAGAATCCTATCACTAATCCGGATTTTATTTTTAGATTGTTTCTGTTAGTTATAATAAACTCTAAAATCTAATTTGTTATGTATTAATAAGATATTAAGGAAAGGTATAGGTTTGTCTGTTCCAAATTCATGTGGGAATTCGATGGTAGGTTCAGAGTTATTAAAAATATTGCATCTAATAGAATTCTATTATGATTACATGATAAAAGAATCTCATCTTAGGTAAATGGAATTTTTAGGTCTGATGTGTTTAAATGAGCTGGACTGTAAAAATTCATGGAAAAGACAAGCCAAAAGAGTTTATATATATATATATATATATATATGTATGTGTGTGTGTGTGTGTGTGTGTGTACATATGCATGCACACACAGGGTGCGATGGATAAATTGTCATCTAAATTACACAAAAGTGAAAATAACACTGACATCTCATTTTTTTTTTTTAACAGTTCAGCTATGTGCCATGTTTGATACATGCTTAGGCAATCCTATATCTTCTGATATATGATTGACGAAGCAGATTTTTTTCCCACAGTAGGTTGCCATCCAAGGCTATAGTACTCTGTCTGTTCTGCTATTTGCACATAGCTAAGGGGAGAAGAGGATTCATACCTTTCCCAAGGGTATTAGCATGTAAGTGAATGTAATGGATTCAACTGGAATTTGAACTTGGCTCTCTGATTCCACAATCTGAGCGACTATCCATTACTCCACTGTGCCTCATTTTAACAGATATATTTACCAAAATTACACAAAACAACACAATTTCCTCAAAGCACTTGATGTAGGCCTCTGTGTTGAGTATGAGGCCTTCAACAAGAAAGTCAGGAATGCTTTTCTTACCAGAATGATAAGTTTTCTGAGCTGTCATACCTTCGTAATCACCATTAGACTCATCAAACTCTTTCTGAATCCTCTGTACTGTCCTCAGATTGACACCCAAGCATCCAAGGCACATGTTTGTATTGGAGCTTCTGGCATGCAGTACAGAATGCCATTTTCAAATTTCTGGCAGAGTTAATTGCGTCATGGTGATCTTTTTCTCACAGACGGTGCACAACTGACCCTACTATACTGTGCAGTCAACAAAACAATTTACTCATCACACCCTGTATATATATTTGTGTTTTTGGTGAGGATTTGTCAGATTTTCTTGTCATTTTTAATCGGCATGATGGCTCATAAATTTTAACACCTGCAAAACAAAAATTGCTATCATAGAGAATGTTTCCTGCTTTCCATCAATATGACTGATGCCAGTCTCCTGTGAAAATCTTTGTGCATTCATGTGCTCACGTTTTCCATTGACATGAAGTTGAGTGACTATATCGAATCAATTGCTAGACCTGCTGCTCAGAAAGTTGGTTCACCGTGTCGTGCCTGACAATTTTTCTTGCCAGAATCCTTCTTGTACATTTATAAATCTATCATTTGTCTGTGCATTGAATATTGCTGTTGTATCTGGTCTGACGCTCCTGCTATATATTTTGAGATTCTTGACAAAATACAAAGAATGGTGTGTGATGTAATCAATCCTAAGCTGTAAGAAATTGTTTATTTAAGACAGAAAACTATAAAAGAACAGGAATTAAGAAAACCAAAGCCATTATCAATTGACATTGCACTTAAATTTTTGGAGATCAAATTTAACTGGAAAACAAGATCCTGAAAGACTATGTGTGTGTGTGTATTTGTGTGTGTGTATATATATATATATATTTATATATATATATATCCAGGTAAGATGAGAATGAATAGAGTACAATTCTAATGTTCGTAACATTTAATTTAGAAGAGGGCTCAATACACAGTAGAGCAATATTCTTTATTTTAGGATATTACATCAAAAAACATATATATATATATATATATATATATATATATGTATATATGTATATATATGTATATATATATCCAGGTAAGATGAGAATGAATAGAGTACAATTCCAATGTTCGTAATATTTAATTTAGAAGAGGGCTCAATACACAGTAGAGCAATATTCTTTATTTTAGGATATTACATCAAAAAACATGTCAAAATCACTACACAATTGCAGTCGTGTTTCAATGTGTATCAATGCATCTCATCAGGTGGTTGTAAATTACTAGTGAGTGAACAATTCAGATTTAAAATTTTTTCTGTATTTTGCTTTTAAATCTGAATAAATCATTCACTTGCCAGTAATTTACAATTGCCTGATGAGATGCATTTGATACACATCAAAACACAACTGCAAGTGTAGCAATTTTGACATGTTTTTGATGTAATATTGTAAAATGAAGAATATATACATATAATATATATGTCATTTGCAGATGGTACTGTTTCGCTGTATCACAGCTCCTCAGTGCAACTAGACATCCGAATACTTCAAGCCTGGATCAAAACCTAACCCAAAAGTCAGAGTTTCTACCACTGAGCTGTCTTCATTTGACAGAGAGAAACAACTAAATCTAGCGTATTGTTTTTACAAATGTAAACAAATGCCAATCAGCCGGAGTGCTCCAATTCATTTTGCTGAGCATCCTGGGTATGACGATAAACTGCATCTGCGTCCTGGGTATGACGATAAACTACGTCCAACAACAAGGCTTCAGATAATGTTTTCAGAAAAATAATGTTGCCAGCTATACATTTTTGAAACAATGTTGCCAGCTATACATTTTTGAAACAATAATGTTGCCAGCTATACGTTTTTTGGAAAAAATTATGTTGCCAGCTATGTGTTTTTGAAACAACAATGTTGCCAGCTATGCGTTTTTGAAACAACAATGTTGCCAGCTATGCGTTTTTGAAACAACAATGTTGCCTGCTATGCTTTTTTTGGAAAAAATTATGTTGCCAGCTATGCGTTTTTGAAACAACAATGTTGCCAGATATGCGTTTTTGAAACAACAATGTTGCCAGATATGCGTTTTTGAAACAACAATGTTGCCAGCTATGCGTTTTTTGGAAAAAATAATGTTGCCAGCTATACATTTTTGAAACAATGTTGCCAGCTATACATTTTTGAAACAATAATGTTGCCAGGTATGCATTTTTGAAACAATTATGTTGCCAGCTATACGTTTTTTGGAAAAAATTATGTTGCCAGCTATGTGTTTTTGAAACAACAATGTTGCCAGCTATGCATTTTTGAAACAACAATGTTGCCTGCTATGCGTTTTTTGGAAAAAATTATGTTGCCAGCTATACGCATTTGGAAAAATAATGTTATCAGCTATGTGTTTTTGAAAAAATAATGTTGCCACCTATATGTTTGATAGTACTGTATATTTAATATAGGTATATGTGTATATATATATATATATATATATATATATATATATATATATATATGTGTGTGTGTATATATATATATATATACCTTAATTTGGCATTAAATGACCCACAGTGGTTGATATGCCATAAAACCCAACCAACGAACCATCATTTTACTGAAGAGCTTTGCATTAATGCAGGTGGCTGTTTTTTATAGAATTAGCTTATCACTCAACAGTGTTCAATTGAAATATATTTTCAAGAGCATATTCAAACATGTTCCATTGAATAATATAGACATATCTACTTATTTTTATACTGATCTTTTTTCAGTTCTCTGATCAGTTTCTTGATGTTAAGATGAAATTCATCAAGGAAGGTAGCATAGTTTTTTCTTATCCAAGTGCTTTCAATCTTCTCCAAAATCATACTCGGAGTAATTATAAGCTCATTGTAACTGTGATAAAAATCTGTAGTTTGTTGTGATAGGGAAGTTTTTAAAACATATGTGAACATGCTCTGTTATAATTATTTTAACATTTTAAATTTATCTGTTGTAGCTATATAATCTTTTGAAAACAAGCATCTCAATATAAGGGAACTAACCCAAAATTGGTAAAATGCAAAATGGCACAAACTCTTTGTTATATGCACTTCAATACATTGCTGTTACACTCATAATAGATTTTATTGAGTGTTGGTTGGTTGATTTTGATTTCATGCCAGAGTGATACAACATTGTTGTTAATGTTAATACAACATTGTTGTTAATGTTCTGACCTGTCAGAAGTTGAGAAATGACAACTGAAGAATTATCATATCAGTGATATGATAATTTCTTTGAGGAGGACTTGCTCCGCTTGAGGATAGTTTCAGAAGAACAAATTGTCAGTTTATAGTTTTTGTATGTCGTCTGGAGTTGTTTGTTTGCCACTAGTATCTTTCTCTTGGCTGAAAATATTAGTGGACCTGCTTGACCCCATGTGCCTTAACTGTCTATCTTGATGAAATATCCCTATCCTGACTATCCACCCTGATGAGGCATCAGTATCCTGACTATATACCCAACACTCATGAAATTATCTTTTGAAATTATCACTTTTTTATTAGCCTGAACCATGCACATCATCATAATCAGGCTCAGAATCAAGGTCTTGTCAAAAAAATCACATTTGAACACCTCATTGGTTGATAATATCTTTGCGTGTAGATAGATACCAGTAAGTTTTTTTCACTTAAATTTTTATAATTCTATATTTTTTTTTTTCATTGGAAAGAGCACTTTTCAAAACAACAAAATTAAATTGGGAGATTTTTGTACAAATAGCAAAACAGTTCCTGATAATCACTTTCATGATGACAACTTTTTTCATGACAGAACAACTTTTTTCATGACAGAACAAATCCTCATAGTGCAAATATGATATTTTAGTATTCTTAATCTTTAATCTTATTAATTATTAGAGCTAATCCCTCTTAATCTCCTAATAATCATAAGTTAGAATAATGAGTATATAATAGCCATACTAAAATCTAATCACAATGCTACTTAATAATTTTTAGATTTTTATCCTGTTAAGCCCTATGTCTAGTGATAACGGGGTCAGCAAGCTGAATTATGAAAGCATTTACACGGCCTTGTGGGTGATGAATTATTTTCCACACTACAACTTCTTTCCCACGGATGAAGTATTGCAAGCCTCTCACTACTCTATCAGAATTTCCATGAAAAGTATTCTAATGAACTACATTCCAGGGTTCCACCAACCCTGACCTTTGCAGCCTGGATCTGTCATGCTATTTACACAAGAATCAATCATCATTCCGCTTCATATTCCAGTAATAAGTAAGTTCTACTCAGACAGTTCTTGGGTAGAAACCCAAGAAATGCTGCTTTGTGGAACAGACCAACTGGAGGATGTTTTCCCAATCACAATCTTAAACTCTTCAATAGAGTTAATTGTTACCTTATACATAATGTGTCACTGTGTCAGATTTTTCGACTTTACTCCTAGAGGTCATAGCCTGACATATCATACCATTTTGGAATCGGGCCAACTCTGAGAGCAAATTAAAACCATTCCAGGTTGGATTCAAACCCACAATCCTGAAATTTTGGATTCCCACTTTTTTATATCTGTTATTATTTTTGGTGTTTTTTTTGCATGATTTTTTGTGACAATTTTTTTTGTATGATAACAATTTTTATAACTTGGAAATAAATTTGGGAATAATCAAAATTCATTGCAAAGTCCAGTGAAAGTCACGCATGAAATAAAAATAATTGTTTGTACAGAAAGTAAGAACCTACAAACATCAAAATGGCTTTAAATGAAGCGATGGCAAAAGAATTATCATTGAACTTTTAAAAGGTAAACTTAAATATTAATACAATACTTAAATGCAGCAATCAATTTGGAGTTCTTCTCTAGTTTATTGTTGCCTATCACATCTACTCCTCCCTACCTATTGTGATGAAGGCCCAATCAAGAGCCCTCCGCAGGAGCTAGTTTCAATGCTGACTGGGGGTTCGTTTTAGGTGTTGTTAATTTCTCTTCACGTTTGACTTTGAGATGTATTTTATTTTTGTGTTATTTTGAATTCTTTTAAGAGCTTTTATTCTGAGACTTTGCTTGTTGAGCATGGCTGGAGCACCTAAAAAACAACCCTTGAAAATGCTTAAAGAAGTGGCTGAAAGTGCTTGTGACAATACAGACAATTTTATTTTTGTGTTGTTTTCAATACTAGTAGGATATTGGTACATAAATTTTTATATATCAAGAACAATTTTCAAATTCTTTTTCATAATGAAGCATTCAATATCTTCAGTTTTGACTAAATGAGACATGATCACCTATGTCCTTAAAGGATATGTCACATAAAAGAAGAAAGAAGTGTTATCATTGGCCATCCCATGAACTTTTAATATAGATAATACAGCATTTCTATTTGGGTATAATGCCAGAGAAATAACATTTCTATTTGTGAAAGCAACAGCTGTGTCAATTTTTAGATTCTGAGCAGTTGCTTATTCAAATCAAAGCAACAGATGTTCTTTAAACAAGCCAAGCGGAAACAATCGCAAACATAAGAGCTGATCTGTGAATAAGTCTCAAGTTTATTCTTTCAGTATTAAAAATACCTTCTACAGATATATTAGCTTATTTATTCTTAATCAATTCACCGCAAGAAAGGCGACAATGCCACTAAGACACAAGCAACTACTGAGAGTGAAAGAGAATGAAAAGACATTGAAAAGAACCAGAAACCCAATCATAATCAGGAAAGGAGATAAACCTCAACTCCTGTTCAAAAGACCAGGAAGGAGTGTGAACCGGGCGATAGGTTCACCTATCTCCATGTATTAATTATTAATAATTATGAAAATCTGTATAAATTATAATTTGATAAAACAAATTTTATAGTCTTAAATTATAACAGACTCATCATTAAAACAGAAACATATAAGCTGACCAACTTCAAACAAAATAAAACATGCATTTATTAAATATTGTTAATAAAATATGATATCCTAAGAAGAAATCAACTTAACCCTTTAGCATTCAACCCATCCCGTAAATATTGGCTCTCAGTGTTCAACCCACAGTGACCCCCATCATGTATACTTTTCCATAATATATAATGACATCATTGCAAGTAACACAGGAACTCAAGCAAACAGTGAGACTTTGACCACAAACTGAGAATTTGAGAGCCGATATTTACAGGGTAACTTTGAGTGTGTTGAAATATCAATAATTAAATTAAAAATTTCTTAACTTCTAATTTAAATAAAACTAGCTGAGATACCCAGAGTTGCCAGGGTGTATATGGCTATAATTGTATAACTGCATCCTCCTGTATACCCATGCAAATGCCTAGGAATCTCTGCTTGTGTCTCCACTTGCATTCATCATTTATTGGTATGCTAAGCTACCCCCCAATCTTTTTTATGGCATGTCCTTCATAGGTGTTTGATTGTTCCTAATAAAGGAATTCCATTCATATTATGGCATTATTCACAAATCTAATAAGCAAACAAAAACAGGGATTGAAACATCAGAGCTTGATTCAAATGTAAGTGAAAATGCATGAACGCGCCCCCCCCCCAACCTCCTTCACACATTTTTCCCTTTTAATGCTTCAATAATCTTTCTCAGACAATTTTTGCATTGTTCTTTGAATGCCAATTTAGGATGGAATCATATGAAGAAACTATTGACTAAATGGCAAAAACTGATTTTGGATCTAGTTTGTCACAGATTTTGTCTACTTAACTAAAATAATCTAAACCAAACAATTTGTGTTTCGTATGTAATTTACATGGCAAATTTGGAAAGCACTGGATAAAAATCCAGGGGATTATGGCTGAAAAACGTGTTTTTTTTTAACAGTTTTTTGTGAGTTTTTTGTTGTATATGGAGAAGCGAGCAAGACTAAAACCAAACTATCTTATTTCTTGCATGTTGGCAAATTTTTTGCAACATGTTTGAAGAAAATCAGATAAAAAAAGATGAGGAAGCTATTCAAGTTTTTATTTTAAGTAGTACGAAAAACCTGATTTATCACAGTTTTTTGCAATTTTTTTGTGTGAAGCTAATGTCCATGATAATTATCAAGCACTGTACATAAACCTTGTAACATGAGCTGATGTTTTGCATTAAGTGAAAAGAACATCAGCTCATTCAGTAAACATGTTGTCTATGTGTAACTTTCATTTGGCTTTTGCAAAAAGTCATACCCACCTTCAGTTTTATAGATTTTTCTACCAAACACAGGGGACATGGAGATTGAAAAGTTGGTCTTGACATATTTTAGAAAATTTGCAATACATGTACAATTTCATCAAAATCGGTCTAGAAATGTGGACGTACATAAATAGCGTACACATACACAGACTGACACACACATACAGCCATCTTCTATTTTAGATATAAAAGAAAAAACTGACATATCTCTTATGACTTATATCAACTTAATGTATTGCAAAGATTCGTCTTTCTAACATTTAAAATAATTTATTTAAATCTCTACAGCTTTCTACTAACACAGAAGTTAAAATTATTTTATTATTACATACCAAGCCATATATTTACAATGACATCCATGCAATAAAAGTTAAACTGCAGAGAGGAAAGAAAAAGATTAATTTCCTGCCTTTGAAGACTGCATAGCCATACAGATTGGATTTTTAGTTCTTCACTAAAAAGAAAAGTGACATTTTCCTTTTCTATTTGGTCACATTTTAATATTTTCTCTTCACTTTTGTTTTTAAAATAAATAATTACATGAATACACACACACATTCACATATGGACATAATGAAAAGAAGGAAAATAAAAAAGAAGAAAAAGACGAAAAGAGGAAGAAAAAGATTCATTTCCTGCCTTTCGAAACATTCCCTCCTGCGTATCCCTACAAATCAATTCATTGGATTTCTAGTTCTTCACTAAAAAGAGAAGTAATTTTTATTTTCTGTTCAACCGCATTTTCTTTCCTCTTACAAAAAAAATACTCTTTTCTTTGTATTAAAAATTATACACACATTTCATTGTGGCAAACAAGGAAAATTAAAAGTTTTTTATTTGTTTGTTTTTTTTTCTTCAGTTTTACTTTTATGGGGACAATAAGAGTGTAGAAACTGTGTATAGGGATTATTGTCCCAAGTGCCCTCAGCTAATAACTACTGCCATTTAGTGAACACAAACATATAAAATAAATATTGGTAACAATAATTTTCCCAACTACATTTAGCGATAATGAAATAAAATTATTAAAAAGTATATATACAATACAGGATCCAATGGGTAAATTGTTGCCATTTTATATTTTTAATTTGGCACATATGTGTCATTTGTTTTTGATTTTGTCAACTGCACGATAGCAGGGGTCAGTTTGGCATCGTCTGTGAGAAAAAGAGCACCATGACATAATTCCCTATGCCAGAAATTTGGAAATGGCATTCTGTACTGCTTGGCATTTACACCAGAAGCTCCAATACAAACATTTCACTGTGCTTGGGTGTCAATCTGATGAAAGTGCGGAGGATTTGGAAAGAGCTGAATGAGTCTAATGGTGATTACGAAGGTACAACAGCTTAGAAAACTCACTCTGATTGTTCTGAAAAAAACTTCCAGATTTGTTGGTGAGGGCCTCAAACTAAACATGGTGGCCTACATCAAGTCCTGGTTCAAATAGGTGGCTTCTGGAATAACCTATGCCTGGTAACAGGACTTTGCACCAAGCAGGAGTCACAGCTGTCAAATAATTTCTGCCACGACATCATCCCTTACATCTGGCTACCTAACTTCCTAGACTGCAAAACCCCTTGATTATTATTTGTGGGGCACAGTTGAGTGAGAAACCAAATTCTTTGTAACACCAAAGATGAACTGAAGGCAAGAATTATGGCAGCATTCACCAACTTAAACAAGGAGACTGTCTAGAAGAGACGCGGGAAATTCCGAAGTCATCTGGAGGCTGTGGTTGAAGCCAATGGCCATTTATTGAATAAATTTACTCTTTAGTATTTCAAGATATTTTTGTGTATTTTTCATAAATATATTTAGTAAAAATGAGATATCTGTGTTATTTTCATTTTTGTGTAATTCAGATGACAACTTATCCATCACACCCTGTACATACCAAATTCCATCCACAACTACTAGAAAATACAAGGATAATAGTCTTATCTACATGTAAAAAAAAGATTAAAAATAATGTAAGCACTAATAATGAAAGAGAATAAACTATGAATACGGCCACAACATTTCTCTGTCGTGTGCTGATAGCCTAGGGTTAAGGGTCTCTGACTGATGTCAAAACAGTCGTGTTTCAATCCTGGCTTGAAGCAATCATATGTCTAGCTACACTGATAAGTTGTGATACACCAAAACAGGCTGTCTGTGGATGACGTGTGTGTGTGTGTTTGTGCATGTATAGCTACTATATTTAAAGATTCTTGGCACACCTTGAGTTGGTGTAATGGTTAGCAAGCTTGTCTCGCTAGAAAAATTATGATTTAGTAGTGGGTTCGATACTCACTGGGTGCCCCATACTTTTGCCCTTGTGCCACATCTAAGCTACGCTTGGAAAATAACTATATTTAAAGGTTTTCGATAAAATACAAAGAAGAATCTGCAATTTTATTGGTCGTGACTTGACATCTCAGCTTCATTCATTTTTCCACTTACCATGATATAGCTTCCCTGAGGGGGTTTTCTATAAATACTCTCATGCTAATTGTTCGGATGAACTTTAATCTAGACTTCATACGAGATTGGCAGCAAGGTCTAATCATTTTACAGTTGAAATGGCTGGACATAATTGGAAGTTCTATGCTAACAATTTCTTCTCTCACACTTCACATTGCTGGAACTTTCTTCCAGCTTCTTGTTTCTCACTCAACTTTGATCTTCAAAAATCTAAATGCGACATCATCATTTTTCTCTCTTCTTCAACCTTTTCCTTTTATTGTTCTCTCCTCTCTTCTCAATAATGCAATGTCAATTGTTATCTTCTGTCTTCTTAATTTCTGTATTTTATTCTTCTCTCCTCTTAATAATTTATTCTTTCTCTCTTATACTCAGTAACCCCGAGTATCTTAGTGCTTTGCTTGGTGTAAAATTATTAAAACAAATATTTCAAACAATCGTCCTGGGTATAACGAAAATCTACAACCAGCAGCAAGACCTCTGATTGGGAAATTGGAGGTCTTGAGGAGCGTGGAACCACCTCTTAATTGCTATTGTTCCCAGTTCCATCCTGACTCAGGGTGGTAGCACCTGTTAGGGTCCTAGCTATGGGCAAATAGTGAACCCCCAAACAAAAACTCTTTTTAATAAATTACCAACAATAAATTTTTATAGCAAAATGACAATCACCAAACAGGTATAAAAATACATTTTTTATAGTAAAAACACCAGTAAAAAAAAAAATTCTTAAAATTAATCTGTAGAAAAAGACAATATGTATAAAGGAAAAAAGACAATAGGAAAACTGCAGTTTCACCAACACGTTTCATCCAATGTGAACTTTTCAAGGCAAAAACAAAATGCAATTATCGAAACAAAATATCTATAAACAAAAACAAAATGTTGTTAGTAACTAGAAGAATTTAGAGACGCTATTTTATATTCATATGGTCAACTGAAAAATGGCGTCATTTACTTTTTATGCTGGAATAGAATTTTTTTTACATGTAGAAATATTGTTTGCATTGTTGTGTTGACAGATTCAACTGTTTTTTTTTTAATTTCTTGATATATTTATTGTGTATATTGGCTTGGGAGTGTAGTTTGTATAAAAAAAATTACTAATCCATTTTTGTAATGAAATTACCAACAATACATTTAAAAAAAAGTTACTAACAATACATTTCTTCATATACAAACTATGTCTAAAAGACATAAATTTATTTTATTTTAGTTTCTGTTTTCTGCCACACTACTTTTTCTTTGAAAATCATTTGCTGTTTTTTGGGTTTTTTTACACTCAGAAAAAATTAAAAAAATTTTTTATTCTTTTCTAGACCATTTTTTTTTAGCATTGACATTATATCCAAGTCTACAAACTTTGTTTTTATCCATTGTGCATATGTTTTAAAGAATTTTAAATTTAAATAATATAACCATTCCTTCATTAAAAGGAGTAGATATGTTTGCCTATTGTTCGATTCACACTCCTCTCTGGTCTTTTGAACAGGAGTAAAGGTTTAGGATTTGGTTTCCAGTTCCTTCTAATGTCTACTTCAACTCTACACTTTCAATGTCCCTGCCAGAATTCTTAATTCTTTTGACTATTTCACTTCTTGTACTTTCATACACTAATATAATGCCACACAATTAACCCTCTGCTTTGAGTGGCTCTCAGGCCTTGCCTTGGGTGAACATTAGTTAAAAAAATATATATACTCTGAAAGTATATAAATTATGTACAAAATATCTGTAGTTGAAAGCATAAAACTAAGTACAAAATATTTACATTTCAGTATTAAATAACCCATAGAAATGTTGATATACCTGTAAACAAAATTATGCTATATTTTAGAAAATCTTGTTGTCTATTCTTAATTTTTGTTTTTCAACACATTTGCAGGAGTTTAATCAAAGCCCCATAAAAATTAACATTTTGCAAACCTAAACTTTTTGTTTCCTGAATGAATAAATATAAGCTGCCTGTGAAAGGTAATCTTCTTCAATGCACATTGGCCATCAGCCAGTTTGCTAACGCAACTCAAAGGCCATGTCATTACAATCTGCTACTCCAGCAACTGAGTGATGTCCGTGTCAACAGAACTGTTTAAAGAACAATTTTCCACTTGATGTACAATAATTTCAGTCCTAACAAGAAAAGCAAGAAATAAAAAAAAAAGATAATGTTTGCTTTTAATCTCAAAATCTAAACTGAACAACATTTTCTATTTGATTAGTTAAGATATAAATATGTTTGAGAGTCTAGCAAAACTAACGCAGGATGGTGAATAGGTTTATCGGATCTTGCTAGACAAACATACGCATAATATACCTAAGTATGGATGTATACAAAATTGTACATGATAAATTGACAGATATGCTTAAATGATTCCAGCAGTAATTAGTACAAAAGGCCATTTTTTTTACATCAAATTTCTGTGAAATCAAAGATATACAGGTTAAGAAAAAAACATATTCTACCTTAAAATTATTTTATTAACATAGATTTTAACTTGAATATGCATTCAAAATATGAGTTTTTATTTTATTTCTTTGTATTTTTTCTTAATAATTTAAAAATTTTTAATTGAATTTTTTCCCAAATATTAAGAAATTAGAAGTCAAAAACTTAGACATGTCCGGTTTACACTAGAGCCAAAAAGGTAGGCATATCTCCAGCTTTGATTAGTAAAGAAGGTAGGCATAGGTCAGGTTTAAGCTAGAGTCAAAATATGTCTGATATGTCTGATATGTCTGATTTACACTAGAACCAAGAAGGTAGATATGTAGGGACGTTATTATTATAAATAAATAAGAATAAAATATAAAATAATAATGAAAATTATAAATAAAATAAACTAAAACAATAATATTTAAACTTTGTTTAAAATAAATACAGAATAAAAATAATAAAACTCTCCCAGCATGCAACAAAACTGTTCCTGCTGGAAATATGGATATCCCACCAAAAGCCATTAAATTCAATCTCTTCACCACATGTGCAACTTCCCTCTGTGATATGGCATGTAATAATATGGAGTGACTTCTCCCTTTTATCACATGCACCATAAAACAATTATAACCTAAAAATACACACATTAATACACACCAAAAAGAAATATAAATAAATTGTATGAAATTAACATACAATTTACCATGCCTTTATTGTTATCTTTGTATGTTTTGCAATGTATTTTTTTATCCCCATGAACACGAGATTTTTGCTGCTTTGATGTAATTGACACTATGGACATATGTCAGATTTATAATGAGTCAAAAAGGGGGACATGGGTCCATTTTATTCTTGTCTGAAAGTATCTGACCAAAAGGTGGCCCCTTTTCAAGGAGTTAATTATACTTCCTTGCAGAGATACAGTTAGGGTATTCTAAATGCTTCCAACAGGGAAAGCCACCCAAAGTGTGCAGTACCTTCCTTCCTAATCCCTTGTAAGAGGGCAGGAACTTGGCTCCAGTGATCTCTGATAAGTCCTAACAATAAAGTGTAACATGAAGTAACTTCAAAGAACTTCAAAGGCAGCCTCTGCTCCATAGTCGATGAATGTACCAAAAAAAAAAAAAAATCCCCTTTAAGCACAGAGTAAATGATAGTAAAATAGATAAGTAAAATTCTGTTCATGAGGAAATACAATATCTGCAGAACTCAGAATTGGAACAGATAAGTGAAACACACTTATGGATGCAAAATTTAGTTGTTTTTAGGTAATAATGGATATAGTTAGTAGCAGCATCATACTGGTTTGTGTGAAGCAATTATTAAAATTATAAAAGCTTAGTGAACCGGTTGTTGGATTTTTTTTTAATTGGTATCACGTCATGTAAGGCAGTAAAGCCACTAGGACACAAGGGTTTGCAGGGTGTGGAAGAATTGGAACAGAAACATTAGTAATAAGCAGAAAGAGAAAAGAACAATTAGGATGTAGATAGTGATTGACATTGCATTTAAATTTTTGCAGATTAAAGTTGACTGAAAAGCATGGAGCCAGAAGGGAGTTTCACAAGCAAGAAGTGCAAGTAAGGAAACTTAGCACAGAAGTAATGGCTACATCTAGTCCGCTCAACTGTAAATTGATGAGATCTCAACACCAATCTAGTACTGCACTTAAATTCATAGTCAAGGTACCATAGCAAAGAGCTCATCAGAACAATTATCATGAAAGTATTTATAAAAATGGCACAAAGAGGCAACCTTATGGTGGTAGGTAAGTGACTGAATCCAAGCTACCAGATCAGGGCCAATGATATTGCTGATTCTTCTTTGGATCTTACCAAGGAGCTTTAGGTAAATAGCAGGAACACTGAACCATATGTAGTAGCAATATTCCAAGCATGGATGGATGGTAGACTTATAGATATGTAAGATAGGTTCAAATTAGAATTCCTACATCTCCATGAAACAGAGCTGGAAAGAATTTCAAATGTAGCCTCTGCTTCGGACTCGATTAAAAGAAAAAAAAAACCAAAACACCAAGCCTTCATGACAGGACGAAGCATTTTAAAACCTGCCTAAAAATTTAACTCAGGTTTTGTTTTAACGTCTAAATTGACAGTTTAAAATTTGACAAAAACTATTCACACTATTTACATTTTTCGGATTGTTATCTACATCTTCGTTGCCGTATTCACAATGTTTCAGCCATTGTACACTCTGGCCTTATTCAGGTATTTGGAATTTCGAACTGAACCATTTATCTGATCTACCGAGATAGACTGTTCTAGTTTCACGTGCCATGCCTCTTCCAGATGATTCAGTATCAGTTATCTCCCTTTTGACTGAACTCTCCAAGTTTTTGTTAACATCTACTGTAACCAGGTATTGAACATACAACTATTTAGGTTAAGTCACTGGATTAAAACAATCCATTGGGCTATGTGTCCTTGAGGTTGCATCAGTTTCTGGTTGTTATTCTTAGAGTGCAGACATGTCGTGTATGCTCATTGGATTTTCGTTTTCATGCAAGATGACTGAACGCACAAAGCAGAGACACTGCATCAATTTTTGCAAAAAGATTTGTGATACTTAAGTTCAAACCATGCAGAAGATTCAGCAGGCCTTTGGTGATGATGCCATGTGCAAAACACAGATCAAGGAGTGGTACAACTGCTTCAAACATAGCCACACCTCAATAGAGAGCAAGGCAGGCCATTCACAAGTTGAAAGGAGGAAGTTCAGGAAATAATCATGGAAGACCATCGTGTAACAATCCAGGAATTTGCTCACAAAGTGGGAATAAGCACAAGGTCAGTGTTTTCCATTTTAACGGATTATTTGTGCATGTGCAGAGTGATGGTGAAATTCACCCACATTTTCTGCCCACATAATCCAAGCTTTCCTGATTAAGAACAACACACCACTTCTTCGAAAGACTCCCTACTCTCCCAATTTGACACACCATGTGACTTCTGTCTCTTCCCCAATCTGAAAACCATGCTGAAAGGGAAGCAATTTGAGTTGCGGCAGGAAATTATGAGAAAAGCAATGACGGTACTCCATAGCATTCCATAGGTGTTACCAATAATGTCAGAACCCCTGGGAGAAGAGCATGAACTCCAAAGGGGAGTATTTTGAAGGGGATTAAATAAAATTTCTGAAATTTACCAAATTGATTTTTTTTATGCCCAAAGATTGGATGCTTCTTGAATGCACCTCATATATATATATATATATATATATATATATATATATATATAACCTTTTTGCGTTTTGACTCTTTCCATCTTGTCAAATCTATCAACACTGGCCACATACACGTCTTCCCCACCCAAAACCCTACAAGCCTCTTTCCCTTTATTAAAAATCACACTCTCCTACCTTCTACACCGATAAAGACAAAACAGACTAATGCATTCACTTCAATCATTTTCAAAAAAAGTTTCGTACATGAAGAATCAAGCACGGATCGGATTTTTACTAATAATGCCATCTACAACGAATTCACGCCAGCCACAACGTTGGTGAGTCTTCCTTGTTTCTCTGTTTATTTCTTGCACAGCTGATGAAGGACACAGACATGCCCGAAAACTCCAGACTAATAACATTAATCTCCGTGCTTCATTTCTGTCTTGTGGTTAATAATTAATACTTAGTAAATGTTTTTTGCACTGATCACATTGTTACCTTTTCATTTTCCCTTGTTTTATTAACCAGCCTATCTATTTTATACAGTGTAACCCGGATATAAGAGAGTTGTCGGGACCGGAGAAGAAGTCTCTTATATCCGGGGTTGGTCTATTTTGTTTAGGTAAGTATGGCTCTAATTTGGGACCAGAGAACATCTCTCTTATATCCGGGTTACACTGTACTACAAGAAACACATATGGACTCTTTCTTGTAAATATATATATATATAATCTGACATTATTTCTTTTTACTATAAACATTATCTTTAATAGGGACACATATTTATTTCCATGATAAGAAAAAGGATACAGGTTCGATTCCTGTTAAAGGCAGACTTTCTTTTGTAGGACTGCTCCATGTAGATGGATTGTTATTAATTGCACCAGTTGTTAAATAATAGTTAGTTTAGTATGCTATTATTTTTAGGGGGAAGTGTATCTCTGCTCTGACTTCTTCAGGTTGACCTTAGAGATCAGATACAAGACAAAATAAGGAAGTCAGTATTGATTGGCTGAGTCAGCATAGGAAAGGAGAAAGAAATAGGTTTTTCAGGGAGTTGTTTCTTAACTGTTGAACAATGAAGATGTGTTTCCTTTCATGTCTGGAATTGCTCTGCAGTGAATAGGTAGAAAATATAAACGTCAACATTAATAAACTAGCTAAGTTTTAAATTATCTCTGTTGATGTCTTTTATCACTGAACTCCAATACATTTCATGACCAGGCCGGGAGAAGACTAGAGAATATACAATATTGTATTAGATTAGTGATGTTGACATCTCAGCATCTCAACATAGTCAGGAAAAAAAAAAAAAGAGGTATAGCACCTCAAATACATGTACTCATTAAAAATAATATTTGTAGCAATAAGACATAATACTGGATTAAAATTCCTTTTAAAAAATTAATATTGTTAATGTTTTGGGTATGAAACTGAAGCTTGTAGATATAGATTTGTAGATTCAGTTTCCATAACCAAATTGGTAAAGGCACGTTTCAGTTAAAGAAATGATTTTCTGTATTGAAAAAGGAGATACAGGTTCAATCCCTGTCTGTTGCACAATCTTTCTTTAGTAGGCTTACAGCCACATCCTGTTGAAACTCTGTTTCCTGTATGACTACCAAAGTTAAGGAATATCAAGCTTTGTTAGTACCTAGATGAGTGACTGCTGAGGAACAGCAGGTGCTGTAAGCTTTGATGTGCAGGTGGTGCAGTAATAAATAATGGCTTGGAATTGGTAATCAGAGAACTGAGTTCCAATTCCAGTTGGGTTTGTTATATTCACTTACATGTAAATACCCTTGGGAAAGATATGAATCTACCTCTTCTCCCTCCCCTTAGCTATGGGTTTGTTTCTTAAGACTTGTATCACTAAACCATTATATGTAAAAAAAATACAACTGAAAAATACTTTAAATAACCCACAAAGGGGTTGATAAACTGTAGAAAATGAATCAACCTCAGTCTAGGCCAGTTGTTATTTATTTCACCATGTATTAGGTTGGTGCAAAAATAATGACGTAATAATGTCGTTTTTTGACGTATTTTTTAACGTCAAAAAACGACATTATTTTTGTATCAACCTAATACAAAAATAAAAAAATAGGGAGAGCAACTTATAAAAAAGATAAACTGCAAACATTTTTGGTTGAAATTGGATTTCAACCAAAAACATTTGTGGTTTATCTCCTAAAAGTATATGCTTTTCTCTCATTGGAACAACTATAACCTCTTCCCTGTGTGTATATATATATATATATATATATTTATATTTGTGTATTTGGGCAGCAATCTCTCATTTACACAAGTTTCATTAAAAATGACTGACAAGATACTGTGGTTAAGATTTTTATTTTTAATAATTTTTTAAGGAAAGTAAAAAAAAAATTATATAAAAATCTTAACCACAGTACCTTGTCAGTTGTGTTTAATGAAACTTGCATATCTCTCTCTCTCTTTCTCTCTCTCTCTCTCTCTCTCTATATATATATATATATATATATATATATATATATTCATGAATCATTCATACAAAAAACAAATACAGAGGTTAATGATTTAAATGGCGAGAATACTCTGTCGCAAACTATATAAATAAGATACATCAACCCCGAACCTGTATATGAATGATATGATCCCTGTTTATAAATTCCAGTTGCATAAGGTCTTTTTAATTTTACAAGCTTTCATCTGTTCCTACAGACATCATCAGGTATGGAAGTAGATTTTGTTCTTGTTTTTACTTCTCATTAATAAGAGGACAACGAAAATAGAGATGTAATCTGGAAAAATGCTATGAGAAATGTGTTATTGTTTTGGAACATATATATATATATATAACTTCAGATATAACTAAAAGTATATCTGTAAAAGGACAATATTCCTTTTGCCTTTATTCATATATATGTGTGCATGTATATATATATATATATATAGTAAAGGTAACAAATCCATTTGTATATAATCCTAGTGGATCCTTGTAATATAAAATATTAAAACTGATCCACAAATGAGCTCAATGTATTTATTATTACAGAGCAAATAATTAATATTAGGTGATTTGGGATTTTTACTGCTTATTATATAGATACATACATATATATATATATATATACACATATATATATATATATATATATATATATTTATATTTATTCCTTTAGTTAAATAATTTTACCACCTATAAATTCCTCGGCTGAGTCCAACATACTCATGTAGGTGTGAGAAAAATTCTAATGAATGAATTTATGAATGACTTTGTTACCTGGGTGAGAAAATATAGAGATGGTTTTATATCTGTGATAGTAGACATTCTTTTATTTTGTGAGATAAAGGTTAGCTCCTTGTTTGGTAAAAAAATTCAATCCTTTGGTGGTGAAACTGAAGTGACCTCTTCAGGGTGCAGGCTGGTGGTGTCATATATGGAGGCCATGAATTGTCCAGATTTTTGCCCCACCCCCCTCCATACTTACCCGTACTGACAAAATCTAAAGGAATACAGGGCATTAAATTTGGGAATAGCTTGGCTGTAGGAGTTTCCAAGTTGCCTGGAAAGTTCTCAGTATTGACAACTGATCATCTTTGGGGCTCCACTCTGGGTATCCAGTTTGGATTTACTTGCATAGTTGTTCCATATTGGATATGACCATAAAACAGCAAAGATTTTAAATCAGGGTTTTCCTTTCCCTATATGAACTGGATTCCAGAGCTGTTGAGCTCCATCTACCCAAAATAGCTGATTATGAGGCACTGGTTTGGAGTTGGACTTAGTTGTCAGAGGCTATTTGAGATGCATACCATGGAAGCATTTTATAAACAATGGAAACTTGTTTCCACTATCAACCAGGTTATGACAACCCTTGGAACATTATATACATTACATGTTTTACAAGCTCCAACAAAATGAACAAACGTCCTGGGTAAGACAATAAACTACATCCAACAGCAAGGCCTCTTATCAGGAGGTTTTTAAGAGCAGGGAACTACCTCTTAATTGCTGGTGTTCCCAGGTCCACCCTGACTTAGGATGGTAGCACTTCCAGCTATGGGAAAATAGTTAACCCTGAAACTGAGCACTATGAAAGGGTAAAAATAGGTTTTAATACCAGCAATACATTTTTGTAAAAAATTATTGCTAGCAATAAAAATCTTGTTGGCATTAAATAACCCATTGGGGTTGATATGCCATAAAACAAACCAAACCAAAACAAAACAAACAGTTTTTAAATAGGTAAAGAAAAACATTAGAAAGCAAGACAAATTATGAAATAGTATATAAATAAACAAATAGAATATTGAAAATTTTGTTAATTTTAGAAAAAGGTGTGAGAAAGAAAAAATGAAAATATAAATCAGGATTTAAGCTTAGAATACTCAGAGATTATAAAGTCATTATTTAACATACAATAAAATCATTTATACGGCCTTTTTCACAGCACTAACCCCTAAACTATCAACTGAAAGAAAAAAATGAATGAAAACAGAAAATTCAAAGTTGATAAATAAAACAATAACTGAAAGTAAAAATAAGACAAACGATCTTCAGGTTAGTTGCAAATAAATAAATAAATACTATCTTTATCGTCGTGTTCACAACGTTTCAGCCATTGTACGCTCTGGCCTTCTTCAGTTGATTGGAATTTCGAACAATGTAAATAATGTAAATAATTACAATACCTCATCTCAGGAATATAGACAAATAAATGCTAATAGAGAAAAAAACTGATAACTGTGGAAAAATTTGAAAGAAATAATAATAAACAATACATAACTTCAAATAAATATAATAATCATGATAAATTAACAGATCCCGACAGCTATTAGGCATTAAATAACCCATTGGGGTTGATATGCCATGTTCAAATTTAGCTTCAGTCGTTATTGTCCTCATATATTTGCATCAACTGTGCCTCTTACTCTGTCCCCCTACCTTGAGTGGCTCTCTTGTTCAGCAAGAAATTCAATGCAAAACACTGTCATTGTTACCTTAAAAGTTGAAATGTTTCAACAGTAGCTATTACTGTTGAAACATTTCAACTTTTAAGGTAACAATGACAGTGTGCCTTTTCATTTCTCATGTCAATTTTTTTTTATGTGATTAAATATAATTTAATATTTAAAAAAATATTTATACATTATTATTATTGTTGTTTTAATAAGCATTATCACATAGCCCAAATAGCCATATTGTGGAAAAAGGAATTTTTGATAATATACACATTTTTTACGTATTTATGGTTATTTTTTAACTATCAAAAACAACATTCTTGTAGATGTAGTTATAGATAATATTAAATATTAATTACTAATTTTTTTAATTAATAACTATTTGTGCTCAGTTGTTGATATTAATAGCTATCTGCTGATGTGTTAAAATTTTGGAATAATGCAATAATAAAAATTTAAATTTCATCTTTCTGATAGATGTTGTGATCTGTAAATAAAATAAATAATAATTTCAGATTATATTAAATTATTATATTACTTTTAAGCAATATTTACTTTTTCAGTTAAACTTAAAATCCATTCATTTTTTGGAGCTTTGACATAAAACGTCATCTTTCCTTGAGTTCAGAATATCAATATCTGTGATGCATTTACGTATGTTAACATGATCTCATCAAGTTCAAAGCACCGCCATCAAGTAAAAGAAATTACTAGATTATTATTTCATATATTGTCTGTTCTCACCAACTGTCAAGTTATCATAACTGGAGGTTAAGTGACAACAAGCTTCCTGAAATTTCCAGCACTTTCCCCTGTATTCACTATTCAGTGGAGGTGAAGGGGGGTGCTAAAAAAAAAAAAGTGACACTAGTATAACCCCACTAAGCTCACCCAGTCTTATAAGAGTACACCAGTCACATGCATTACTGTTAAATGGGTATGATAAGGTGATGGGTTTTGATAGAAGCTGTCCATAACCTTGATAGAAATAACTCCAGGTCAGGTAATCCAGTCCGTTCGGGTTGACTCCAGATGAGGGTGTTCCTAAATATCGAGATGTGATACTCAAGTTGCCTTGTAGCTTTGTCCTTCAGACTTGAAGGGAAAAAAACACCCTCACAACACACCTGGGTATCACTGTCCTTCATTGTTCTTGCTCATGAACAAAGATACACAGGGCATCACTCCGTAGGAGACACACCCAACTGGTCAGGGTCAGTCAACTAACAAGCAAATCTGTCATGTTGAACTGGATATTTACTGTATCACATCTTAATTATCTAAGATAAAACATGTACATTTTAATGGCCCAATCATTTAAGGTTAGTAGCCATGCTTAGTATATAGCATGAGAGCATTTACTATTATTATTATTATTATTATTCATGTATTTCTGTCTTTACAATAAGTCTTGAACATACTTCAGTACTCTCCACTGGGTTCTGGCCTTAGACCATTCAGCCACAGCATGCCACATCAGATGCTGGTTTCTCCTACAAAGGGGGACATAAAATAAAAATTGAACTTGGTCGCATGATCTTTCATTATTGATGGTGATACTTGAGTTGACTCAGTTTTATTTTTTATTCTTCATTTATCTTATGTTTTTTTATATATATATATATATATATATATATATGATATTATAAATTAATTGATTTAAAATATGGTTTTTCTGCTACCATGTTTCAAAAATGGAAGGTCTGAAAAGTTACTCCAAAATTCGCTTGAGGATGAAATGGAACTAAAGTCTTTAATTTAATTACAAAATTAAATTCGGACCTTCCATTTTTGAAACATGGTTAGAACTGTGTAGCAGAAAAACCATATTTTAAATCAATTAATTTATAATATTAATGCTCTGTAAATTTACATTGAGCACTATTTTGTAAAAGTAAAAATATCTATAAGAACACCGGATTATATATCTTGCTGTTCTTTCTTTTTATTTATATATATATATATATATGTTACATATTATGAAATAGACAAAGTTCGACAATTATTTTAAGGCATTTTTTATGTTTATATGTTCTTTTTATAAATAAAATATTTCGGGCTGGTAAATGTTGTTAATACTGTTTATTATAAACAGAGCATTTCCTTAAATATTTGTATCTATAAAAAGGACATATAAACATAAAAAATGTCTTTTTATATATATATATATATTTATATATATATATATACACACACACAAATGAAAGAAAGAGCAAGTGGAGTAAAAATTCACTGTTTGTAGCATTTATTTTTTAAAAAGTGCTCAATACAAAGTAGAGCAATATATTACTAGTGTAGTTGTGCCATCAAAATTGACAGCAAGTAGAAATGGATTACAAGTAATATGTGTTGTAAGTAATTTTTGTTTGAACAATTTTGTAATTTAAAATAGTTTGTTGATAATGTTAATAATTTAACAGTATACAATTTATCAACACAGGAAAGTTATTTCTATTTTATCCCCATAAATGTTACATATTTACAACCCAAATTTTTTTTACTGTCAAAAGTTCCCAAAGCACAATAACATAAAGCTGTTCATACTTCTACTGGGGTTTTTCTTAAATGTCAAAATTATGAGTGACGAGATTCAATAGAATTTATTTCTTGCTGTGAACTGTGTCGCCCTAGGGAGTGGGTCTCTTTGTAGTTCATCACACCCTCCCTTGCCAACTCATTCAAAGAGGAAAACAAAGAAGGGGATTGGTTGGAGTTACCTTTGTCTGTGTAGACATGAATGGAGACTTTTGCACACTGCTCCTCAATTGTTACACACAAAAAAATTATATATATATATATACATATATTTAAGGATGGATATATAATATATATATATATATAATTTAAGGATATATATATATATAATTTAAGGATATATATATATATATATATATATATATATATATATATAATTTAAGGATATATATATATATATATATATAATTTAAGGATATATATATATATATATATATAATTTAAGGATATATATATATATATATATATAATTTAAGGATATATATATATATATATATATATATATATAATTTAAGGATATATATATATATATATATATAATTTAAGGATATATATATATATATATATATATATATATAATTTAAGGATATATATATATATATATATATATATATATAATTTAAGGATATATATATATATATATATATATATATATAATTTAAGGATATATATATATATATATATAATTTAAGGATATATATATATATATATATAATTTAAGGATATATATATATATATATATATATATATATAATTTAAGGATATATATATATATATATATAATTTAAAGATATATATATATATATATATAATTTAAGGATATATATATATATATATATATATATAATTTAAGGATATATATATATATATATATAATTTAAGGATATATATATATATATATATATATATAATTTAAGGATATATATATATATATATATATATATAATTTAAGGATATATATATATATATATATATATATATAATTTAAGGATATATATATATATATATATATATATATATATAATTTAAGGATATATATATATATATATATATATATATATATAATTTAAGGATATATATATATATATATATATATATATATATAATTTAAGGATATATATATATATATATATATATATATAATTTAAGGATATATATATATATATATATATATATATATATAATTTAAGGATATATATATATATATATATATATATATAATTTAAGGATATATATATATATATATATATATATATATAATTTAAGGATATATATATATATATATATATATATATAATTTAAGGATATATATATATATATATATATATATATATAATTTAAGGATATATATATATATATATATATATAATTTAAGGATATATATATATATATATATATATAATTTAAGGATATATATATATATATATATATATATATATAATTTAAGGATATATATATATATATATATATATATAATTTAAGGATATATATATATATATATATAATTTAAGGATATATATATATATATATATATAATTTAAGGATATATATATATATATATATATATATATATATATATATATAATTTAAGGATATATATATATATATATATATAATTTAAGGATATATATATATATATATATATAATTTAAGGATATATATATATATATATATATAATTTAAGGATATATATATATATATATATATATATAATTTAAGGATATATATATATATATATATATAATTTAAGGATATATATATATATATATATATATATATATATATAATTTAAGGATATATATATATATATATATATATAATTTAAGGATATATATATATATATATATATATATAATTTAAGGATATATATATATATATATATATATATATATATATATATAATTTAAGGATATATATATATATATATATATATATATAATTTAAGGATATATATATATATATATATATATATATAATTTAAGGATATATATATATATATATATATATATATATAATTTAAGGATATATATATATATATATATATATATATATAATTTAAGGATATATATATATATATATATATATAATTTAAGGATATATATATATATATATATATATAATTTAAGGATATATATATATATATATATATATATAATTTAAGGATATATATATATATATATATATATATAATTTAAGGATATATATATATATATATATATATATAATTTAAGGATATATATATATATATATATATAATTTAAGGATATATATATATATATATATATAATTTAAGGATATATATATATATATATATAATTTAAGGATATATATATATATATATATAATTTAAGGATATATATATATATATATATATATATATATATATATTTAAGGATATATATATATATATATATATATATATATATATATATAATTTAAGGATATATATATATATATATATAATTTAAGGATATATATATATATATATATATAATTTAAGGATATATATATATATATATATAATTTAAGGATATATATATATATATATATAATTTAAGGATATATATATATATATATATAATTTAAGGATATATATATATATATATATAATTTAAGGATATATATATATATATATATAATTTAAGGATATATATATATATATATATATAATTTAAGGATATATATATATATATATATAATTTAAGGATATATATATATATATATATAATTTAAGGATATATATATATATATATATATATAATTTAAGGATATATATATATATATATATAATTTAAGGATATATATATATATATATATAATTTAAGGATATATATATATATATATATATAATTTAAGGATATATATATATATATAATTTAAGGATATATATATATATATAATTTAAGGATATATATATATATATAATTTAAGGATATATATATATATATAATTTAAGGATATATATATATATATATAATTTAAGGATATATATATATATATATAATTTAAGGATATATATATATATATATATATAATTTAAGGATATATATATATATATATATATATATAATTTAAGGATATATATATATATATATATATAATTTAAGGATATATATATATATATATATATATAATTTAAGGATATATATATATATATATATATAATTTAAGGATATATATATATATATATATAATTTAAGGATAGATATATATATATATATATATATATATATATAATTTAAGGATAGATATATATATATATATATATAATTTAAGGATATATATATATATATATATATATATATATATATATATATAATTTAAGGATATATATATATATATATATATATATATATATATATATATAATTTAAGGATATATATATATATATATATATATATATATATATATATAATTTAAGGATATATATATATATATATATATATATATATATATATATAATTTAAGGATATATATGTATATATATATATATATATATATATAATTTAAGGATATATATATATATATATATATATATATATATATATATATATAATTTAAGGATATATATATATATATATATATATATATATATATATATATATATATATATATATAATTTAAGGATATATATATATATATATATATATATATATAATTTAAGGATATATATATATATATATATATATATATATATATATATAATTTAAGGATATATATATATATATATATATATATATATATATATATATATATATATATAATTTAAGGATATATATATATATATATATATATATATATAATTTAAGGATATATATATATATATATATATATATAATTTAAGGATATATATATATATATATATATATATATATAATTTAAGGATATATATATATATATATATATATATATATAATTTAAGGATATATATATATATATATATATATATAATTTAAGGATATATATATATATATATATATATATATAATTTAAGGATATATATATATATATATATATATATATATAATTTAAGGATATATATATATATATATATATATATATAATTTAAGGATATATATATATATATATATATATATATAATTTAAGGATATATATATAT
This sequence comes from Acanthosepion lycidas, assembly GCA_963932145.1. NCBI lineage: Eukaryota > Metazoa > Mollusca > Cephalopoda > Sepiida > Sepiidae > Acanthosepion > Acanthosepion lycidas. The sequence continues at coordinate 3,742,719 of OZ010606.1, read as the reverse complement.
ATATATATATATATATAATTTAAGGATATATATATATATATATATATATATATAATTTAAGGATATATATATATATATATAATTTAAGGATATATATATATATATATATATATATATAATTTAAGGATATATATATATATATATAATTTAAGGATATATATATATATAATTTAAGGATATATATATATATATATATATATATATATAATTTAAGGATATATATATATATATATATATAATTTAAGGATATATATATATAATTTAAGGATATATATATATATAATTTAAGGATATATATATATATATATATATATAATTTAAGAATATATATATATATATATATATATATATATATATATATATATATAATTTAAGAATATATATATATATAATTTAAGGATATATATATATATAATTTAAGGATATATATATATATATATATATATATATATATATATAAACAAAATATTACATCTTTTCTGAAAGTTAAAGGTAGGAGTTATAAGGTCAGAATTAAAAATATGCTTGTGGGTGTGTCTTGATTAACCAATTCCAAGTCAGATCTCCACTAAATAGAAAAATACGGTCAGAGGGTGAAGGTGGTGGTAAGTTATTTTTTCATGTCATGATAAACTGGCACTTAGGCATGTCATCATTGACAATTGTGGAGAATATGACAGTGACAAATGTATCATGAATATAGCTAAATATCACATTCTATTTGTTGAGGTCGTAGGTGAGGTTAATCAGAAACAAGTTTGTTTTTTTTTGTTTTTTTTTATACATTCAGGGAGCTTTTTTTTTTAAATTTTTTAAAAATTTGTTTCTAATAACTTTACATCTTATTTTTCTATTTAGCATAGATCTGACTTGCATTTGGTTAATCAAGACACACCCACAAGTATATTTTTAATTCTGACTTTATGCCCCCCCACCTTTAATTTTCAGAAAAGAGGTAACATTTTGTTTTTAAATTTCCTTGAAAAATCATTTTTGTCATCAGTTACCACCCATCACCTGAGGAAGTACAATCATAGTATTGAATCATGAAAGCTTTTGTGTAGCGATGCAGAATTTAAAAAAAATAAAATAGTTTAATTTAATAATAAAACAATAATAAAAAAATTTTTAACAATAAAAATATTATAATAATAATTATATATATATATATAAAAAGAAAGAACAGTTAGATATATAATCTGGTGTTCTTATAGATATTTTTATTTTTACAAAATAGTGCTCAATGTAAATTTACAGAGCATTAATATTATAAATTAATTGATTTATAGCGGAAAAACCATATTTTAAATCCATTAATTTATAATATATATATATATATATATATATATATATATATATATATTTGTGTATTTAGGCAGCAAATTCTCTTTTAGGCATGTCTGACTGAATAAATTACAGTCTGATAATTTTTAATAAAATCAGTTATACTCACAAATAACCTTTCATGTACTGATGTTAAAGCATGAGAGAAATGTGCTATAGCCGTTTAAATTTTTTTTATCAAAAGTACTTGGGAAATGAAAACAAAATTCAGATTACAACTCTGTTTTCGTTGTCCACTTACTACTGAGAGTAAAAACAAGAATACAATCTATTTCATACCTGAGGATGTCTGTAGGAACAGACGAAAGCTTGTAAAATAAAAAGACCTAATGCAACTGAAATTTATAAAACATTATCTTTTCATTCATAAACAGGTTCGGGGTTTTTGTATATTATTTGAATTGTTCACAAAGATGGATTTCTCGCCATTTAAATCATTAACCTTTGTATTTGTTTTATGTATGAATAATTCATGAATTTGTAAATTAATTGCACCTTTATTGAAATTAAATAAATATATATATATATATATATATATATATATATATATATGGATTGGGATCAAATACAGGTAAAATATGGATTGGAATCTGACAGTATGATAGGGTAAAGAACAAATAAGAAATATTTATGAACTTGACATGTTTTGCATTTATTAAAACTTCATCAGAGAATGAGATATACTCCCCACATCATTTCATCTTCTGTGCTAGAAAATGAGCATGCAAAATCCACAAATCAAAAAGAAAATGAGACATTGCAGATAGTACTTCTAACATTAATGACACAAACTTTATAATCCTTTCATAATCTAACACACTTTCTAAAAAACTTGTAAATAAATTAGTTCTCCACAAACACTAATTCTTTACCACCAACTCCAAGAAAATCAGAGAATATAATTAGGAAGAAAAATAGATCCAACACTACTTCAAATACAGCAATTTATCAAATAAAGTGTTTGCAATGTAGATACACTTATATTAGAGAGACATCTCGAAGTCTAAAAGCCCACATCTATGAATACAAGAGGGACCTATGCTGCGACAACCATTTAAACTCAGTTGTAATACACAGGAACAAGACTGGTCGTAACTTTGATTTTGCAAATGCCACCCTAATTAAAAAAGAACATTATTCTTTACATAGGAAATACTTTGAGGGAGTTGTGATAAATATTTTACCAATTAGAAACATGTTAGAAATACTATATTACATCACCAACTGTTATTAAATTCATTTTGGAAGAATCTCATGTATATTTAACTACCACTGCCATGAGAAGTGTTGGCATAAAAACATTCCCAAATCAACATGCAAACAACCTCCAAATATAAATACAGTGTAACTCGGATATAAGAGAAACCCGGTCTGGTCCCAAATTAGAGCCTGTGTTAATGTATATAAAATAGACCAAACCCAGATATAAGCGAAACCCGGATATAAGAGACTTCTTCTTCAGTCCCGACAACTCTCTTATATCTGGGTTACACTGTAATGCCTATGAGACACACACAAACAAATATATTATCTGAATCCCACACAGACAAACAAGAATTATGTTATACACATGAATTATACACACCAATGATACAAGTCAAATGCATGTGAAGCCTGCTTAACCAATGAAAATCAAACAATACAAAATAAAAATATCAAAAATTTTTTTCTATATCTCATTATCTGATGAAGCTTTAATAAACACAAAACATGCATATTTACAAATATTTCCTATTTGTTCTGTAACACTAGAGAAAATGGCTGACCTCCAGGAGGAAAAAGGATTTGGACATGTCTTGCATGTAAAATATTCCCCAAAAGAAAATGGCGGCTTTATGAGTCGTATATTTTAAAAAAAGATAGATTTTGGAGTCAGACAGACTTTCACGAGAATCTTATTTAACATATGCAAAACTGAACTAGAAAAAAAATGTGCTTGAATGGGGCGGGGGAGGGATAGAGGGAGGTGCAACTGTTGTAGTGAACAGGAGATATGTGGTCTTGGTTTGTTTAACTTATGCTACTATGTTGAAGGAAACAGATTAGGGAAATTTATTACAAGCCAGAAGAAACTGACTGCATGTTCTTCATCCTATTCTATCTCATCATATATAGATGATACGTTACTGTTCTTTTCATAAATTAATGATCCAACGATTGTCTCCTGATGAGATATTAGTTGAAAGTGCCTTAGAGACTAATAAAATTAAAATCAATAAATTCCTAGTTTTTAAAACTGTATATAAATTTTGTACCTCTAAACATTTGTATGTATGTATGTATGTATATATATATATATATATATGGTTGGATAGATGTGAGCTTGTGACCCTGGGTTTCACGCTTTAGCAATCGCCAGACAAACTCACATCTATCCAACCATATATGTTAGCTCTATCTCTGATATTGAGCGCTTTCTAATATGTACCGTGCATATAATATATAAATAATTATACACACATATATATATATTTATTTATATTTATATACACACACTTTTCACACACACACACACACACACATACATATATATATATATATATATATATATTATATATATTTATTATATATATATATATTTATATATATATATATATATATATATATATATATATATATTGAAGAGTCGAATAGAGAGATCTGGTTCATCGTGTCCCACAAGGCCCCCAAACAACCCCCGGCAGGTTTTGAATTCAGAGTTGTTCTTCTTCTAGACCAGTTGCCACACAAGGCTATAGAACCCAGTCTGTCCTGCTATTTACCCATAGCTGCAGGGAGAAGAATTTAATATATATATATATATATATATATATATATATATATATATATATATATATATATATATATATCGTGGACTCTCCTGTTGTATATGACATATGAGGGTCAAGCAACTCAGTTCCTAGTAACCGACAGCCAGACACTAGCATATATGAGATATGATTTAATTATAGTGATAGCATTACAAATTGAAGGCAAGACAATCCATCCCTTTGAAGTACCAAAAAATCAACAAGTCAAATGAAACCTGATTAACCAATGAAAATCAAACTACAAAGAAGTAAAATAACTGATTCTCTGATGAAGCTTTAATAAAAGAGAAACATGTTAGATTGATAAATGTTTCCTATTTGTTCTTTGTCTTATCATCCTGTCAGATTCTGATCCATATTTGATCTCAACTCTCTCTCTCTCTCTCTCTCTATATATATATATATATATATATATATATATATATATATATTATGCTTTCTGATTTACTTTTACATCAATTATACTTTTATATCATTTATATAAATTATTCTTTGAGTTCTAATTTCTTTAATTGTCTGCTCATTAGTGAATGGATTATTTTTGGTTTTGGCTCTCAGTGTGGGGTAGGGGTTAAATATAGGCTTTGCAATAAATGTTTATCCAGTAGGGGTTTATCTAGATGTTGTGGTGTCATTTCTACTTTAATCTTGATATATTCAACTGAATGCCAGTTGTTATCAAAAGAGATAACCAAGTTCTCAGCAGAGATGGTATCTACTTGCATATTTTACTCCATAATAAAGCCTGGTTGTATTGTGAGGTAATATGTAAAGGTGATCTTGAAAGCAAGCCTGAACTCAGGGTCATCATCTGATAGGGGCTTAGTTGGGGGCATCACCAATAACATTGCAGTTGGTACAGGAATAAATATATATAAATAAATGATGTATTTTGTTTTTCATCTGACATTTTTATTAATTCAAATGTTATTTTTAGTAGATACCAGTGTTTGAATAGATACCCACTTTTTTTTTAAACAGCGTATATTACATTTACAGGCCTTCATACTCAAGAAAACTTAAACACAATGAGATATGACGTTCTCTGTGGGCAGTGACTAAATAATCGTGAGCATGCCACAGTATGCAGTGGTTTCTGCTACAAAGGTGGGATACAAGTTCAGATATTGATATTCATTAAGAATAATGTTTGGAGTATTAAATAAAGAATATATATATATATATATATATATATATATATATATATATATATATATATATATATATATATATATATTTCTAACTTTGAGTTTCATGTACAATGCAATCTTCAGGTGCTGAGCTAAGACTGACCATGACATAATCTAAATTTTGTTAAATTTATCTGATTATTGCAATGATGAGTCAGTTCATATTTTATAAGGGAATTGTTTTTTTTTTTAAATATTGCATTTAACCCTTTGAGACCTGAGTTCCTGAACAATTTTAACCGTTCTGCTTGAGCTCCTGAGTCAAAATTTGCAAATAATTAGCATGTAATGTTTCATGGTAGATATAAAAATAATTACAAATAATTATATGTGTTTTTACCCACCATTCAATCGGTGGCTGGGCATCATGTCATTTTTCTCTACCACTGGTACAGCAGTGGCCAGGGCTCAAAGGGTTAATATAAATGTAACTAAAAAAAATATTATGAATTTTATATGTAAAATAAACAGAAAAAAGTACACATCCCCACAAATTATTTACTTCAAGTAATAAAAGTAGGGTTAAAATGAAACTCCAAGTCATGCTACTGGTGAGGAAAAAACGCATATGTATTAATATATAGTTTATACCTCTGTTATATTGCATCAAGCACTATTTTATTAACACCAACACTCAATGTGCAATATTATAAATTTCAAATATATATTGTTAAATATAACAAACAACAAATGTCTATTATGTTTGATCAGGAGCCATTCTAAGCTTCATATAGTGGCTTTAGTTTCGGGAGAAAATAAAGAGAAAAGTGAGTTGAAAGGAACAGATCAAGGAACAGCCTAATAAAAAAAATCCAAATGTTAGACTGTTTGTGTCTTTATTTTCTCCCAAAACTAAAGCCACTATATGAAGCTTAAAACGGCTCATGATCACACATAATAGGCATTCGTTGTCTATTATATTTCACAATATATGTTTAAATAATGACCTGCTGCCCCAATACACTAAATATATATATATATATATATATATATATTAAACAAATGAATAATAAAGTGGAAAAAATTCTGTATAATGTGTTTCATCATCTACAAGGACTTCATCAGATGAAATGTTTTACGCAGCCATGTTTTCTACTTGTCATTTATTTTCCTAACATTGATTTATTTTTAATCTGACATTACTTCAAAAATTACTATAGTGGATACTCATATTTGAAACAGATGACCTGTTTTTATTTTAGATATTTGAGAAAATTTTAAATCAATCCCTGTCAGTTTGGTTTGTTTTACGGCATATCAACCTCAATGGGTTATTTAATGCCAACAAAATTTTCATTATTGGTAATATTTTTTTTCCAAAAATCTATTTTTGGTAATATTTTTTCTTTTAAAAATCTATTTTGATTAAGAATTTTCCTTCGCTGGTAATATTTTTTTTTCAAAAATTTATTGCTGGTAATAATTTTTTTTTTACAAAGTATTTCTTATATTAAAACCTATTTTTACACTTACATAGCACTTGTTTGGGGGTTAACTATTTGCCCATAGCTGGGACCCTAACAGTTGCTACCACCCTAGGTCAGGGTTGACCTGGGAACATCAGCAATTAAGAGGTGCTTCCACACTCTTCAAAAGCTCCTGATCCAGGGGCCTTGCTGTTGGACCTAGTTTATCGTCTTACCCAGGACATGGATGTAGTTTATAGTCATACCCAAGATAGCAATCCCTGTCAGAGAACACATTTACTTCATTAAGTTTTCTTGAATATGCAGGCTGATAGACTAACCGTAATACAGACTGTTTCAAATAAAACTGGGAAAATCTATTTCAAATATGATTATTCATTATAATAACATTTGAAGCAGCAGAAATTTTTATGCATATATGTATGTGTGTGTATATATGTATGTATGTATGTATATATATATATATATATGGTATAAAATAATATGTTGTAAAAGGAGGCTAAACACAGCCATGAAAAAAACCACTAATTAAAAAAGCTCAATATAAGATTCCAAAATTGGAAAGTAGAAGATTCTTCTATTTGCCTGGAGAGACCTTGTGTTTGAAACCCAGGTAATAAGGTAGATTGCATTTTAGTGTTTTCAAATATATATATATATATATATATATATATATATATATAAGAATAATAAAGCAAAAAGGGAAATTTATCTTAGCTGATGCATATTCTGATGGGCAAGGAAAATGTAAGAATTTTATTTTGCAACAAGTATTTAGAAACAAGAACGAAAAAGTTTTACAAAAATTCTCATGAGCATTTCTTAAATTTAAAAGCCACAGAGAGTAGATGTATTTCAGATATGTGTTATATTAGGACCACTGAATGATCATTAAACTCTATTACAACAATCATAGTTCTTCTTTAAATATAAAAGATTATGTAAGTAAGATTACACTACACTATCAAAATATATATGGGAGTTGAAGAATAAGAGTAAGCATAACCTGGTGATGAGATGATGAAACTCTTAGGTGCCTCATAGATGTTGGCAAAGTTTGTTTTTTTTTTTTTGTTTTTTTTTTTTAGGAAATATTCCAACCCCCACTCCCACAGAGCTTATTAAAACTACCCTGTTTACTGATTTTAAATGTCCCATCCACTTATTGCATATTGAGACCCCATTTTATTAGACACATAAGAGTATGCTTGTAGTGTAAGGTTTAAAATTTGCATGTTGTGACATCATGTTAATGCTAATGATTAAACATTTGGCATTCATTGAAATTTATAAAATCTTTTTAATAAAACTGTTTCACACAAAAATAACTTTCTCAAGTCTACTAACTGCGATTTCTCTTTCTAGCTTTTATGGTCAAATGATGCTGAAATACTGGGTAAGTAGTGTTGAGCCAAGTCAATACTTAGATGGGGGAACACTTAGGAACTTTCAGTATTCACTGGATAAAAAGTAATGTTTACACTGATGCACACGAAAGAGAGGGGATGCGGACATTTTAAACTTAATTTATTTTTCATTTAGTTTCTTTTTGTTTGTTTTTATCCCTTTTGTTTTTTAATATCCCACATTGTAATGAGAGAATTTTTTTTTTTTTATCATTTCATTTCCAGCAAGGCAATTAAGGGGTCACTGAGTATGTGATAATATAAGGAAAAAAAAAAAACAAAGAGGGAGAGAGAACAGTAAAAGAACAAGAATTAAGAAAACCGTAGATAATGATTGACATTCCCGTTAAATTTTTGAAGATCAAAGTTGACTGAGAAGCAAAAAGCTGGAAGAGAGTTCCACAAGTGAAAATTTTGATTTAAGAAACTGTTAACATAGAATTTATGTTTACATCTAGCCATTTCAAATTGCTGTGAATCTAGCACTGCACTTAAATTCATAAAGATCTGCCAAAAAAGGTGAAATGTTATAAGAACCTGTGACATAAATTTATTGTGGATGTTCTAGCAATTAAAGCACTTTTTATACATTTTTATCTTAATAAATTGTTTTTTCTTTTAATGAAAGTAGCATTTTTTAAATCAAAATTATGGTGAGCAACTAATTGAGTATTTTGTTTTAAAAAAGATCCCTTGTTTATTTATATTATCTTTTATTTAGATTCCTTGAGGTTTCTCCTATGTATTTCTTGTGACAATCATTACAGGTAATAGAATAAATTTGTTCTTCACGTTTTAGCTTGTTACTGTATTGTCCTGTATTAATTAAGTCTTTCATTGTTTTAAAAGTAGTTGTAACAAATTTTCTGTTAAGCTTAAATGAATTCTTTTCACTTGTAGATGTGATGGAGGTGGTATATATATATTGGGTTGGTGCATAATTATCAGGCGTTTTTGAAACAATATTTATTATGAAAACAAGAAACATAATTCCACAATGACATTTTCAATTGAGTATGATTATTGACACATTTTCATAATCTGAAAATAAAATATTTTTATTATCAAAAGTAAACAAAACAGCAATTTTTATTGACAAATAACACCTACAAAAACGCCTGATAATTATGCACCCACCCAATATATATATATATATATATATATATATATATATATAATATTTTCTGTTTATATGTTATTTTTAATAGATACAATTTATTTAAGTAAATGCTCTGTTTTTTAAATAAACAGTATTAATTACATTTACTTGTCTGAATGTTCAAGAAATTTAGTAGAAAATATGCATTCTCCAACAGGAATCGAACCAATGTCCTATACAGTACCATCACTTGATCTGATGTGCTATACTACTCAGCTACAAAGAAAGTGTCTAGTTAGAAAAGTCCAATTACTGTTAATAAGCAACAAATCTTCAATGATATTTCCTTTCTAGTGATGAGATTGGCAGTACAGGGAGTGAGAGGGATAAGAAAATGACACATAAGAGCTACTAAAGGTGGGATGTTGTGGAGAGCCATGATTTCCCACATCCTGATAGGACAAAGCATATAGAAGAAGAATATATTTAAAATAAAAAAAGCAGCTTCACTTACCAAACGTTTTGCATCATGTATGTCTTTAATATATTTGATGATCAACTTATCAATTTGAGGTATGCAGCCAGCCTGAAAGAAAAAAAAAATAATTCAATTTCAGTTTTCTTTAGACATGTTCAAGACAGCAGACACATGATCCATTAGGGTCATAGGAACATCGCATGTACTGCAGCTGTAGCAGCAGTGATGTGTCTTGGGCAAAATAGATCCCAATGCTCTTCAGGATGGTTTCAAGTAACAGTTTGCCTTCTCCTAAACTGGTTATCAACCAAGGCAATAGGCCTCAGTCTATACTGTTATTTTAGGGTCATAGTGGCACCACATCTACAACAGCTGTAGCAGCAGTGGTGTGTCTTGGGCAAGATAGCCTGATAGATCCCAATGGTCTTCAGGCTGGTTTCAAGTCACAGTTTTCCTTCTCTTACACTGGTAGTCAACCAAGGCAATAGGTCACAGGGACACCACATGTACTGTAGCCATAGCAGCAGTGGTGTGTGTGACAAAGCCTAACCCTCTCCAGGTTGGTTTCAAATCGGGTTTTCTTTTCCCTTGACTAGTCAACAACCAAGGCTAATAAACTCAATATGTTCTGCTATTTACCCATAACTGAGAAGAGATGGATTAATACCTTTCCTGTAAGTGAATGTAATGAACTTACCTGGAATTCAAATTCTGCTCTCTGATTCTGCAGTCAGAGTCACATTCCATTACTCCACCATGCCTTCTTTGGGGGAAAGGTATGAATCCACGTCTTCTTTCCCAGCTATGGGTTAAATAGTTAGACTTGTATCACTAAACCATTATCATCTCCCAAAAAATTATTAAATATTTTCTAGCTTTAAATAACCCTCAAAGGGTTGATAAGCCATAAAAATAAACGAATCAATCAATCAGCAGGCAAAGAAAAAACATTCCAAAAAATGTATCAAGAGACAAAAATTCCTTTTGGCATGTTTTTGGAAATTTTTTTTTTTAAATAATAACAGTTTAGTGATACAAGTTTCATTAATTAACCCACAGCTGGGGAATAAGAGATGGATTCTTACCTTTCCCCAAAGGTATTTGCACCATTGCTGTTGTGGTAGAAAGCAACCATAGTTGTCTCCCCCTTGAACTATTTAACTATAAAAGAAGTGGTTGAACTTCACTTATGGGAAGTAGTAAAATTGAATTGAATAAAGCTTTACTCCAAGCTTAAACATTCAACTGTTTTTCATCTGATGTAACAAAGAAGCCTAATATGATATGTGAGGATGTCATTTTGAAATCAATAAGATATTACAAAAGTGTTTATTTCTATAAATGGCAAATAGATATTTGCACAAGTGGAAAACACTCTTTCAATCTGCTCTACAAAGGAATTTGAAATTTCAAAAGATAATGATTTAAATACCAATAATATCAGTGTATTTGAGGATTGGTCCATTGCATTTACTTGTTGCAATGACAAACCAAACTGGTTAGTTGTAATTGACATATATTTTTATGACATCTTCAGCGAGTCGAACAAATAATTTGTCATCTTCTCATATTAAATCTTCATAACATTCTCATACAAATTCAGTCATGCAAAGAGATGTTCTGCTGATTCAATGACCTTGTCTTTATGTATTTTTTTAGGGTTCAAAAGGGAACACTGGATTATAATATGACAAAGACATATACGAGATACAACAAAATAGGCATAGAAATACAAACAATAAATTGTTTAGTATATATTTCAGATAAATGATTGTATATTTTAAAGAACACATATATATTTAAAGAAATAAAAAAATTTGGTTATCTGTTGGTGATGGCAACATGTTTTCCCAAGAATATCCAAACATCTGCCTTCTCCAGCAGTTGAAAACAGAAAGAAAGTTTTGATTTTGATTTTATTTCATAGTAAAACACTTGTTCTGATGCGTCATGGAAGTATTCTATATTCTATTTAACTTTTTTTATAATGTAACTTTTTCTTTCTTTATTGTTAATTACCATTATTATCTGCATTTTAAAGTAGTCTTGTATTGCTTAACTTTTAATTTTTCTATTATCAGTAATTATTTTGATTCCAAACAACTACATAGTCTAATAATATAGGTTGATGGCTATTGCTACAATTTCAAGTTGTCTTTGTAGCTTAACTACTTACTAAACATTTTATCAGACCAATAAATATGAAAAAAAAAAAATTTACATCCTTTAACAGTGCATGCAAAATAATTACTTATGCTAATTGATGTAATGGAATAACCTGTCACCCACATGAGTATACTATAGGTAGTAACTACCTACAAGTATCTGTAAGTCAGCAGACTACAGAGTCTAGCTGGGATCTGTTGAGTACGACTTACACAAGAACTACCGACCTTCCAATAGTAGCACTCAATACTGGATTTACTTGTGATGACCTTGTACGTAACTGTTACCTTGATTCTTATTGTACTGGTTTTTACAATAAACCTTTTCTTATTTTATCCACCTTGTTTTTCAAGTATATATTCCTATTAGCACTAACATACACAGGGGATTAATTAAGAATTAGTTATTTTCAAGGATTGTTAAGTCACCAGAATTCTAGTAAAATCTCTGCGGGCTGGATAGTTTGCAGCCTCATTATCAACTGACACCAAATTAGTCTAATAAACTCCCTAACATTTGTTATGGTTATTTTGAGCCCCCAAAAATGTATTTTTAAAAACTAATTTTTTTTTTCAATTCTTGATCTAGTATTTTTTTTAAAATTCATATCAAGGCAATAAAGCTACAAAGACATAAGGGGTTACTGAGTGTGAAAGAGTAAGAAAAAGAGAAATATTATGAAGGTGTGAGAACAATAAAAGAAGAGGAATGAAGAAGACAGCAGATAATGACTGACATTGCATTTAAACATCTTAAGATCAAAGTTGACTTGAAAGCAAGAAGTCAGAAGAGAATTCCACAAGTGAGAAGTGCGAGAAAAGAAACTGTTAACAAAATACTTACAGTTACATCTCACCATTTCAACTGTAAAATAATGAGACCTTGCCGCCAATCTAGTACTGCACTTAAATTCATAAAGTCTAGTTACCATGACTGAAAGTTCACCAGAACAGTTGCCATGAAAGTATTTATAGAAAAGGCAGAGGGAAACTACAATACTGTGGTGTTAAAGTGACTGAAGAAGAGATGCCATGTCAGGACCAATAACATTGCAGATTCTTCTTTGGATTTTATCAAGAATCTCTAAATATATACCAGGAGCACTAGGCCAGATGTAGCAGCAATATTCAAAGGATCGATAAATGGTAATCTTATAAATATGTAAGATAGATTCTGGAGGGAAAAACTGACACAGTGAACCAACTTTCCTAGCAGCTGACCTAGCAAATGATTCAATATAATCTTTCCACTTCATGTCAGCAGAAAACGTTAGTCCAAGAAGGTGCAATATGTCACTCTCCTGGTTAACATCAGCCATTCTGATGGAAAGAGGAAAGGGGTTTCCCAGATAATTAATAGAGAGCAGTTTCATTTTGGAGGAATAAAATTAACAAGCCATTTCCTGCCCCAGTTAATAGCAGATGTTTAGTCACTTTTGAGATCAACTACCAATTTGTCCTTATTGAACCACTGGGGTTTATCTTATGTTAACATGAAATAATCTTATAATTATGTATATAACTTTAATACATACATACATACATACATACATACATTATATATATATATATATATATATATATATATATATATATATATATATATATATATAAGGCTAATACAATTAAAAATGACATTTTGTGTCTATTAATTTTATTGATTGACTTTGCCAAATTATGAAATTCATTTTAGAAGAAAAGAACAAGAAATATAGTCCAAATTTTCAACTTTCTTAAGTTATCATCATGGTAGGTAAAGACAGTTGGTGAGTTTCATAGAAATAGTGTAGGCAAAGTGAGGTAGGCGTACATTTTCTTTATATATATGTTTGTATTTAATGATGGTTGTTGTGTTGTATGTGTATTGTTTCAAGAATCATAAGTCTGTTTTGCTAGTATTTTGGTATTGAGTAGCTGTCTATGTTCCAGTGATCATTATACTACTTATTAATGTGTTGTCAGATGGCATATGGTCTGATAGGTGGCAAGTGAGTCTCTGTGTGAGTGTGGTTATGGTATATCCTATGTAAGATGTTTTATGTTTTTTTTATTTACAATATATATATATATATTAGGTTGGTGCAAAAATAATTTCGTTTTCTCACATAGTAACATATCTTAGAAAACGAAATTATTTTTGCACCAACCTAATATATATATATATATATATATATATATATATTATAATAAAGATATTTATTTATAAATGATAATAAAGAAAAGAGTGCTGAAATTTAATATAATATCGATCCTCCTCCTATATGACAGTGAATCTAGGACAATTTTCTCACAGATGAAGAAGTGACTTGAGGCAAAAGAAATGTGTTTCTACAGAAAGATGCTGAGAATGTCATAGATAGAACATGTGAGAAGCAGCAAAGTTTTAAGGAAAATAGGAACAAAATTTTTTTGTATTTGATATCAGAAAGAGTTGAGATTCCTGGACACATAAGGAAGAAGGAGGGCTTGGAGAATGTGGCACTCACAAGGCATATTGAAGGCAAGTGGGGCAGAGGGAAACTGTGAATAATATATGTAATGAATTTGTGTAAATGAATAGTAGAGGAGGATCAGGGTGGGATAGTAAAGAAAAATCTTTGCTTAGAGTTACAAAGGATAGGAAGTTGTGGAGAGCCATTATCTCCTACATACTAAAGGGACACAGTAGATAAAAAAGAAGAGTTAACTATACCTATATGTATCTAATTTTGTTCTATATTCAACATTAAATACCCCTACCTAACCTACCCGATATTCACTTTGCACTATCAGCCTGAGAAAAGGTATGAACACATCTCCCTCCATTCTCTTCAATCATTGGGCATCATGTTGATGGTAGACAGAAAAAAGAAGGACTAAATGAAGCAAACCATGCTCATATCACTATGCCTCAGGCAGTAATAGATTTAAAATGTTGTAACACTCATTGTCAGCCTTGACAGGGGCCAGCACAAACTGTGGGTAAATCAAGGGCTGCAATAGGAAAGGTGGTAACCAAAGTAGGACATTAAAAACAGCAGGGAAGTTTAGCATCATTGAGAGTTGTTTAGTCTCTGCAAAATAGTGGGGGTTGGGTCTACTTAAGACAAAAAAATGTTCCATGGCCAGGGATGAAGACAGATGTTTATTTTAGGTTTTAAAATGGAGATTCAGACAAAAAAAGGAAACAAACTCAATGACTATCTAAAAATTACAGAGAACTCTATTTATCCATTCCAGTCTGTTAGTAGATATCTCTTTCTTTTTTCTTTCTCTTCCAATCCTTTCTTTCTTTCTTTTTTCTTTCTCTTCCACTCCTTTCTTTCTTTCTTTCTTTTTTCTTTCTCTTCCACTCCTTTCTTTCTTTCTTTTTTCTTTCTCTTCCACTCCTTTCTTTCTTTCTTTTTTCTTTCTCTTCCACTCCTTTCTTTCTTTCTTTTTTCTTTCTCTTCCACTCCTTTCTTTCTTTCTTTTTTCTTTCTCTTCCACTCCTTTCTTTCTTTCTTTTTTCTTTCTCTTCCACTCCTTTCTTTCTTTCTTTCTTTTTTCTTTCTCTTCCAGTCCTTCCTTTCTTTCTTTTTTCTTTCTCTTCCACTCCTTTCTTTCTTTCTTTTTTCTTTCTCTTCCAGTCCTTCCTTTCTTTCTTTTTTCTTTCTCTTCCACTCCTTTCTTTCTTTCTTTTTTCTTTCTCTTCCACTCCTTTCTTTCTTTCTTTTTTCTTTCTCTTTTCTTTCTCTTCCACTCCTTTCTTTCTTTCCTTTTTCTTTCTCTTCCACTCCTTTCTTTCTTTCTTTTTTCTTTCTCTTCCACTCCTTTCTTTCTTTCTTTTTTCTTTCTCTTCCACTCCTTTCTTTCTTTCTTTTTTCTTTCTCTTCCACTCCTTTCTTTCTTCCTTTTTTCTTTCTCTTCCAGTCCTTCCTTTCTTTCTTTCTTCTTTCCAGTCTGTTTGTATATATCTATTTCAGTCTATTTCTTACTTTCTATCTCTCTATCAGTCTATTTCTTTCTTTCGGCCTTTCTTTCTGTCTATCTCTCTCTCAGTCTATTTCTTTCTTTCTTTCTATCCATTCCAGTTTATTTTTTTCTATGTATTCCAGTCTGTTTCTATCTATCTATCTATCTCAATCTGCTCATACATACCACTGTATATTTGTGTAAATCTATCTACCTATATCAGATTATATCTATTCATATTTAATTTATTTTGTTTCTTTCATTGATTTATATCTCATTATATTGTTGTATCTAAGCCCATTCATATCTATCAAACACACACACACACACACACACATATACATATATATATATATATATATATATGATACATTTTTTTGTTTTCTTATGTAAATGTTAGCATATATAAGAAAAGGAATAATTTTTTGTATCCATAGGCACCAGGCCTGTTTGGTGAGTCACTGACTTGAGTTGCATTGTTTTTAGAAGGGAAGGAAATTGATTCTTTACCCAAACTTCTCAGCCAATATGTCCCCCCCACACACACAAAAACCCTTTGTACAAGCCCCCAATATAATGGAAACTCACTGTAAATGGCTTGTGTGACACACTACTCAACAGCAAATTCCTTTATGGATGAATTTCAATCTCACTTACTTATAGACTTTTTAGTAATTGCTTTCAGGTAAATGTTTATTTGAAAATGTAATTATATATATATATATTAGGTTGGTGCGAAAATAATTTCGTTTTCTAACATATGTTACTATGTGAGAAAACGAAATTATTTTCGCACCAACCTAATATATATATATATAGGTAAAAGACAATAGGAAAACTGTATTATTAGCCGACGTGTTTCATCCAATGTGAACTTTTTCAAGGCGAAAACGAAATGTTTTAATAAATTAATTTCGCTTTTGCCTTGAAAAAGTCCACATTGGACAAAATGCGTTGGCTAATAATAAAGTTTTCCTATTGTCTTATACCTTTATAAATATTGTCTTTTTCTGCAGGTTAACTCTGAGAAATTTTTCATAGATATATATATATATTATTTTGGAATCAACCACTCTTTTATACATGTTTCATTAAAGACAACTGACAAGGTACTGCAATTAAGCTTTTTTATTTAATATTTCTTGTGTTCATACAAGTGTTTTCTTTTCTGAACACAAAGTGTGTCCAAAAGTTCTGCATATCCAAGAACTTTCATCTTTTGTTTTAGCCATTATCAAGGACAAATTTTATTTTTAATTTTTAACTGAATGATTGGGCTTTTTTTTAATATATGTTTCTAAAGTTATTGGAATGTTTTATTTTCCAAATATGGTCAGCACATTGTAGCCATGCACATAGTTAATGTTACTCAGTGTTGGCTTTTTATTTTTTATTATTAGTGCTTCCATTATTTTTAATATTTTTTCCACACTAGGACGAGACTATGATACTTGTATTTACTATTAGTATGTTGCCAATGGAGTTTGAAAAGCTTTTGTGTGTGTGTGTGTGTTTAAATGGGTTCTTATTGAGTTATGGTCAGGTAGATGTAACATGAGTCATCAAGATAGGTATGTATATAATGATTCATGAGTTTGGTTTGGTTTTGGACAGTTTTGACACACTTTGTGTCCAGAAAAGAAAACATTTGTATGAACAGAAGAAAAATTAAATAAAAAGGTTAATTGCAGTTCCTTGTCATCAGTTGTCTTCAACAAGATTTATATATATATATATATATATATATATATATATATATGTGTGTATATATATATATATATATATATATATATATATATATATATATATATATATATATATATATACACATATATGTGTATATATATATATATACATACATATATATATACATATATATATATATATATATACATACATATATATATATACACACATATATATATGTATATATATATATATATATATATACATACATATATATATATACACACATATATATATGTATATATATATATATACATACATATATATATATACACACATATATATATGTATATATATATATACATACATATATATATATACACACATATATATATGTATATATATATATATATATATATATACATACATATATATATATACACACATATATATATGTATATATATATATATATATATATATATATATATATACATACATATATATATATATACACACATATATATATGTATATATATATATATATATATATATACATACATATATATATATATACACACATATATATATGTATATATATATATATATATATATATACATACATATATATATATACACACATATATATATGTATATATATATATATATATATACACACATATATATATGTATATATATATATATATATGTATATATATATATATTTTGTTGTAGGTATTTTGGGTTCTGATCATATCCATATCTGAGCTGGATCTGTCCAGTCCTTACTTGTTTATCTTCATAGAGGTCAAAAGTATCTACACTGCCTTGTGGGTGATGAATTATTTTCACCCTACAACCTCTTTCCCACAAACAAAACATTGTAAGCATCTCTCTACTCCTTAATCTATTTCCACTGTATGGCATCACCAATAGAATGTTTAAGTCATTTAGATGAACCAGAATTTTTTATGTGGTGTTTTGCAGCCCAGGCTAGGGCTAAAAAAAAATTGAAAGACAACCAGGCAACAGGCAATAGAGGGAGAAAATTAAATAACTGACCTCTTTCTAGCTTTGGCAGGTTATGAAGATATAATGAAAATTTCTGTTATGACACAACCCAAACAATTGGAGAAGTTGACCTTTGTCAAAGTTTCAGAAATTATAAAAAGAAGTTGACTACTGCTCATGTGTTGTAGAATAAAAAAAATGCAACACATGGCAAGTGTTCTGATGAGCTACATTCCTTAGTTCCACTAGCCCTGATTTTTGAAGCTGGGACTCACCAGTCCACATGCACAAATATTCCATTAGTAAGAAAGAAGTTCCACTCGAATAGATTCTTCCTTAAAATGGTTACTTTGTGGAACAATCTCCCAACAGGAGTTTTTCCTGATAACTACAATTTTAATTTCTTTAAGTTTACGGTTAACCCAATGATTCTCAACGTTGGGTGCATGCCCTACCAGTAGGGCATGGTAATATTTTGGTGGGTACGCATAGGAGGTACCCTCTTCAGCTTACTATATCAACATGAGCTCAAATTTCATTTTGCATTATTATTTCATGATTAAAATAATCAAAGTATATTACAGAATAAAGTTTCATTCAAATAATTTTATATTTCTGCATTTCAGTTCTCTGTTATGTTTTGAAACTATATATATTTAACTGAGTAAAGGTAAAAGACAATAAGAAAATAATTCCTTATTCAAGAAATTCATTTCATGTAGGTTACCCAGGTCGATATACACCTGATGAAGGCCAGAGGATATAACAGCCGAAACGTTGTGATAACAACAACAAAGATGAGGACAATAGTCTGAATATAAATAGTGTAAATAATGATAACTCTTTATCTCAGAAATTCATACTAAAATTTTCTAGTGAGCTCAAATTTTATTTTTCATTATTATTTCATGATTCAAATAATCAAAGTATATTAGAGAATAAACTTTCATTCAAATATTTTATATTTCTACCTTTCAGTTCTCTATTATATGTTTTGAAACTATATATATATATATATATATTTTAACTGTCTTTTTGTTGTTTTTAATTTTTCTCTTTCATGGATGCCATGGTCTTTGGAGGTTTGTTTAGAGACCAAGTTAATGGCATTTTAAGCTTCCTTCACATGAATTGTAGTAAAATTTTGAATATGTAAGAATTAAATATTACAGAGGTCATCAGAATTTTAGTAAATACCAAAGTGGGGTCTGGACCACAATCATTTGGGAACCACTGGGTTAACCATTATCTTTTCTATATTTTTCTTAAATTGTTTTTAATAAAAAGATAATATTAAAATTGTATCAGAAGAAATAATTAAAATGTTGGAATTGCATAAATATTATAGAAACTATTTTAATAAAATATATATATATATATATATATATATATATATATATATATATATATATATATTCAGTGATATGCAGAGGTTTGTTGATGCCCGAGGCCAACTTCTCGATTACATGACCCTAAAACTCAAGTTGAGTGAGCCTCTAGTCACTGGTACTGAGAAATGTGAAAAAGGAAGATATTTTAAATATGTAAAAACAGATAAAACATTAAATAAACACTTTATTCAAATTAAATATAATTATATATTTTTATTTAGAAATGCTATTATAAGTGGTAAGTTAGACTAATTTTTGGCAAAGCACAAGTGCTAGTATAGGATAGATTTGGGTTGGGTATGCATGTAGGTTTAGTTAAAGGGTTAGTAATGTTATGGGATTAGTATTTAAAACGTATAAAACATTTGGATTAAACTATGCAAGAAAGAGACCAGCTTATTGAGTTAGGAATCCAGGGGAAGTAGCTCAAATCCAACTGGATGAAGTAAAAAGACACCAGTATATAAGAGGGGAGTGTGAAAACCTTTTTTTTTTCGTTGGCTGACCCTGACCAACGAATGTCAATAAGAATGGTCAGACTCTTAGCTATGTCAGAATTTTTTTTTTTTTTTTTTTTTGCAATGTTGAGGTGCATAGAACAATGCTTTCAAGGAGGTGACTCGTTCAGAGTAAGGTCAGAGTTGCTGTTTGAGCCGATATGATGCAAAACCCCAAATCGGCGATGAGGACAGTGCATCACTGAAGACCACCCTTGATGCATCTAAAATGTATTATGCAACTAAACTAAATTTTTATTTCACTCTTTGATTGGATGCCCTCCCAATATGGATATCTGGGGCCATCACACCCTCTGTCCCTCACTTCTGAAGGCTACTGAATATATTTATATAGCTTAATAAAATATTTTTTGTCATTCTTAATAATTGTTTGCTTCTTTGCAAATTTCACCTTGAGCAAGACGTTTTTTTTGTTTTTTTTGTTAGCATTTGTAGGGTTTGTATTGTTTTTCACCCACTAGCAGAAGATGCTAATGTCGTTAGACCACAATAAATAACACAAAAATTTGGTTGGAAAATTAAGGGTCAATTTTTATTGACATATGTGTGTGATAAGTCAATATGACATTGAGAAAGGGTAACCGAATCTCCTTTCCTTTAGGACCGTTACAAGACACATCCGAATCCAATGATTCAAAAGTATCAAATTAATGCCCTGTTAAAGCAGGTTCACCACCACGTCACCCTGGCCAATGACGAAGCTGACCACAAACTTGAGACTAACTTAAATCGCCTCACATACAAGGACCCAATACAAGTAGGCGACAAAGTTTTACTTCATCGGCCACACTCAACTGTTGCCCAATCCTCTCATCTGCCCTGGATAGGAAATTACACCATTATAAAAACGAACAATATGATGTGTCAGGTGCAAAACGATGATGGTGATACAATCTGGATTCACCATACACATATCCGACGACTGGCTCCACGCCCATCACATCTTTCTAATACAATCTCTCTGCCTCCACCGTGTAACAGTCACCAGGATCATTCTCCTCCACATCCTTCGGGGACACATAATTCTGCAAATAATTCCATACCAAAACAAATGCCAATAAGAAGAACACGAGGACAACTTCCCACACGTTTCAGAGACTTTATCATGAATTAATCACCCAAATATACACGAATAACACTCACTGTAAATCAGACCGAGATCTGGGGGAGCCTTGTTATAAAATAAAATAAGTCATATTTCGGCTGATTTACAGGCAAATACTCAAGAGCGAGAACAGGATGTGAACGGGACAAAGCCCCGTCACAAAATGAACATTATCTTCGTTTACAAATGTTCCCGACACTCGAGTTCCGGTCGAAAAATAAAATAATATTTAAAGTGCTCTATTTTTCATCCAATAAAAATGCTTCCCTCCTAATTATACTCGCTTTGTTTTTCGAGCCTGTTAAGCCATAAAAAACGCTATAAAAGAGGTCACACAGAAGTTCAACAGGCAGTCAACAGGTGGCCACCGAAGAGGCCTGTTCACAGCAGGGGAGTGCCAGCGTCAACATGTGTGAACTACTATGAGAGATCGACCTAGATCCAAAGCCGGCTTATGAACTTTACCACAAGGGAGCTGTCCCAAAACCTCACGTTCCTGTTGAAATAAACCACGTAAATCTATTTCTGCTGTTGTCGTATTTCTTTCTTGCAACCATACACTTATCTATAACACACTTGACTGGAAATCCTTTTTTTTTTTTGGTTTTCCATTTGCATTATGGGAAAATGAAATTATTTTTTCTTTTTAATATATTCATTATTTATTTTATTTATTATTTAATTTTCATTCTCCCACAAGCATCTCTAAAAGAGGGGAATGAAAGATTTAGGAGCCCCTTCTCTTAGTCTTTCTTTTTAACACTGAGAGAGAGAGAGAGAGAGAAAGAGAGAGAGAGAGTACAATATTGATTTTTATAGATAAAATGACTGGTTTTAAAATGACAATTACAACCTTTCAATTACTGTAACTGACAATTAACTGGAAAATGACTTTAGCAAGAGATTAATGGACAAAACGATTATAGCAAATATTTAGTTATATGAGAAGCATTAATTATTTTATTTAATGTAAAATTGATCTGCCATTTATAATATGAGTGAATCATATGAGTGAATAAAAGTCAAGATTAATCCTTTTTGAAGTTGTTCTCATCTTTGTTGTTATTAGGTGGTTCAGAAAATAATCTCTAATTTTAAAATCAACTATTTTTCCTGAATTAATGTATTTTAAACAGTATCTAAATCAGTAAAAATACGAACCCTGAACATGGATATCTTCCGAGTTACAAGGATATTCTCAGTTGTTACTAAATTCCCAAAACAGACAATGACAAGATCCGGTTGTTGTGTACAATATCCCAAAAAATCTTTTATGTTGACCTGTTATTCCTTTCTTTACAGCCCCAATTTACAAGCTTCATCATATCCTCTATTTTGTGAATTTATTTTTTCTTTCAGAAACTATGTTGTAAAATGCCATTTTTAATGTATTTGTAATGTATTTTATTTTTCATATGTTCTACATCTTGTGGGGGGTATCTGTTGGGGCTGTAAAATTGATCAGCCCCCATATATAGAGATAGGTCACGTGGTATAAGGCAGTCTCTCATTGGTTAATTAAACCACATGGATTTGAAAAAAGCTGACCAAAAGGAGAAGAGATTTGGACATGCTGTGAAGGACATGCAAGGAATTCTCTCCACTGCCACTGCACCAATTACCAAGAATTCAAAGACACAAGTTGTCTGGCCCTATGACACGCCATCAGATGGTTAAGTCCATCTGACATATTCTCTATATATAGGAAAGGACATTGTGTTTATGTTAATCATGGGATTCACATTTTTTGAACGTAAATAAATAACTTTATTAAATGTTGATAAAGTTTACATTCTTATTTGTGTTATTCCCAAAGTAACGTGGGACTAACAAAATACCTTTATGATGAAACCCTAAAGGCTTGGATGCCACAAAATCTTTCAATGCAGTTTCAACGTAATATTAATGTAATGTCAACAGAACAACCTAAAGTCAAATATTTAATTAAAATTGGTCAATTGATTTGTTTTTTATGGCTTATCAACCTTGTGAATAAAATTATTAAGTAAGCAAGATTCAAGACCTGTGTTATAATTTAATTGGAACTTTACACTTTCATATCGACAAAATCCAAAGAAGGGTCTCTAATGTTATCAGCCCTGACTTGTAATCTGGACTTCAGCCATTTTTCCACTGCTGTGACATGGTGTCTCTCTTTTCTAATCTTTTATAGGAAAAGGAAATAGAACCAATAAATAAAATAATAATAAAGAATTAAAAACAAAAAAAACAAAAGACAAACAAAATTTATTTTCCTATGATGCAAATAATAAAGAAAGTGTAAAAGGGTTTTTGGTCACCTGTGTGATTTTATGACCTCACTTCCAGAAAGAACAGTCTCTTACTTTTCCACTTTACAATGACAGTATTAAGACGTGTTTTGGTAGCCCTACTCATGAAGTAAGTGAATTGGTTGTTCCAACTCAGCGCAAAGCTGATTTGAGCTAGACCATTCTAACCATTGTTATCCCCACTTCTGAACCAAAAAAGAAAATGGACACACCCAAGAGACGTTGAAAATTTTGTTTCACTCCAGTCACCATAAGAAAGAATAAACAGTTTGTAGTAGAAACCGAAGTTTTTCTATCCTTCTTCTTTGTTTAACAAAACAATATCAGTGTAACCCGGATATAAGAGAGATTTTCTGGTCCCAAATTAGAGCCTGTGTTAATGTATATAAATTAAACCCGTATATAAGAGAGATTTTATCTGGTCCCAAATTAGAGCCTGTATTAATGTATATAAATTAGACCCTGATATAAGAGAAACCCGGATATAAGAGAGATTTTATCTGGTCCCAAATTAGAGCCTGTGTTAATGTATATAATTTAGACCCGGATATAAGAGATATTTTCTCTGTTCCAAAATTAGAGCTTGTGTTAATGTATATAAATTAGACCAAACCCAGATATAAGAGACTTTTTCTCCGGTCCCAACAACTCTTTATATCCAGTGTCAGCTGATATTTTGTTAAATTGAGAACGTCTGAGCAGCCACAAAATGATTTCAGACATCTATTTACCCTGATGGCTATCAGCTGAGTAAAGTGGTCCTCACAAGGACAATGTCAAGTGGCTCAGACAAAAAACCACTGTATAAAGATAAATTATTTTTTAAACAAAGATTACAAGGACAATGTTCTCTGTAAGGAAGTGGTCACTACCCATGAAAAAGGCAGAGTGGCATAATAGACTGCTCACTTCCCCACCTATGCCTCATCTCAGTTTCACGTGTCTATAGCAGTAGGTTATAACTCAAGAATAAAATCTGCTTGCTATTATGAATTCTTATGGTCTTAATTCATGGGTGACAATCTGACCAAAGAGTTATTTTTAAGTCACAAATATTTGACTGGAAAAAGCCGCACCCTGAGAATGAACCTGGTGTCTGGTCTGAGTTGCAATGTTATATTATTATATGTGAACACCCACCCACATAAAATAGACACAAATCAACAACTTGTTAAATTCCATTCTATAAATATTTTCATGGTTGTTGATCTAATGGCCTCACCTTAGTACTTCGATCACTTGAATTTAAACATATTACTAGATTGGCATAATTTTATTATTGAAATGGCTAGATGTAATTATAAGTCCTATTTGAATAGTTTATTTTCTTATTCTTCTTATAACTATACCTGACAGCAAGGCCTCTGATCAGGAGATTGGAGGTTTTGAGAAGCATGGCACCATTTCTTAATTGCTGTTGTTCCCAGGTCCACCCTGTAACACCTGTTAGGGTCCCAGCTACGGGAAAATAGTGAACCCCAAAACAAAAAAACAAAAGACTATGAAAGTATAAAAATACATATTCATAGTAAAATGACCAACAATATATATTTATATGAAATAACTAACAATATCTTTTTATTTTATCTGTAGTTGAGGGCATACAATTGCGTTCAAAATATTGATATTTGGGCATTATATAACCCATAGAAGTCGATATGCTACTAAACAAAATCAACCAATTGCACAAAATAACTCTTTCATGACATTAAACCACATAATATCCTTTGATTTTTTAAAGAAATCAAACTTTTATTCCAAAATATAACTTCAACAAATCTACAACATAAAATACACACATCACTACCTCTAGTAATCATGTACACACAAATATGTATATATACAAAAGCTGAGTATCATCTACCATGTATTCAATTGTGAAAGCAGAATAACACATCATATTTTTATTACTTCAGAGCTCCCAAGAAAATTAAATTTTGGCATGAAATAACCCATAAGGAGTTGATATGACGTTAAACAAACAATCAACCAAACACACACAATTTTTTTACTTCCCTGCCAGCTACAATCTTCAAAAATTTATGCACAACAACAATTGCTAACTTGTGTCTTCCTGTTCTTTTATTGTCCTTTCTCTTCACTGAATTATTCTCTTTCACTCTCAGTAAACCCCTGATGTCTTTGGGACAATTTTTACTTTGCTTGAGGTGAAAGGATTAAAGAAAAAGAACGTTATTTTCTGTTACTACTACACTGCCATCTACCGCACTACTACAGTTACTACTATTTTTACGCAATAAAACTTAAAACATAAACACAGGAAAACATACTAATAATGAACCCCTTAAAAATGGCTAATGGATTGACTGAAAGCACTTGCGACAGTAACCACTACAGTTTGTACACTTTCTTCATCCCTATAAACGGAAAACTGTAAGGACACTAGAAAAAGTGAATAAAAACTTATAAAATTTTCCTAGTCCATTACATTGAATGAAACACATACATACACACACACACACACATATATATATATGTATTAATGAATTGCTCTTCAAATGAATTGAATTGAGCTCTCCAGGCCACTGACGTATTTCACATAGAAAATCTTTAAATTTCCCTTCCTCTGTGCTGTGCGATGACGGTCTAGGGATAAAATCTCTGACTGATACTAAATCAGTCGGGTTTCAATCCCAACTTGAAGTAATTTGACATCTAGCTACACTGAAGAGCTGTGATACAGTGGGACAGTCTGTGGATGATTATTTATCTATCTGTCTATATATATATATATATATATATAGAGAGAGAGAGAGAGAAAGAGAGAGCTGTGATACAGTGGAACAGCCTGCCTGTAGATGATTATCTATCTATCTATATATATATATATATATATATTGTGTATTTTGGCAGCAAACTCTCTTTTATACAAGTTTAAAGATCACTGACAAGGTATTGCAGTTAAGCTTTTGATTCATTTTTTCTTGTAGATTTCGTACAAGTGTTTTGTTTTCTGAACATAAAGTGTGTAAAAATTATCCAAATATTCTGTATATCTGAACATTTTCAGCTATTTTTTTCTCCATTATCAGGGATAATTTTTTTTAACTGAATACATGTACTTTTATGTATGTATCTATAATTATAGAAATGTTTTTTATTTTCCAAACACAGCCAGCACATTGTGGCCATGCTCATAGTTGATGTTATTTAATGTTGGTCTTTTTCTTTTCTATTATTAGTGCTTCCATACACACACACACACACACACACATATATATATATATATATATATATATATATATATATACATGCACAATGAAGAACAGCTCAAATCACTTATACAAGTTTCATGTCCTTGCAATCTTCAGATGAGAACGCTCTAGTCACCTGAAGATCATGAGAGTGTGAAACTTGAGTAGCAACTCCTACTGTCCTTTCTTGAATTGATATTGTGAAGCATATTTTTGCTCTATCTTGATAGTTTAGGCTTCAAAGACTTTAATTTACTGTATAGGTAAGTGTTTGCCTTTTTGTCTTTTTTCTTTCCTTGTTAGTGACTTTTTCCTTGCTAAGGTATTAGGTCTTTTGCCAAGGTTTTTATTGGTCACACCGACATTGTTGGTTTTTCAGTTTTTGTGTGTGTGTATATATATATATAAAGAATTTATATATTTATTTTTAATCCTTCATTCTTATTACTTGGAATTTTTACAGACACCCCCACGCCCACACATATATTGAAAACACAAAAATTCTATATTAATCAAATTACCAGAGACATCATAGTGTGAAAAAAGCCCTGTATATAAAGCATCTCATTTCCACTATCAACCTCACCTTATTGAACAGTGGTAATGATGTGTTGAAAGTTATTAAAAACAATAGAAAAACTCTTACTAGAATTCCAACTACATAAAGCTTACTAGAATTCCAAATACATAAAGCTTGGAATAAACACTCCTACTAGTATTCAACGCAATAGAAAAGCACATCTTAAAACTCCTCCTAAACAAAACTGCTCTCATTTAACGACTGGAGACCACCTTTTCTTCATGTCGTCAGCATGGCTGATGCTAGACTCCTGGAGAGCAACAGACTGTGCCTTTTTGGTTTCATGTTTTCCACTGACTTCAAGTGGACTGTCTGCATCGAATCAAAAGCTGCATCTACTGCAAGGAAAGTTGGTTCACTGTGTTGTGCCAGAAAATTTTTCTTGTTAGAATCCATCTTACACATTTACAAATCTACCATTCAGCCTTGCATTGAATACTGTTGTCATATCTGGTCTGGTCCTGCTGTACATCTTAAGATTCTTGACAAAAAAAACAAAAAAAGATCTGCAATGTAATCGGTCCTGACCTGGCATCTCGATTCCAGTCACTTTCTCACTGACGTGATATGGCTTCCCTCTGTTTTATCTAGAGATATTTTCACAGCAATTGCTCTGACAAACTTTTTTTCCTTGGTACCCCAACTAAGTGTGCTACGAGATTGACATTGAGGTCCTACCCTTTTATTGTTGAAATAGTTAAATGCAACCGTCACTTCTACTACAACAGTTTCTTTTCTCGCACTTTACACCTGTAGAACTACCTTCCGTTTACTTGCTTCCCTGATAACTACAATCTTCAGAAATTTAAATGCAATGTCAATCGCCATCTTCTTGAACCCTGTTCATCTTTTGTCCTTTCTTCAATCCTCCCTATACTCAGTCTTCTCTTTCACTTTCACTCCCTGTAATTCCCCCCTGCATACTTGCAGCATTTCCACCTTGATTGGGGTGAAATGACTAAGAAAAATCTCACAATCAGTGGCATGAAAGAATAAACCTTTGGAATGACTAACATTTCCCCACCCCCAGAAATCCACTTCTCCAACAGCTGTCTTACCGATTAGACTACAAGGAGCACCTATTGACAAAAGCTTAAATATAACTAAAAAGTTTTCTTTATTTTCTTAAAAATCTTTATTTATAATTAAGTCAGCCAGTGATACATGCTTGGGTTATCATGTCTCTTTCAATTCATGACTGACTAGGCAAAAGATTTTCCCGCAGTAGGTTGCCGTTTCTTTCTATGGTAGACTGGTTGCCAACCAAGGCTAAAGAACCCAGTCTGCCCTGCTATTCAACCATGATAACAACAGTCAGTCAGTTAAGCGCCATATGTGATTTCGGTTCATGACTGACTAGGTAGATTTTTTCTTTCTGTGGTTGACTGATTACCAAACAAGGCTATATGTCCCAGTCTGTTCTGCTATTTAACCCATAACTGCGAGGTGAAGAGATAACAAACTCTGCACTCCGATTTCTCATTCCAAACCAATATTCATTACACCACAATGCACATCCTTTGAATAGACTCAAAAATCATTCCTGAATACAATAAAGATAAAGAAACTCATTCGCAAAGCAACAGGATAAAAATAATCTTCATAAATCTTTTGAGGAGTCATTTTTGCCAAGCCATTGATGAAATAAATCATTTTTATAACATAAGAAGATTATGACAATTATGGAATTAATTTATTCAGTTTGATGAAAAATAGCGATTATTATTATAATTACGAGTAAATGAGGCAAGCACTAAAATAAGAAGTCATTTGAAATATTTGTGAACACGAACTTAATTAAATAAAGGGTTCAATTTGTCATTCCCTTAATTTGTCTGAGAGACAACCTTTTTTTATCTTCTATCAGTATGGCTGATGCTAACCTCCAGGAGAGTGACTTATTTGCACCTTCTCAGACTAACATTTTCAGCTGACATGAAGTGGAAAGAGGTCTGCTGCTAGGAAAGTTGGTTCCCTGTGCCATGCTAGAAAATCTTTCTTACCAGAATCTATTTTACATATTTATAAGTTTACCATTCAACCTTGCTCTGAATATGACTACCACATCTACTCTGGTTCTCATGCTATATATTTAGAGATTCTTGATAAAATCAAAAAAAGAATCTGCAATGTTACTGGTTCTGACCTGGCATTTTAGCTACATTCACTTTCCCATCACCATAATATAGCTTCCTCGTGCCTTTGCTATAAATATTTTCATGGTAATTGCTCTAATGAACTTTCCTCTATAGTACCTAGACTTTATGAATTTAAGTGCAGTACTAGATTGGTAGCTAGGTCTCATTATACAGTCAAAATGGCTAGATGTAACTGTTTCTTGTAGAACTCTCTTCCGGATTCTTGCTTTCCTGTCCAGTTTGATCTTCAAAAGTTTAAATGAACTGTTAATTTTTATCTTCTGTCTTCTTAATTGTTGTTCTTTTATTGTCCTCTCTCCTTAATAATGTTTTTACATTGTATTCTTTTGCACTCAGTAACCCTTTATATCTTAGGGTCTTTATTTCAACTGTAAAAAGATGAGACCTAGCTGCCAATCTAGTAAATTAAATTTATAAAGTTTAGGTACCATAGCAGAAAGTAATATTTATTTTGAATAGTTCAAAAATGTGGCACAAGGCCAAAAGGAGGGATTGAGGAAGGCTGGTCTTCAATCTGTCTTAACTTAAACTTAGCTAGCCACAATTACTGACCGAAACATACCACAGTATTCTTTACACCAAACACCAAAACAACACATTCTTACTTACCATTCTTACTACAGCCATCACAATACCTCAAAGTAGTCCTAACTAGCTTTCATATGTATAATTTGTCCGACAGAGGTGGGTAGGGGGTGTTTAAAAATAACAGCATTTCAAAATGAAACCCCAATGAATACTTACAATAGAAGAAAGTTTCTGAGAACAATAACCAAGAAAATATTTGTAGAAAAGTCGCTGGGAAGCTATGATATGGCAACAGGGATGTGACTTCAAGTTAAGATACCAGGTTACCAGGTCAGGACCAGTAATATTACTGATTTTTCTATGGATTTTATCAAGAATCCCCAGCTACATAGTAGGGGTACCAGACCAGATGTGGCAGTAAAATATACAAAGCAAGGACGAACGATAGACTTATTGTTCCACCCCAATAGTTTTCTTTCTCAGCAGCCAGTATTATAAATACACTTTCAAAGACGTCTCATAAAATGATCATACTGTTAGATAATCTGCTTGATGAAATAACAACACCCACATGAAAACCTTGCACCAACAAGTGTCAGTAGAGAAAAAGAAAATGAAAAAACAATCCAGAAACTCATCAGCCGTTCGTTTTCATGCAAATAACAAAGAGCAAAATGACTTCGTTTGAAGAATTGCACAAATGTCTAAGTGTCTCAGTGACACTGCTACTTGTTAGGTGCATCGGGAATGTATAGGGGGTGAGACGATGGGGTGATGAACTGCTTTGTTCTTGAGAACTGCAAGAATTCACCTCAATATACTCTGTTACAATACACAGCATGAACAGCACTCAGAAACCAATGGCAGAATCTGAAGTACATCTCAAGACTGGATACTAGCAAAATTAGTAAAGATTGTCTGCATAATGGAACTATATTACTATTAATATTATTTTTAGTGGTTGCATATGTTTCAGTTGCTATCCTTGTTTTCTATTTTATTTTCTTAAACTCTGAAATTAATATCAACCGACCTAGATTGAGAATTAATTTTACTGCTTAAGAAAATTAAAACAAAAAACAAGGATAGCAACTGAAACGTGTGCATCAACAAAAAATAATGTTTTTAATAAGAAGAAATAACGTCAGATAAAAAAATCCTTTAAAAAATAATGAAACCTTCCAAAAATAAGAGGGACATTATTATTAATACATAATAATAATAATAATAATAATAAATATCATAAATAAAATAAAGCAAATAAATAAAACCAAAATAATAAAAGTTCTCCCATGTGAATGTAACAGAAAATTTTCCTCCCTGAAAAACAGATTCTTCACGCCAAAAAACGGCAAAATCACTCTTCACTATGGATCCTCAAAGGGTCAAGACATTCATCTCCTCTCCTCAACACACCTTGCTTGTCATAAGACGAAGTGACTTTCTTTCTTTATCAAATGCAACCTTAAAACACATATAACAAAAATACACACACACCTGTTTACAGAATTAAATAAAATCATATGATTTTAATTTACAATTTAACATGATTTTAGTGTTATTTTCTTTGTACGTTTTTATTCCTGTGAACATGAGGTTATCCCTGCTAGTATGATTTAATTGACACCCCAAGTTTGCCTCTTTCATTGTGAATGGAATCTGCCACTGACACTGTTTAACCCATATCCTCCTTGTGTCACATTCTTTTCTTCCATATATATATATATATATATATATATATATATATATATATTATTCATTACATTATATTTCTTATTTATTAATTGCAAAGTAACATATATATATATATATATATATAATTCACAGACAGTACTGTTTCACTGTATCACAGCTCCTCAGTGCGACTAGACTTCTGAATGCTTCAAGCCAGGACCAAAACTCAACCGATTTGGTGTCAGTCAGAGTTTCTATCACTGAGCTATCATCATTTGGCAGAGAGAAACAGCTAATTCTAGCGTATTGTTTTTACAAACGCCAATCAGTACACCAATTCATTTTACTGAAGAGCTTTGCATTAGCGCAAGTGGCTGTTGTTTATAGAGTCCGCTTATCTCTCAACAGTGCTCAATTGAAATATATTTTCAAGAGCTTACACTACATCATTTGGACTGTTGTTCTCATCTTTATTGTCATATTTGCAACCTTTTGGCCATTGTACACTCCAGGCCTTCTTCAGGTGATACACATCCCCAAGGATACATGGCCTAGTGGATAAGTGTTGGTTGAGTAATCCAAAAAGTGACTTGACCCAAAGAATTGTGAGTTCAATAGGGGACAAAAACTTGGAGAGTTAAGTTACTTAAGAGAATTAAGTGAAACTTAGATATTCAAAAAAGTTATGGCATGTGGAATTAGAAGAATCCAGCCACAGGGACTAAATAAAGAGTTCAGTTAGAAAATTCCATCAATTAACATCTGAAGGAGGCCAAAGCGTACAGCAGGAAAAACATCTCAGAGATATATATATATATCATAATTAAGTAATTTGTTGAGTCTAGAAGAAACCTCAATGTAATGCAGAAAGCATACCTATACCTGACTGATGACTGTTTAAACTGACGCCTTTTCTTTTACATATGACCATTTTGCTTAGAGTTTGTATTTTTTTAATTTCACATCAATACTGTGAAATTTTCAAACCGTTCACTGAAATTTCCATTTTCAAAAATTATAGTTTATAATTTAGATATATAGAAAAAAAGATGTCAGTTCAATGTGATACTGGAACGATACAAGTTGAAGCAAACAATATGAGAAAAATTTTAATTTAATGATAATATTTATTACATAAATTTATTTTAATTTAAATTTGCAGAGAATTAATTAATTCTCTCAAGGTTCCTACTTTATTGATGTTATTTTAATATATTTAATGCAAATCCTCCTGGTGTAAGTTTAAACTGACATATTTTTTCACTCTAGGATGATTTGCTTTAAATAGGCTAGATTCATATTCTTCCTTTTTATGTGCCATGTCCCCTCAGGATTATGGCTCTCCACAATTTCCTATCCTTTGTAGCTCTTAATAAATTTTGTCTTTTAGTTATGTCTTCTAAACCTTGTTCTGCCATCCATTTATTCAAGCTCACCAAGTAGGTTCTGCTTTGTTTTCCTCTGTCCCTCTTGCCTTCAATCTGCCTTGTGACTATCAAAATTTCCGAGCCTTCTTTCAACTATCTCTTCCTGATATTAACTATAAGTTTCCATTTTGCTTTCATTTTCTCTAAAATTTCATCGCTGATCACATGTTCAGTCTATCTTCAGCATCTTTCTGTAGAACCATATTTCTGTTGCCTGAAGTCTCTTCTTCCTCTTTGCAGAGATTGTCCAGTATTCATTGCCATATAGAAGGATAGATGTCATGTAACAGTTCAGTATTCTTTCCTTTTCTTTTCTTTGTAACAAAGCTTTTCTATTTCTTAATACTTTGCTTAGCTTTACAATGGAGTAGGATATTGAGTTTGTTAATGTAAGTTACTCCGTTATTATTATACTTGTAGTTGATAGAGGAATCCTTTTTGCTTTTATTTACTGTTTTAGAAATGAATAAAAGGTACAACAATAACAAAAAACAATGAGACCTTGAGACATGTTGAAATTAATGACAAGAATGTGTATTTTCTTTTCGTCATGTTAATTACAACATTGGATTTGTGTGTTAAATGTTCTCAGTGTTATTGTTTCTTTAAAGTTTTGTGATTACTTGTTTTTGCTTGTTCCAAGAATTTCATTGTTAAGAGTAGTGTTTGAGATCGTTAAATGTGAATTTTTACAGAGCGAAGAAGAGATATCTTTGATGTTCTTTTTACTACTGCTGCTCTATTCTACTGACCTTGCTTGTAGTGGAAGAGTCATTTGTATAATGATGAAATCTCACATTTTTATTTCAAGGATGATGAAATATCCTTATCTTCACTCATCACTGGTGGAAAGGTTATTTTAACAATGTTGAAATATCATCATCATTATTCTGGATCATAACAGGTTTTGGAATATATCTTTCACTACCCCAATGGGCCTTCAAATTTCAGTGTCATATTTTAGTGATCTCTTTTTTTTTTGCTGTCTGACAAACGATTATTTCTGTGATTCTACAAATTCACTCTTGTAAATTTGGATGTTGTGAATTTCATGCTTAAACTCAGCAGCATCCTTCTGATGGAAACTTCATTAAAGATCTGACTTGTTTTAAAATTTTTTTTTTTTTTTTTTTTCACTTTAACAAATAGTACTCTTTATGTAAAAGCTGACCTGGTGCCAAAGAATCTATCTTTCCAGTATCGCATCTAACAAGAGTCTGTCGAATAATTCTATAGACAAAAAAATGAATTCATTCTCAGATGGTAACCTCTTTCCTATTCCAGCCCATTTTTTTTTTTTTAGAAATTTTTTGTTTTCTTTCTTCTTTCTTTTATACTTTAATTTTTTTCTCTCTTCATTTTTCATTTTATCTTCATTCTTTCATTCACTTTACTGTCTGCCATTTTTCCTGCAATCTTCTCTCATTAACTCTAGCCTCACTTTCATTTGATTTAGCCTCTTCCTTCTCCCATTGAACACTTCTTTGTTCAGTTCTCTCCCCTTTTGTCTCCTTCTCTAACTTATTCCTTGAATCTTTATATTAACAAAGATGAACATGTTTTGGTTTATGGTATTCATAGCATCATTCTGTCAAAGCACATTTCTATTGTTTCCAGCCTCTTCATCTTGGTGAAGATTGTCCAGCATTCACTGCCATATAGGAGGACTGATATCACGTAACAGTTCAGTACTGTTTTCTTTGTTTCTCTTGCTTCAAGTCTCTTCTTCATCTTTGAAGACATTGTCCAGCATTCACTGCCATATAGGAGGACTGATATTACATAACAGTTCAATACTCTTTTCTTTTTTTCTAATGAATTTATCTTCTATTTCTTAATACTTTGTTTAGCTTTTGGAATGCATACATGACATTCTATCAAAAAGTATCAAGGCTGACATGTTTCAGGAGTAAAGATAAGCTATAATACATATATATTCATCGGCTGTCATGGCTCTCCACAATTTCCTGTTCTTTGTAACTCTTAATAAATTTTGTCTTTTTGGTATCTCTCCTAAACCTTGTTCCGACATCCATTTACTCAAGGTCTCTAGGTAGGTTATGCATTGTTTTCCTCTGGTACTTTTGCCTTCAGTATATCCAGTGAGTCTTAAATTTTCCAAGCCCTCTTTCCTCATTATTTACCCTAGAAATTTCCACTATCTCTTCCTGATGTTAAGTATAAGTTCTCTTTTTGATTCTATTTTCTCTAAAATTTTATCATTGCTAACCTGTACAGTCCATCCCTCTATCAAACAACATTTCTCTTGCTTCTGGTGTCCTCTTCATCTGTGAGGAAATTGTTCAACATTTACTGCCATACAGGAGGAGTGATATTCTGTATGTCCTATAAGAGATGTGACATTTAGCATATGAAATGTGCAAGAAAATGTATCAAAACTTATGGGACAGATTTTTTTTTTTTATTGATTCACCCCAAGCAAGCTGATTATGCCACTAAGATGCAAGGGGCTACAGGGAGTGAAAGAGAATAAAAAAAGACATTAGAAGGAACCAGAAACCCAGCCGTAAACAGGGAACCAAGGAAAAACCTGTACTCCTGTTCAAAAGACAAGGGAGGAGTGTGAACTGGACAATAGGTGAACTTATCTACACCTACTGAGAAAATAAAATAAAAAATAAATAGTAAATAAATGTCAGGGTTTAGCCATAGACGTTAAAAGTATAGAGTTGAAGTAGACTTTAGAAGGAACCAGAAACCAAATCCTAAACTGAAAACAAGGGATAAAACTCTACTCCTGTTCGAAAGATCTGGGAGATATATGAACCAGGTGAGAGCCAAACCTATTTACTCATATTGTTGAGAAAAATAAATTAATAATTAGTAAATTCAGGTGGAGACGTTAGAAGTATAGAGTTGAAGTAGACTTTAGAAGGAACCAGAAACCAAATCCTAAACTGAAAACAAGGGATAAAACTCTACTCCTGTTCGAAAGATCTGGGAGATATATGAACCAGGTGAGAGCCAAACCTATTTACTCATATTGTTGAGAAAAATAAATTAATAATTAGTAAATTCAGGTGGAGACGTTAGAAGTATAGAGTTGAAGTAGACTTTAGAAGGAACCAGAAACCAAATCCTAAACTGAAAACAAGGGATAAAACTCTACTCCTGTTCGAAAGATCTGGGAGATATATGAACCAGGTGAGAGCCAAACCTATTTACTCATATTGTTGAGAAAAATAAATTAATAATTAGTAAATTCAGGTGGAGACGTTAGAAGTATAGAGTTGAAGTAGACTTTAGAAGGAACCAGAAACCAAATCCTAAACTGAAAACAAGGGATAAAACTCTACTCCTGTTCGAAAGATCTGGGAGATATATGAACCAGGTGAGAGCCAAACCTATTTACTCATATTGTTGAGAAAAATAAATTAATAATTAGTAAATTCAGGTGGAGACGTTAGAAGTATAGAGTTGAAGTAGACTTTAGAAGGAACCAGAAACCAAATCCTAAACTGAAAACAAGGGATAAAACTCTACTCCTGTTCGAAAGATCTGGGAGATATATGAACCAGGTGAGAGCCAAACCTATTTACTCATATTGTTGAGAAAAATAAATTAATAATTAGTAAATTCAGGTGGAGACGTTAGAAGTATAGAGTTGAAGTAGACTTTAGAAGGAACCAGAAACCAAATCCTAAACTGAAAACAAGGGATAAAACTCTACTCCTGTTCGAAAGATCTGGGAGATATATGAACCAGGTGAGAGCCAAACCTATTTACTCATATTGTTGAGAAAAATAAATTAATAATTAGTAAATTCAGGTGGAGACGTTAGAAGTATAGAGTTGAAGTAGACTTTAGAAGGAACCAGAAACCAAATCCTAAACTGAAAACAAGGGATAAAACTCTACTCCTGTTCGAAAGATCTGGGAGATATATGAACCAGGTGAGAGCCAAACCTATTTACTCATATTGTTGAGAAAAATAAATTAATAATTAGTAAATTCAGGTGGAGACGTTAGAAGTATAGAGTTGAAGTAGACTTTAGAAGGAACCAGAAACCAAATCCTAAACTGAAAACAAGGGATAAAACTCTACTCCTGTTCGAAAGATCTGGGAGATATATGAACCAGGTGAGAGCCAAACCTATTTACTCATATTGTTGAGAAAAATAAATTAATAATTAGTAAATTCAGGTGGAGACGTTAGAAGTATAGAGTTGAAGTAGACTTTAGAAGGAACCAGAAACCAAATCCTAAACTGAAAACAAGGGATAAAACTCTACTCCTGTTCGAAAGATCTGGGAGATATATGAACCAGGTGAGAGCCAAACCTATTTACTCATATTGTTGAGAAAAATAAATTAATAATTAGTAAATTCAGGTGGAGACGTTAGAAGTATAGAGTTGAAGTAGACTTTAGAAGGAACCAGAAACCAAATCCTAAACTGAAAACAAGGGATAAAACTCTACTCCTGTTCGAAAGATCTGGGAGATATATGAACCAGGTGAGAGCCAAACCTATTTACTCATATTGTTGAGAAAAATAAATTAATAATTAGTAAATTCAGGTGGAGACGTTAGAAGTATAGAGTTGAAGTAGACTTTAGAAGGAACCAGAAACCAAATCCTAAACTGAAAACAAGGGATAAAACTCTACTCCTGTTCGAAAGATCTGGGAGATATATGAACCGGGTGAGAGCCAAACCTATTTACTCATATTGTTGAGAAAAATAAATTAATAATTAGTAAATTCAGGTGGAGACGTTAGAAGTATAGAGTTGAAGTAGACTTTAGAAGGAACCAGAAACCAAATCCTAAACTGAAAACAAGGGATAAAACTCTACTCCTGTTCGAAAGATCTGGGAGATATATGAACCAGGTGAGAGCCAAACCTATTTACTCATATTGTTGAGAAAAATAAATTAATAATTAGTAAATTCAGGTGGAGACGTTAGAAGTATAGAGGTGAAGTAGACTTTAGAAGGAACCAGAAACCAAATCCTAAACTGAAAACAAGGGATAAAACTCTACTCCTGTTCGAAAGATCTGGGAGATATATGAACCGGGTGACAGCCAAACCTATTTACTCATATTGTTGAGAAAAATAAATTAATAATTAGTAAATTCAGGTGGAGACGTTAGAAGTATAGAGTTGAAGTAGACTTTAGAAGGAACCAGAAACCAAATCCTAAACTGAAAACAAGGGATAAAACTCTACTCCTGTTCGAAAGATCTGGGAGATATATGAACCAGGTGAGAGCCAAACCTATTTACTCATATTGTTGAGAAAAATAAATTAATAATTAGTAAATTCAGGTGGAGACGTTAGAAGTATAGAGTTGAAGTAGACTTTAGAAGGAACCAGAAACCAAATCCTAAACTGAAAACAAGGGATAGAACTCTACTCCTGTTCGAAAGATCTGGGAGATATATGAACCAGGTGAGAGCCAAACCTATTTACTCATATTGTTGAGAAAAATAAATTAATAATTAGTAAATTCAGGTGGAGACGTTAGAAGTATAGAGTTGAAGTAGACTTTAGAAGGAACCAGAAACCAAATCCTAAACTGAAAACAAGGGATAAAACTCTACTCCTGTTCGAAAGATCTGGGAGATATATGAACCAGGTGAGAGCCAAACCTATTTACTCATATTGTTGAGAAAAATAAATTAATAATTAGTAAATTCAGGTGGAGACGTTAGAAGTATAGAGTTGAAGTAGACTTTAGAAGGAACCAGAAACCAAATCCTAAACTGAAAACAAGGGATAAAACTCTACTCCTGTTCGAAAGATCTGGGAGATATATGAACCAGGTGAGAGCCAAACCTATTTACTCATATTGTTGAGAAAAATAAATTAATAATTAGTAAATTCAGGTGGAGACGTTAGAAGTATAGAGTTGAAGTAGACTTTAGAAGGAACCAGAAACCAAATCCTAAACTGAAAACAAGGGATAAAACTCTACTCCTGTTCGAAAGATCTGGGAGATATATGAACCAGGTGAGAGCCAAACCTATTTACTCATATTGTTGAGAAAAATAAATTAATAATTAGTAAATTCAGGTGGAGACGTTAGAAGTATAGAGTTGAAGTAGACTTTAGAAGGAACCAGAAACCAAATCCTAAACTGAAAACAAGGGATAAAACTCTACTCCTGTTCGAAAGATCTGGGAGATATATGAACCAGGTGAGAGCCAAACCTATTTACTCATATTGTTGAGAAAAATAAATTAATAATTAGTAAATTCAGGTGGAGACGTTAGAAGTATAGAGTTGAAGTAGACTTTAGAAGGAACCAGAAACCAAATCCTAAACTGAAAACAAGGGATAAAACTCTACTCCTGTTCGAAAGATCTGGGAGATATATGAACCAGGTGAGAGCCAAACCTATTTACTCATATTGTTGAGAAAAATAAATTAATAATTAGTAAATTCAGGTGGAGACGTTAGAAGTATAGAGTTGAAGTAGACTTTAGAAGGAACCAGAAACCAAATCCTAAACTGAAAACAAGGGATAAAACTCTACTCCTGTTCGAAAGATCTGGGAGATATATGAACCAGGTGAGAGCCAAACCTATTTACTCATATTGTTGAGAAAAATAAATTAATAATTAGTAAATTCAGGTGGAGACGTTAGAAGTATAGAGTTGAAGTAGACTTTAGAAGGAACCAGAAACCAAATCCTAAACTGAAAACAAGGGATAAAACTCTACTCCTGTTCGAAAGATCTGGGAGATATATGAACCAGGTGAGAGCCAAACCTATTTACTCATATTGTTGAGAAAAATAAATTAATAATTAGTAAATTCAGGTGGAGACGTTAGAAGTATAGAGTTGAAGTAGACTTTAGAAGGAACCAGAAACCAAATCCTAAACTGAAAACAAGGGATAAAACTCTACTCCTGTTCGAAAGATCTGGGAGATATATGAACCGGGTGAGAGCCAAACCTATTTACTCATATTGTTGAGAAAAATAAATTAATAATTAGTAAATTCAGGTGGAGACGTTAGAAGTATAGAGTTGAAGTAGACTTTAGAAGGAACCGGAAACCCAATCCTAAACAGGAAAATGGGATAAATGTCTACTCCTCTTCAAAAGACCTGGGAGGTGTTTGAACAAGATGATAAATGAGCATGTCTACTCCTATGGTAAAATAATCTGCTGTTCTACCTCTGGCCAATAATAGTTGATACGTTTAGTATATGAAATATGTGTGAAAGTGTACCAACTATTATGGGACAGTGGGAGTATAATAATCTAATCTACTATATCTGTCCCATAATAGTTGATACATTTAGTATATGAAATGTGTGTGAAAATGTACCAACTATTATGGGACAGAAGTAATAATATTTATAAGCATTCCAAATAGCCAAAAGAAAACATAATAAATATCAAGATAAAGATGTAAAAATAAATTTCATGAAATTCAGAGCCAACCCCACCCACCCACCACCTTGCCAGATTATTATAATTTTATTCTACAAGATCCAAAGTAAGTATTGTATATTATCTTAATATATTTATCACATCACCTCAGTCAAGCATCAAAGTAAACATTCTCAGTCGCAGCTACCTCATTTGGAAGTGGGGAAAGCAAACGTGATGTTGCTTAGAAACAGGCTGACATCTGGTTAAAAACAACCGTTGATAATCAATATGTCTCATATAAGGATATATCTCATTTGCAATAAAATGATAAAGTTCTTTTTCTTCTATGTGCCATTTCCTGTCATGATGTGGCCGATCATGGCTCTCCACAACTTCCTATTCTTTGTTACTCATAATAATAATTGTCTTTTCCCTATCTCTTCCAATCCCTGTTTTATATACACAAACATTATAAGGTAAGTTATTCTCAACCTTTGTCTTTCCCCTCTTGGACCCATTAGCATTCAATACGTTCAAACCTGTCACATAAATATCATTCTCTCATAGTCTCACTGTTTGTGTGACTTCCTCTGTTATTTGCAATGATGTCATCATATATTATGGCAGAGTATATATGGGGAGGGTTGGACATTGAGAGCCAGTATTGAATGCTAAAGGGTTAAATATGTCCTGCAAGTGTCAAATTCTCCAAACCGACTTTCCTCATTATGTGTCTGAAAAATTTAAATTGTCTCTTTCTGTTTCAAAGTGTCCTGTTTTTTCCATTTTCTTTAAAGTTTCCTTAATTGATTCAGTCAGTTCAGTGCTATACATGATACACACTTGGGCAATCATGTATCTTTTGATACATGACTGATGAAGCAGCTTTTTTCCTGCAGTAGGTTGGCATTTCTTTCTGCGGTAGACTGGTTGCCAACCAAGGCTAAAGAACCCAGTCTGTCCTGCTATCCAACCCATAGCTGGCAGGTGAAGAGATGGATTCATACCTTTCCCAAAGGTATTTGCATGTAAGTGAATCTTGTGCCATCCATGGTATTCTTAGCATCCTTCTGTAGAGCCACATCTCTGTTGCTTCGAATATTCTCTTTATCTGTGTGGAAATTGTCCAGCATTTACTGCCATAGAAAAGGACTGATATACAGCACTCCGACTCAGTAATGGCGGCGGCAGCTTTATCTTATATTCAAGAATTTAATTTCTTCTTTACTGATCGCTTCCTTTTGTTATGTAATATCGATTTTGCTAATGACGACAATGATCAAATTTGCCACCAACGTGCAAGTTCAGGATTAGAAGCTTCCAGTTTCACCAAAACCTGTTTTATCATTATCCATGTTGATCATCAAAGAACTTGACTGAGTAATAAAGAGTCTGTTAGCCTCAAAGATTCTTGCTCTCAGTGAACAAGCTGATGTTGGTGTTTTGATACCAGCTATGCTACAGGAGATATTTCAATTACCCAGGCTGCCTGAAGTTATTTGCAAGACTGATAATACGTCTCTGGTAGAAACTTTAAATTTATCAAATCTTGTGAGTTATTGACATCTAAGAGTTGATATCGCTAGAATATAAGAAATGATGACAAAAAAGAAAATCCAAACTGAATGCATCAAGGACTGTCTAGCAAATGTGGGAGCCTCATCTGAAATTCTGAGAGACTTATTGCTTCAATAACTATTTTCATACTTTAATTGGACTGTAGTCTTCTTTTCAGTTGTAACTGTGATAGTGAGTAGAATAATATATTTTTTGATTTGTTAGATTTGTCAGGAAGGACATCTCTTATATTTTGGAATATTTTATGTGCCTGTTGTTTCTCATTGAAATTAAAATAGTCATGGTATTGAAGGTTCTTGAATGTATTTTCAATAAATTTCTCCTCTTCTTGTAAATATTGAGGGCTGCAAATTCGAAATGCTCTTAAATGGAATCCAATGATCATTTCAGATTTTATTTTGGTATTATGATGATAAACCTAACGAATCAAAAAATATATTATTCTACCCACTAACTCTATCACGACTACAACCAAAAAGAATTTATCTCAACTCAACATAAAATTTGTCGCAACTACATCCAAAACAATCAAAGACTGTAGTCTTTGTAAGAGGACATCAGTAATGTTTAACTTTCAGTTGTCTAGCTTTGTATCACACTGATATGCATTTGTGTCCGTTGTTTTAAATTATAGTTTAGCTTGAGTTTTAGAATAAATATGGCACTTATTGTTATCACTACATTGTTATGAGTGAACTACACTAACAATCCATTACCTATCGCCATTTGGCTTTGCAAGATTTGGTTGGAAGTAAAACAAAATCAAAGTAGAAGAAAGTACTGATGGTGTGTATTTGTTTAAGGTGGACCTCAACTTGCCAGGAAGTGACCCACACAAATGACTTCATGACCTTCCCTCTGCGGCACATATGGAATGAGACATGCAGAATCCTGTTAGGAAACTGCAACGGATTGCCGCTGATTTTGTTATCATTTTGAGTGGTGCCATTTATAGCATGTCCTCTTCATTCATATCAGTAGCCCTCTTTATTTGCTGGTTCAGTCATTGTGATCTGTTGTAATCACCATCCACTTGTTCCACTGTTGGGATCTTTGAGGTGGGCCGAACTTAATCTGAGTCTTTGTTTTTGACCTTGCCGCCAAATGGCCCTACCACTTTATTGATAAATCACCAGCATCCTCAACAGTTTCATATCTGGGTGTGGTCATAGGGTCCTTGTGAAGCTGATGACCAGCTCCCTCCACATGTCTCAGCTGAGTGTCAGTATTTGAGTCTCTGCAAACAATCTTCCAGTCTACTTAGTGACATTGTTGTCAGTCTATTTTTGCTGCTGCTTGCTTCTGGAGGGCATGAAAAAAGATTGTTGGCATACCATTTCAAATTTCACTTCTTGATGGTGGTCATGAGGTGTTTCACTGGACCTGTTTCTCCCATCCCACCCTTCCCCATAACATAAAATCCAAAGAAGAATCTGCAATGTTATTAGTCCTGACCTGGCATCTTGACTTCAGTCACTTTCCCACCACCATAACATAGTTCCTTGTGCCTTTTCTATAAATACTTTCATGGTAATTGTTTAGATAAACCTTCCACTATGGTACTTAGACCTTATGAATTTAAGTGCAGTACTAGATTGGTGGCAAAGGCTTCACCATCTTACAATTGAATTGGCTAGATGGAACCAAAGGTTTCTTTTCTCACACTTCTCACTTGTGGAACTCTCTTCTGGCTTTTTGCTTCCCAGTCAACTGTCAACTTTTGATCTACAACAAAAACCTTCATAGCACTGACTGCTTGGTCAATGAATGCCAGATGTTTCCTTATAAAGAAATAGCTAATATGACCATTACCATTTGTCAAATAAAACTCTTCTGCAAATCACCCTACATCTCATATATTCTATTTGACATCCTAATCCCCTATAAAAGCCCTATACTTATATAAGTTGATCTTCAAAAATTTAAATGCAATCGTTATCTTCTATCTTCTTA
Source organism: Acanthosepion lycidas (assembly GCA_963932145.1). Classification (NCBI taxonomy): domain Eukaryota; kingdom Metazoa; phylum Mollusca; class Cephalopoda; order Sepiida; family Sepiidae; genus Acanthosepion; species Acanthosepion lycidas. The sequence continues at coordinate 3,698,411 of OZ010606.1, read as the reverse complement.
ATTGTTCTTCTTTTATTGTCCTCTCTCTTTAATAGTAGTTTTTATCATATTCTCTAACACTCAGTAACCCCTTGCGTCCTAGTGGCTTTATTGCCTTTGGCCTTCAAAAATTTAAATGCAATGTCAATCGTTATCTTCTGTCTTCTTAATTCTTGTTCATTTATTGTCTTCTCTCCTTAATAGTTTTTTTCATATTCTCTAACACTCAGTAACCCCTTGCATCCTAGTGGCTTTATTGCCTTGCTTGGGGTGAACCTGATTAAAAATTAGAAAGCTCACACTGAGTTATTTGTGATCTGCTCTGCATAGGAGTAGTTCTGTAACATTTCCTTTCAAATGCTTGGATTCTTTACTGTAATTCTACTGTTAATGTTCAAGTCTAACATTTAAAGATGTAAAGAAAGATTGTCCTGAGAGTATGACAATAAACTACATCCAACGTTAAGGCTTCTGATTGGGAGATTGGAGGGAACCACCTCTTAATTGTTATTGTTCTCAGGTTCACCCTGACTTAGGGTAGTAGCACCTGTTAGGGCCCCCATCTATGGCAAATAATGAAACCCCAAACAAAACACTATGAAAGTATAAAAATACATTTTTATATTAAAATGTTACCAACAATATTTTACTATTTATAGTGAAATTACCAATAATACATCAGTCAACATAAAAGATGTTAACTCTTTGATCCCTGCTTTCCTGAAAAATTTTAACCATTTTCTGTCTGAGCTCCTGAGTCAAAATTCACAAATAATTGGTATGTAATGTTTCACAGTAGATATAAAAATAGTTACAAATGTTTACCCACCATTCAACCGGTGTCTGGGTATTGTGTCATTTTTCTCCCACTGTTTAACCGATGACTGGGCATTATGTCATTTTTCTCTACCACCAGTAAAGCAGTGGTCATGACTCAAAGGGTTAATCCAAATAATATCCTACAATTTCTTAAAGAAATCAAACTGCATTCCTAAATATAACATCAACAAAACTACCACATAAAACATACATATTATCACATCTAGTAATTATGTCCACGCAAACATCTATATGCAGAAAAGCTGAGTATTATCTACCATGTATTCAATTATGAAAGCAGAATAACATCATTTTTTATTACTTCAAAGATCCCAAGAAAATTAAATTTTGGCATTAAATGACCCATAAGAAGTTGATGTGTTATGTGGTAATAAAATAAGCACATTCCATCTTCCCTCTCACTTATAACCATTCATTACTATAAAATAAAATGTTTTCAGCACTAAAGCTGAAATAGTCAAATAAAGACTCTCATTAAAGTTGTTATTATGTTAGATGCTGTTAAACAAACAAAAACATACACTTAACATCAGGAAGAGACAGTTGAAATTTCTAAAGAACATAATGAGAAAAGAGGGATTGAAAAATCTGATACTCACAAGAAGCAGTGGAAAACAACACTGTAATTCTGTTGTTAATGTCCTAGCTTGAGGAGGCCAATGCACACAACAGTGGGTATCTTTGATTTTAGATAAATGTTCTTGTCAGTTGTGGTTATTTTTACTGCTCTTAAAATTACTTTTATTCTGGAGCCTCCTCTGCTGATAATCGAGCCAAGAGATCTGAATTGCTGATTTCCATTTTTGTTGAAAGCCTCTCTCATAGTCTGTTATGAGTGTGTCCGTTTTTCAGTTTGAATCTCCATGCCTTGTCTTTCATACAAGTTCTTCACTAGACTGAAACATACTCTTAAATAACCAGTATTTAGTATGAAGTATATATAGAGAGTACATGAGGAGGTGCTGAAAAGTACTTTGTCCCAGTTCAAGAGCAAAGAATGTGACATGAGTCACTCTCCTGGATGTTAGTGTCCATCCATTGAATATTGTTGCCACATCTGGTCTGGTACTTCTGCTATACATTTAGAGATTCTTGGTAAAATTCAAAGAACAATATGCAACATTATCAGTCCTGACCTGGCATGTTGGTTCAGTCAGTTTTCCATTGCTGTAACATAGCTTCCTCGTGCCTTTTCTATAAATACTTTCATGTTAATTGTCTTGACGAGCTTTCCTCTTTGGTAACAAATTTAAGTGCAGTATTAGAGTGGCAGCAAGGTCTAATCATTTTACAGTGAAAATGGCGAGATGTAACTGTAAGTTCTATGATAACAGTTTCTTCTATGCACTTCTCACTTGTAGAACTCTCTTTTGGCCTCTTACAGACAGACAAAGACCAGCCTTTCCCCTATTCCACCTTTTGGCCTTGTGCCACACTTTTCCGCTATGGTATCTAGACTTTATCATTTTAAGCACAGTACTAGATTGGCAGCACAGTCTCATCATTTTACAGTTGAAATGAATAGATATAACCATATGTTCTAAGTTTCTTCTCTTGCTTTCCTATCAACTTTGATCTTCAAAAATTTAAATGCAATGTCAATCGTTATCTTCTGTCTTCTTAATTCTTGGTCTTTTATTGTTCTCTTTCCTTAATTTTTTTTTCTTTTCTTCATTCTCTCACACTTGCATCTTAAAGGAATTGTTGCCTTGATTAGTATAAAATGATTAAACAAAAAAATTGCCCCCTTTGCTGATATATGTATAAGTGGATTGAGTAATTTACTTTTTACAGCTTATCAATCTTTTGCACATTATTTAAAGTAAAAAAAAAACCTGACTAGTAATGGGGCCTATGGCTCTCAAGTTCCATAGACTCCCTGAAGAGTATGGGGCAACAGCTCTCAAGTCCTGTAATCTCCCTGAGGAGTATGGGACCACAGCTCTTAATAGGTATGAAAACACATCTCTTGTCCCTTTGACTCCTTGAGGAGTATAGAGTAACAGCTCTCAATTCCTGTAGATTCCCTGAGGTGTATAGGAGACATAACTCTCAAGTCCTGTAGACTCCCTGAGGAGTATAGGACACTGTAGTTTCCATAGTAGGTAGTTTTTTTATGAAATGGAGCTCCATACTCAACAGATATTGAATTTAGAATTGTCTTTCTCTTTGAAATGATCTCAAACTAATGCTGAAGAGCATAATCTATCTTATTATTTATCCTCCAAATGTGGAGGAATGTTAACATATAAGAGAAAGATGAAATAAACTGGTTATGAATTAATTTGATTTGTGGAGCCTTGAATATTGTTGGTAATATTAGCCAATGGTAAATAGCAAACATTCAGTATTCATAGTTTTCTGAGGATTTTACCTAAGCATTTCACCCTGGGTATGACGATAACCTACATCTGCATCCTGAGTAAGACAATAAACTACACCCAACAGCAAGGCCTCTGATCAGGAGGTTCTAAGGAACGTGGAACCACCTCTTGTTCCCTGGTTCACCCTGACCTGGGGTGGTAGCACTTGTTAGGGTCCCAGCTATAGGCAAATATCAGGTTGGTGCAAAAATAATGACGTAATAATGTCGTTCTTTGATGTATTTTTAACGTCAAAAATAGACATTATTACGTCATTATTTTTGCACCAACCTAATAATTAACCCCAAACTGGGATCAAAGCAGGTGTAAAAATAGGTTTAAATACCAGAAAAAAAAATTATTGCCAGCAATGAATTTTTGAAGAAAAAAATTATTACCAGCAATACATTTAAAAAACAATATATTACCAGCAATAAAAATCTTGTCAGCATTAAATAGCTCATTGAGGTTGATATGCCGTAAACCAAACCAAACCTAGAGCAAGGCAATAAAACCACTAAGATGCAAGTGGTTACTGAGCATGAAAGAATATAAGGAAAAGAAAAACATTATTATGGAGGGAGAACAATAAAATAACAGGAATTAAGATAACAAAAGATAACAGTCAACATTGCATTTAATTTTTTGAAGATCAAATTTGACTGGGAAGCAAGAGGTCGAAAGGCAATTCCACAAGCAAGAAGTGTGAGAAGAGAAACTGTTAGCATAGAATTTACAGCTACATCTTGTCATTTCAACTGTAAAATGATGAGACCTTGCTATCAATCTAGTATTGCACTTAAATTCATAAATTTGAGGTACCAAAGAGGAGAAAGTGAAAGCTGAGATGCCATGTCAGTACCAATAACATTGCAGATTCTTCTTTGGATTTTTATCAAGAATTTCTAAATACATAACAGAAACACAAGACCAGATGTGGCAGCAATATTCACTGCATGGATGATGGGTTAGGGCTAGGGATGAAATAATATCCATAATATTTTTTTCTCTCATATTCTCTAACACTCCATAATTTTCTTGCATCTGAGTGGCTTTATTTCCTTAATTAGGCTGACAAGAAAAAAGTAAGAGCAGGAATCAGTCATTCTTTAAAATGTCTGCGTTTATATTAGTCCTGACACATCTAATGTCACTTGAGATAACAGTAAACCTAACGGCTAAACTCTACTGCAGTTCCATTAGCAAAGCACAATCTCCTGTCAGGTTTAATTTTGGCTAAATGTTGATTTCTAGCCAGGAACATTTCTCCGGTAGTTGTACAAATATATGCAGAATCTAATACTACCATTCTGAGTATCTCTTGGACAAGGACAGATATTTCAATATTATTAATCAGGCAATTGTCATTATTATTGTTTTTCTGGTTAAAGAATTTGATCAGGTGGTTTAAAGTTGATTAGAGTTGTACATCATTTGTATTATTTACCTTCAGACTAATATCCTCATCTTTGTTGTTGTTACCATGATGTTTCAAATTTTGATGTGTTTTTGATAGTTTCAAAATATTTTATTCTTGTCTACTGGCCTGAATATTTGAAAAATTTTATTAAAGACACAGGTTCGAACCTGCTGGAGGGAGCGTTTTTCTTTAATAAGATTACATGAATATTCAGGCCAGTATATGAAAATAAAATAGTATTTGAATATATATATATATATATATATATATATATATCCAGGTAACATTTTGACATGTTTTCAGTGTAGCGATTCCCCACTGCTGTAATGTACCATCCATGTGCTTATTCTATAAATACTTTCATGGTAATTGTTCTGATGAACTTTCCACTATTGAACCTAAACTTTATAAATTTAAGCACAGTACTAGATTGGTGGCAAGGTCTCATCATTTTACAGTTGAAATGCCAAGATGGAATTGTAAGTTCTATGCTAACATTTCTTGCTCATGTAACTCTCTTCCAGCTTCTTGTTTTCCAGCCAACTTTGCTCTTGAAAACTTTAAATGCAATGTCAATCATTATTTGCTGTCTTCTTAATTTTTGTTCTTTTATTATTCTCTTTCTTTATGTTGTAACCTAGAAAAGGTTACAGAAGGAGGAATAATCAAAACAGAGGTTGAAAATGAAATGGTAATCTTTATAGCATCAACAAAATTCAATACTCACCAGTGGCATGAAGTAGGTAAACCACTGCTAGTGGCGGACTACTTAGACTTGTTTTGGGTGTAGTATGCCAATATATATATATATATATATAATAATGGACTCTCCCATCGGTTTCGACGTATGAGGATCTGACGGCTTACTTGATTCAGTTATGAAATTTTGTGTGATAATCTTAAGTGGCATTTAAGACCCGCTAGTGATTTACAAAGGAGGCCACATATGGAGCAAGTGTGAGGATTGTGAGATGAAATCACTGTTAGATTGGTTGACTTTTTAGATCTTGCTCTCGCTTCTTGAAGATGATTCAAACAAAGAGATTGAAAATTGCTGAGTCCACTAAAACACATTGATCTCCATTCTACCTGCTCCAAGGCTAAGCGCTCAAGGGTGTTATGTGGTATATTGACTGCTGACAAGTTGCTTTTCAGCTTGTCTTTGTATCTTATACATGGGCGTCCTACATTCCTGTAGCCCTGATCTAACTGGCTGTACATTATATATATATATATATATATATATATATATATATATATATATATACACAAATGAGAGAAAGAACAGATGGAATAAAAATCCACAGTTTGTAGCATTTACTTTTTAAAAAAAGTGCTCAGTACAAAGTAGAACGAAATATTATTATTATTATTATATTTTATTATAATAAAATTACAATAAAAACATTTTACGTCACTACACAAAAGCTTTCATGCTTCAATACTATGATTGTACTTCATCAGGAAATGATAAATAACTTGTGATAAAAAATGATTTATGAGAGAAATTTAAAACCAAATTGTGTAAA